>CAWVNO010000001.1:7679195-8081476 GCA_963930645.1 Salticus scenicus | reverse complement strand
CTCTCATTATTATAATTATCATCATCATCATCATCTTGCGTAGTGTTTTCGTTGTCTAGTAGTGTAGGTTCTGTAACAAAAAAAAGAAGTCATTATTAGGTTACTCTTTCTATTTGTTATTTTCTAAATATAATACTTTACCTTTTATAATAATGTCAGAAACTGATGATGGAAACTGCTCCCCAGCAAACTAGACAAAATCGTATTTATCATCGTTGATGACCCAACCAGATTCTAACGGCGATAAAGATGTAAGATTTTTCAAATGAGCGTTTCTCCAAAACTTTGTCACGTACCGCACTCGCAATAAATGCTGATATAATTCAGTTTTACATGGTGGTAATCTCGATGAATCAAAATTTCGAAATTCTTTTTCGAAATTATCATTACATTTCTTCGATTGATAAGAAGTTTTTGAAAATAGGTAGAAGCGAACATCGTAACATTTGAAGAGTTAGGCAACCCATACATGTGACATATAATTTTTTCTAACCTGGCAAATGTACGTTCGAGTACATGTTCATCGCCTGTTGTAATCCCTTGACATGCCAACGGACTTTATGCATCACACGTCATTGCGGGTATATAAAAGTCTCTACGCCAATCGCTGAGCTTGAAATTTTTGTTTACTACTGTATTAGCCAATACCAGTCGCTAAGATAGGTAAATATCCGCAGCCGTTGCCACTCGTGCATAAGGTCCACTGGGTACTCAGCAGATTTCTCGAGCAACTTGAAAGGCCTTAGTTTGCCTTTTCGGAAAAAAGCTGGGGTGTAATCGCAACCTGTTATTGTGGGGAAACATGTTAAAGCTTTCGCTAAAGAAATACCAAGGACTTGTTATAATTTATTGACGTTTATTAGACGTTCATGGTTTCTTACGCCCCATTGAATCCAAAGCTTTAAAGATGCATTCAGGTGATCCATGTCGCTAAAATTCTTAACGACTTTATAAAAATCATCATTCAAACACACGTCGCTACTTTGGCGACTCATTTCAGATATATCTTTTATGATATATAATTATTAATAAACATTTCAGAATATTAAAATTTAAATAAGGTAAATATCTTACCTTATCGGTCCAGATTCGTGGGGACTGCCGGCCTCTGTAGGTTCCTGTCTATTCATTGGAGTTGAATTCAAGACATAAATCCAAAATAATAGGAGAACAAATTACGGCTACACACATTTATTCATACTACAAAAAACGAACACGAAGAACACACGCTAAAGAGAAAAGAAGAAACAGAACATTAATATCGGCGCGCAGCGCCATCTACAGGTTTAGATTAGACCAATAAACAACACATTGGCCCCCGGATGAACATTAACTTTATGTTCATTTTCCCATTGTAATTATATCTGACATTTCTAAATCCAATATTTTTCAAATTGTAAGTTCACACAAATGTCATAGTTTAAATGAAAGTTTTTAAAGTTTGTTTAGTCCTTTTCAAAAATTTCAACTGGATAAATCAACTGGAAAGGACGTCTCAATGTGCCTGTAGAGGTTTTTATCTCACAAGATCTAACCTTTCCATCTCTACCAGGAAACACTTGTGTTATTACTCCCAATTTCCACAAGTGCCGTGGCAATTTGGAATCGTGGATTAACACAACATCATTTGGAGTATATTCACGAATACTGGAGTGTCGACTTGTCATGGCGTTTTTAAGCTGTAGAAGGTATTCCTTCTTCCACCTTGACCAGAACTGGTCCAATATTCTTTCCTTTTGATTAAAACGTTTGATATATGTTGCCGAAGTTCCAGGAAGCACATGTGGTTTCATATGCACGATAGGTAGGGTAGTAAGTCGCTGACCTACCAAGAAGTGTGCTGGCGTGATTGGGGAAGGTTCTCCTGAGTCTGCATATGTATATGTAATGGGTCGGGAATTAATTGACCCTTCAATTTCACATATAACTGTATGTAGTTGTGTGTGTGTTAAAGTGGTTTTGCCAACCACCTTTCTTAAGGCAGATTTTACAGATCGCACTAGTCTCTCATAAAAGCCTCCCCACCATGGCGACATTTCCATGATAAACTTCCATTTTATTTTATTACTACTATAGTAATCTTTAACGTCGGGATGGGTGATTATTTTCCAGATGTGCCTTAACTCAATATCAGCTCGATGAAAAGTTCGTGCGTTGTCGGAGTAAACCGTATGGCAAAGACCCCGCCTTGCTACTATTCTTCTGAAGGCCAATAAAAATGTTTCTGTAGAAAGGTTCTCTACCAATTCTAGGTGCACTGCTCTTGTGATAGCGCATGTGCACAACAAAATATATATTTTGCTATCCGTATTTCGGATGTATAAAGGGCCTGCAAAATCAAGGCCTATCACTGCAAATGGCTTTTGTTCATTGATACGATCTGCAGGTAACGGAGCTGATATCTGGGCTCCAGCTCTAGAATTAAATTTTATGCAAATTCTGCATCTTCTTAATACGCTTTTTACTGCCTGTCTGCCCTTGATTACCCAAAATTCCTCCCGTAATTGTACTAATGTATCATTAATGCCAAAATGGAAAACTTTTTCATGCGCATTTTTTATTAACAAATCAATTAATTTACCCTTTGAAGGCAACAGGATCGGGTGTTTTTCGTTAAAGGAATAATTTGATTTCTGAAGCCTTCCTCCGATGCGCATTATTCCTACGGAATCCAAAAATGGTGAGAACTCAATTAAATTTGAATTTTTAGAAATAGGTTCCCCATTTACCAAACAGTTTAATTCATTCGGAAAACTAATTTTCTGTGTATATTTAACCCACATTGTTTGCGCACTACCAATTTCTTCTGCCGATAATGGACCGCTAACTTTCTCGTTTTTAGGATTCGCGTTGTTAAGAAATCTCTTTATCCATGCCGTAATTCTGAGGACTCTTAAAATGTTACTATATTTTTCTAGATCCAATATTGGTTCAACTGTTTCTATACAGATTTTAAACTGAATTATTTTTTCAGGTGTTTTTCTTTTTTCTTCGGTAATATATTGCGTGTCTACCTTTTCACCAATATCATTACCTTTACCATTTAGCTCAGATAACCATTTTGGACCTTTAAACCAAAAATCATTATTAACTAACGCATTTGCGCTAATACCACGAGTAACTAAATCTGCGGGACTATCCTTTGTATTACAATGTGACCAATTTTCGGGTACTGACAATTCCTGAATTTCAACTACTCTATTTTTAACAAAGGGTTTCCATTGTTTCGCCGATCCCTTCACCCAGTGTAAAACAATAGTAGAATCTGTCCAATAAAATTTCTCGATGTTAATTTCCTTAAATATATCACAAATATATTTCGCTACTCTAGCTGCTATCACCGCTCCCATTAACTCCAATCTTGGTAGTGTTAGTTTCTTTAGCGGCGCAACTCTAGCCTTTGACATAATCATACACTCTTAAAACTGTGCCTCTTATTTCAGAGGCACATTTTTCATTTTTGTGCCTCTGAAAAATAAGAGGCACACGTGCCTCTGAAAATTAAAAGGCACACGTGCCTCTGAAAATTAAAAGGCACGAACAGTGCCTTTGAAATTCAGAGGCACATTTTTCATTTTTGTGCCTCTGAAAATTAAAGGGCACGAGAGGTGCCTTTGAAATTAAGAGGCACATTTTTAATTTTCGTGCCTTTGAAAATTAAAAGGCACAAATGATGCTTTTGAAATTAAGAGGCACATTTATGATTTTTGTGCCTTTGAAATTAAGAGGTGCAACATTATATTTTTGTGCCTCTAAATAGCAAAAAGCTTATATGCACTTACTCTCTGAAGAGACATAATGTGCTTTTAAATAAAAAATCTTATTTTAAATTAATTTCCATGACTTTTATTAAGAGCCAGTGTTTCACAGTGTGTTAAATGTCGTAAACATGAAGAAACAATCATTATTCGTTCTTTTTAAAACTTTGTTTTCACATTCACACACATTTTCATTTTTAAATAAATTTCTGTTTTCAAACAAAACTAAAAAAAGAAGAAAAAGTATCTTTTCGATTTTTAAAATTTATTTTAAGGTGGTAAAAATCCAAAATTTTACATTTTAGTTTTGAAATAAAATATTAAAAAATTAGTTTTTGGAAAACAAAGGATTAAAACTGGTGGATACTTCTGAATGGGAAAATGGAGATACAATATTTAATGAATAACAAGTGATTATTTTCCATATATTAATATGTGATTTGGTTGGCTGACGAGTCTTCTTGAGAATGGGGTACATTACTCATTTTTTTTTTTATGGAAAAAATGACCAACATTTATACATGAATGAGAGAAAGAAAGATTTGCAACATAAAAAGCAGCAACCTGGTGCTGCATCTTTCATGCTGCATTGGTGCCTTTCTGCCCCTCATATATTTCCACAATTTTTGAGGCTAAGTGTTAGTTTGCATGGATCAGATACAAAAAATACATGCTTAAGAGAGGGCAATACTGTTCCCACCAACAGCCAAGCCCATGTTATTTTAGGTTGTTTCTTAATTTACTCATTATCTAATATATTTTTTTAAATTCAATTTTTACATTAAGAAAATTAATTACCATTAAAAATTAGCTCTCAATTTTGAAAAATTGATTTTTCAAAAATAAATAATGATAATAATAATAATTTTGAGTTAATGTTATAAAAAAAAAAAAAAAAAAAAAAAAAACTATGGGCTTTTTTTTTTTTTTTTTTTTTTTTTAAGCTACCAAATCAAAATATTAAAAATGTGAAAAATTAATTTATTTAAAAATACTATAATTTAGTGATTTTGAATTTTCTCAATTTAAAAAATATATTAGGTATAATGAGTAATGAAAACAAACTTTCCCATAGAACAACATGGGTTACAGCTGTTAGCAAGATGATATTGTTTATTCACTCTTCACCTAAAAGTTGACCAGAAACGTAACAAATCTAACTTCATTTTATTCTAAAGAAAAATTTGATTTATAAATTATACATTATTTATATAGTGTATATTTTTTTAATTCTGTTTTCACATTTGGATAATTCACAATCATTATAATGTTTCTGTTTAAAAAATATAAATAAATAAAAATATTTTTTAATATTTTGTTTTAAAATTGTAAAGTGAAAAAAAGAATTTTTAAAAAACAAGAAGTAGCTAAACATTTATGAATTTTCTAAATATGAAAATAGAATTTTGAAATGTATACATTTGGTAATGAGTAATTTACAAAACAATTTTCTTCACAGAATAATAAAAATATGCTTAGACTGCTTAAGGAAAAAAAAAAGTAAGTGCAGCATGCAAGCTACAACATGTGCTGTAGCTTTCATGCCGTATAAAAATTATACTTCTTGAAACAATCCAGCCAACACAATTTTCCTCTTTTTGGAGGGGGAGGGGGAGGTGTGGGAGGCTGATAATAGATAACGTTTAATAATTTTGATCTAAAACAATACTTGTGTCTTTGCCATTTATTGCATTTATTTATGAGTTTTTTTATTTAATAAAGTCAAACCTCATTTATGTGAATTTCTTTTAGTATGAACTGTTTCCATAATCCCTGTCAAAATGAAGATTAGTTTAGTTATATAAAGTTAGTGACAGCATGAACAATTTTTTTATCTTCTTTGAGATTCATATTAATGAGCTGCACAATATATATTATATATCGTGTGTGTGTGTTGCTTTACTTTGTATTCAGTTTATCTGACAGATTAAAGATTAAAATAAAGAAAACATACTCTAAAATCTGAAAGCAAATTATTCTCAGATGCAGGCAAAGGATGAAATCAAGAAGTGGTTTACTCAACAAAAAACAAGCATTTATTTTTATTTATTAATTTTTTTACGGAGACAAAAAAATAACAAAGAAATATACAGCTTGTTTCATTTTTTGTAATTTAGTATAATACACTGTTAGACATGGCAACATTTTAATTTGTTCTGGTTTTGTTAGTACCTTCTTTCTTTTTTACCATGTTTTTATTAACTTCTATTCTTGTTTGTTTGTCTGATACAAATTTGCAATCTATTTTTAACTAACTTCCCTACTAGCTAGACATTTGAAACTTTCACAGTAGCTCAGAACACAGTGACAACACAATACTTCAAAGTCAGATTTTCGAATAGTTTTCTTTTAATTAATTAAAATATGAAAATAATAAGCTCCTAATCCTTATAAATAGCCATTAAAATATTAGCTATAATTGTTGCCAAAAAAAATTTACGGGTTCATTTTCTTTCGACAAAAAATAAATACATTTAAATGTGAACCTTAAAAAATTAGCCTTTTTTTTTCCATTATTATTATTAGTTCACTAAACTGAGTTCATGTGCTTAAATATTATTTTTTATTCTTGCATATTTTATTAATGATTCATCAGAAAATTTAAGAACATGGTACAGAAAGTTTCTTTTTATCTTATAATGATTACACCTCTCTTTCTAAAGGGTATATTACTTTTCTTATTTAATTGTAATTACATTTTGGAGAAAATTTCACTACATAGTGGTATGAAGAAATTGCAAGAATTTACAATGCTGCGAAATAAATTAAAATGTTGGCATGGCTGTGATAAACTTAGTTAGTGGTTAATCAATGCATTAATTATTTTACAGATTGTACCTTGGCTTCATCGTGTACACTTTTGTGTACATATTTTTTAGTATCCTAGAACATATAAAAATTTATATTGTTTGTATTGCATTTTATATACAATGCAATTGTGTTTTAGAGCTAGGATTTTTTTTTATCTCATTTACCTTGGAAACCTCATGCCAATTCTGCAAATAAGTAGATTGTATATAAATAAATAAAATTTAAGTCTAATTTCTCACTATTATTTGGATTTAAAAAAAAAAAAAAAAACCTCAATATTATCATCTTTATGAAATTGGTTATCATTAAATTAAAAATATTTGTAAATGACTGTAAAAGCAATACTTTAAAAACACCTTTAATTGTACAACCCTTTTCTTTATTACTGATGGAAAATGGAAGATGGGTCGTGTTCTTTGGCTGGATTGGAATGTGAAATTAAATTTAAAAAAAAAAAAAAGCAGGCCTGTTGCAGTAGTATAAATATGCATTATTTCTTATTCCTTTAAATGTTCAATTTCTTCATTTGAGTAGTTAAATATTCTTAAAATCCATATTGCTATAAAGTTTCATTATTCTTTATCAGTTATGAACCACTAAACCTTGAATTTTGCTTGTTTTACTCCATAAAGAAATAAACTCCTGACTTAATATACATTTTTCATCCATGTGACTCCAAATGTATCATCTTCTGAGTATTGTCTGTTTATTAAGGTTGTTTTCTGTTAAATCCTTTGTTAATTTGTATTTAATAGCCT
Organism: Salticus scenicus; assembly: GCA_963930645.1. Classification (NCBI taxonomy): domain Eukaryota; kingdom Metazoa; phylum Arthropoda; class Arachnida; order Araneae; family Salticidae; genus Salticus; species Salticus scenicus. The sequence goes on along the minus strand of CAWVNO010000001.1, from coordinate 8,074,149 downwards.
GTTCCATTTTAAATTTCACTTCAATTAATTTCATGTACAATAGGGGGTCCCACAATGTGATTTGCTATTATAGCCACTGAACAAAATCGTACATTGGTGCTTAAGGGTGAAAAAGGTCTCCCCTGACGAATTTTTTTTCACCTTTTTTGTGCATCTCCTACTTGAAAAAACCGCATTCTTATTGGTCTATGTTGTTTCAGTGATATTGTATCTGTTGCTTGGCTTTTACTATATGTATAACTCATTATTATATCTATATAGTATATTTATCTAAGGCTATTTTATATTACTGTTTATTTTTATTATTTTAAACCTAAAAAAGAAAATTATATCCTGTTTCAAATTAAACAAAACAATGTAAAAGTTTACATTAGTTTTGGTGACAGTTATATAAATATGAGTGGGGGGACACAGAAGGGTTGATCATACCCCAGGCATTATACTTGCTAGGGATAAATTAATATTACCCAATTTCATTCTCTGTATTTTGTACTCCAGAGGTAAAAGATACCATGTCATTTTGTCAAAAGTTAATACCACTATGTCTGATGTGCTACAATGAAATAAGTTGTCACGAATACAGAAAACTAACACAGTTTTACTTTTCACTGTTTTTTCTCCTTTATAATAACTTGACATTAGTGCTTAAATCCTCTATAAATAAAAAAATAAGTAAATAAATAAAATACATTTAAAGAACATACTTTTAACCCTTTTCACAAAATAGACATTGTGTCACCTCTGGGGTACAGGTTGCTGCTACAGGTTTGATAGATATTGCTACAGGTTTTTAGGGTTGGGGAGACATTAAAAAGGTATCACATCCCAGGTGCCAGTTATGCTCACTAGACCACTGTTTATTATCCATATAAGCATTAAGAATACACAATAGAAATAAAATACAAACCAATCAAATGCACTTATATTTTATTTACTTTCACATTAACATTTTTGTTCTAGTGCCAGTTCTAGTGTACAATTGTCTAAACTTCGTTATTTCGCCACACAGTATAATGTTTTTTTTACTGATAAAGAAAATACTTGGCCCCGGTCGTTTACTTTCTTCAGAATAGTCACCCTAAAAAGAAAATTAAGATCTTTAAATATTTTATATTTATTTATAACAAACTGAAATATGTAATATATATATATATTTAAATATAATAACTATTTTGACTATTAAATGACTGTTTTCACTAATATCAACATGTAAACCTTAAATTTAATAAGATGATGCAACAAAAATACACATAAGAAAATAAAAATTTTAATTTATAAAGCACGAAAATTGTTACACCATTATAAGAATATTAAAAATAAATCTGTAGTGTATAAACATTGAATTCTCTAGAAAAGCTGAAAAATCTCAAGTCCCTGAATTCTAAAATTAAATTTATATATTAAAAAAATAATAATAATTTAGAATAAACATGGATAATAAGAGAATTTTCTTTTTATGGATCGAATATTTTTTAAAGGGAGCTAGACGATGATAAATTTAGACGATGATAAATTAGACCGATATTTTTAACTTATTGGGGCATCTAATGCTGCTTAATGTCAGAATTGACTCATTTATTACAGGGGTCGATCCAGGTTTTAATTTTTGGGTCCCTTTTTTGTGAAAAACAAAATATTTTTGTGAAATTTTTATTTATTTTTGTGAAATATAAAATATTTTTGTGAAAAAGTAAAATATTGTGTAAAATTTTTTGTTTTTACAATCACTTTATGTAATGTTTAATACCAAGTTAATAGTTTCGTTGAGCCAAATTAAGGCATTAATTAAAAATAATACTGAAAACATTTAATAAAAGGATCATTTTTATAAAAAAAATCTTGTGAAGGGACTCATTTTGTGAATTTGAATTTTGTGAAGGGTCCCTTTTTATGAATTTGAATTTTGTGAAGGGTCCCTTTTTACTATGGGGAATTTTGTGAAGGGGCCGCAAAGGGGACCCAAATTTTGCCTGGATCGACCCCTGTATTAATTGACATAGGTTAACGTAATTAATATCTCCATGACTAATTAAAATTTTTAAATTCTGTTTTCAAGGGCCCCCTTGGGAAGACTCTTGGGCATCCATATGTCAATTTTTGTACTTCTATGTTCAATAAAGGCTGAACGTATAGAAAGACAGGCAGACAAACCTTTCCTTTTATTATTATATATTAAATATTTATTCAAACTATAAAATTCAATGCATAAAGATGAATTTTTTCATTGTAAAAACACATGCTAAATTGTGACAAGAGATTATAATAGTCGCTAGAGTAAATACTTCATCATTCAAAGCAAATATATAATAAAAACAGTAAATATATAATACAGTCGAACCGCGTTAATGTGAATTACTTTTAACATGAACTGTTTCCAGAATCCCCGTCAAAATGAAGATTAGTTTAGTTATATGAAGATTAGTTACTGATAATATGAGCTATTGATAACTTGAACAAATTTTTTTCCCCTTGAGATTCACGTTAACAAGGTTCGACTGTGCTTTACTTAAAATTATATTTAAAAAAAAAAAAAAAAAAATTAACACTCATTTCTGAAAATGTTTATAAAATTTTATGTCATAATTTCTCTTTTCTATGCTTATTATTTATTATTCAATATTTTATTCTGAAATTATTTCTTCACACATCCAATAGTTAAGATAATGTTCTTGTAAGAAAGTTTTATAATAAACAACTTGATTAAAACACATTTTACAGATAATTACAATTTTACTTCTTTAACATTGCAAAACAAATTTCCTCAACAAAAAGTATTATGATGCATTCTAAAGAGCAGCAACTTACATAAATTGGAGTGTTTTCTTTTCGAACATTCTTCTGCCGTTTACAGGTAAATCCCAAATCATTTTGGGATTTCTTTAGCAAGGGATTTTCCTAGATTCAGATATTTTCATCTTAAGGCACTAGTATTCCCATTGCACATAAGGTTCTCCTCACTAAAAAAAGAAATTCAAATATTTATACATATATATGAATTTAAAAATTGCATTAATCAGGCATGAGAGTGCAGAAAATTTAAAAAAGAAGAAGCGTGTTCATAAAATTAATTTCAAATGAAAAATAACACGCACAGGGAAAAACTATACAAAATATTTTTTAAGTGACAAATTAAACTAAAAGAATAATTGCACATGAACACAATAAAACTCGCGTGTTAAAAAAAAAAAAAAAAATTAGCTAGCAATCAACATTTAATCACTGATTGGTGATAGGAAAAAAAAAATGGGGGGGGGGGGGTAAAAAGTAGTTCATGAGTGAGAAATATTGAACACAATTCTACTTCTTTATGGGTTCTAGAATATCATAAAGAAAGCTTAAAATTAATATTGATATTTTTATTGTGGATGGATAAATATTCTAAAATAAAAGGTTTCCTGCAGAATGTTTGATCTGATCGGTGATGGTTAAAGATGGAGAAAAAAAGGGAGGAGGGAGCAGGACAAAAAAAAATTACATGGAGTGAGAAATACTGAATAATTCTGTTCTTTTATAAGTTATAGAATCTGATAAAGCACGTTTAAAATGAATACTGACATTTATATTTTCGATGGAGAAAGATTGAGAATCTAAAGTCTTTCGTGGAGCGTTTGAACAATGATCGTTATTCAAGGAAAAAAGTCTGAAATTCCTACTAAAGTCTGAAGAATCTCATCTCTGGTTATTGGAGTTTGATTTAAAAAAAAAAAAACTGAATTAATGGAAATCACATAAAAGCAGAAAATCGCTTATCCGCAGAAAAATCTCATGCCTGATAATGTACAATGGAATGTGATCTTTAATAAAAAGGAAAATACTTACTTTAGATATGAAATTAGTTCGCCTTTTAATAACGAACTCAGCATGGCGTGGTTTTTGGATATTAAAATATCGCCATTCAATATGGGCATCAAAACCAATAGATGTTGCACCAAGCTGCAGTTTTATTCCTGAAAGTCCAGTGCAAAATGCTGATAACACCCAGGTAGAAAAACTAATTCATAAATGTCACTCTTGCTCTTTTGAAACTAAGTACTTTAATGCATTCATATAGCATTTTAATAAATTCCATAAAGGAAAATACTTTTTGCAGTGCTCAAACTACAAAAAAATTTATATTCGAAAGGAGCTTATAAATTGCACATTAATAAATGTAAAAAAGAAGTAACAAATGTCCTTCCCAAATGAAAGCTTCATTAAATACTGCATTAGACATTTTGCCACCAACAAAAAAATTGATTCCGAAAACAGGTCAGTTAGTATAATGACTGATCTGTGTGTGGAGTTAGAGGGAAAGCACAGAGCTCCTAAAATATTAATTGATGCTGTAGTATCAAAAGTTCAATATCTTCTGGAGTCCTGTGGATCAGAATTAGTTCTTGACCAAATATCCAGAAACTTTAAACATAAAAGATATTTCTCCTCTTTGGGTATTTGCATAAAACCAGAAGAATGTTCTTTTAAAAGTTGTGGAGCAAAAGGATATTATATTCCTTTGAAAAAATTGATTACAAATTTGCTAGAAAGTCCTGGATATAGCAAATATTTTTATAATCCATATAAAGGTGCAGAAAATGTTAAAAATGGGCTCTTATTTGATTACTTTAGTGGCATCAAATATAATAATCATCCTGTATTATTAGAGCACCCAAAAAATGTTTTTATTATGATGCTTTATCATGATGATATTGAAATAGCAAACCCACTGGGAATGAAACGATCCCGAAAGGGTAAGTTGACTATGTTTTATTTTGTATTCTTAAACATACCAACTTACCTACGTTCACAATTGCCACACATTCATCCTTCTATGACTGTGGCACATGCCAGTTCAGTCAAAACAGCTGAATCAAAATCTATTCTGTTGAAGGATTTTTTTAAAACTCTCATCATCTTGCTGTTGAGGGTATATTTCTGAACACAAAAGATGGAATTTGTAATTTTCATGGTTGTCTTTTATCGTGCACTGGTGACTCATTAGCTTGTCACAACATAGGCGGTTTGTTGGCACGATTCCCGCCGGCTTGGAGGCGTGACTTACTTTCCAAGATGGTGGCTGTTGACGTTCTTAACAATCGTTTTTCCCTGCAAATGAAATTGAAAAAATTTGATCGTTAATGGAATTTTAAATACAAAATACATCAACAAACGGCATTTTAAAATGTAAATCACATCAACGAGCTGACGTGGATCGCACCAACAAAAGTGGTAATCAATATAATAAAAATAGTACTACAATATATATTATTAAAAGAAAAATATTTAAATTAAGACTTTTTTTTTTTTTTTTTCATTCTGTATACATTGCAGGGGTCGGTATCCTTCTGAACTGCCGCGGTCAGTTTAATTGCTGCTGTTTGCTAAAAAAAAAAAAAAGCATCACTGGGCACCCCTAGTTCATCGGGCATGAATCAGTAAAAGCATGAAAATTGATGGAGCCGTGGTCACTATGTTTTCTGCTGTTTGCTCGCGTCACGAGCATTAAAAGCAGGGTGTAAAAAAAATCATGATTTTTTTTCTTAAATAAAAGAAAACAGATTTTTTTGTTTTATTTACATTATTCGACTAAAAATAAATGTTAATAAATTAAGCATGAAACTTTTTTTTTAATTTAAATTTGAATACATATAAGTAGTGTTGACTCTAGGCCGATTTAGCTGGGCGCAGTGCCCGGCGGCCCTTTACTAACACATTTTTGCGCCCCACGGCCCTTATTAACTTATTTCTAGCGCCCCGCGGCCGTTACTAACCCATTTTTAGCTCCCAGCGGCCCTTATTTGTATTTTTCACAGGGTTGCCAACTGCTCCGATTTCTGCGGAGTACCTCCGAAAAAATTTAAAAACTCCGCGAGTTATTTTTTATGCTCCGCAAATTCAGTCTTGACCACCTAGCCAAATATATTTAATTAAATTCATAAAACTGAATAGTGGCAGACACTGAAATAAAATATATACTATTCTTTTTTCTTTCTTTTTGCCTTGCACACATCTAGACAGAAATCGCGATCCAATCCTTATCAACTTTTGATTTTGCATTTTCAACAGTTGCCGCATAAAACAACATTATTCTTTGAATTTTATTTTTTAGTGCTAGAGGCCTATTTCAGTCGGTACAGTTGTCGAATTTTTATAGGTCACTCTTAATTAGTGCTAGAGGCCTATTTCAGTCGGTTTATTGAATGGGGATTTATTGAATGAGGTCCCCCCAAGGCCCAACTTTGACATGAGTCCCCCCCAAGGTGCCCCTATTTCAGTCGGTACAGCGTTGTCGAATTTTTATAATACACTCTTAATTAGTGCTAAGGGCCTATTTCAGTCGGTTTATTGAATGGGGACTTATTGAATGAAGTCCCCCCAAGGCACAACTTTGATATGTGTCCCCCCCCAGGCCCAACTGTGACATGAGTCCCCCCCCAAAGTGCCCCTATTTCAGTCGGTACAGCGTTGTCGAATACACTCTTAATTAGTGCTAAGGGCCTATTTCAGTCGGTTTATTGAATGGGGACTTATTGAATGAAGTCCCCCCAAGGCACAACTTTGACATGTGTCCCCCCCCAGGCCCAACTGTGACATGAGTCCCCCCCAAGGTGCCCCTATTTCAGTCGGTACAGCGTTGTCGAATTTTTATAATACACTCTTAATTAGTGCTAAGGGCCTATTTCAGTCGGTTTATTGAATGGGGACTTATTGAATGAAGTCCCCCCAAGGCACAACTTTGACATGTGTCCCCCCCCAGGCCCAACTGTGACATGAGTCCCCCCCAAGGTACCCCTATTTCAGTCAGTACAGCGTTGTCGAATTTTTACAATACACTCTTAATAGTGCTAAGGGCCTATTTTAGTCGGTTTATTGAATGGGGATTTATTGAATGAAGTCCCCCCAAGGCACAACTTTGACATGAGTCCCCCCCCAGGCCCAACTTTGACATGAGTCCCCCCCCCAGGCCCAACTTTGACATGAGTCCCCCCCAAGGTACAACTTTGACATGAGTCCCCCCCCAGGCCCAACTTTGACATGAGTCCCCCCCAAGGTACAACTTTGACATGAGTCCCCCCCCAGGCCCAACTGTGACATGAGTCCCCCCCAAGGTACCCCTATTTCAGTCAGTACAGCGTTGTCGAATTTTTACAATACACTCTTAATTAGTGCTAAGGGCCTATTTCAGTCGGTTTATTGAATGGGGACTTATTGAATGAAGTCCCCCCAAGGCACAACTTTGATATGTGTCCCCCCCAGGCCCAACTGTGACATGAGTCCCCCCCCAAGGTGCCCCTATTTCAGTCGGTACAGCGTTGTCGAATTTTTATAATACACTCTTAATTAGTGCTAAGGGCCTATTTCAGTCGGTTTATTGAATGGGGACTTATTGAATGAAGTCCCCCCAAGGCACAACTTTGACATGTGTCCCCCCCAGGCCCAACTGTGACATGAGTCCCCCCCAAGGTACCCCTATTTCAGTCAGTACAGCGTTGTCGAATTTTTACAATACACTCTTAATAGTGCTAAGGGCCTATTTTAGTCGGTTTATTGAATGGGGATTTATTGAATGAAGTCCCCCCAAGGCACAACTTTGACATGAGTCCCCCCCCCCAGGCCCAACTTTGACATGAGTCCCCCCCCCCAGGCCCAACTTTGACATGAGTCCCCCCCAAGGTACAACTTTGACATGAGTCCCCCCCCAGGCCCAACTTTGACATGAGTCCCCCCCCAGGCCCAAGTTTGACATGAGTCCCCCCCCAAGGTACAACTTTGACATGAGTCCCCCCCCCCAAGGCAGTAGGCCTCTGGCACTAAATTAAAATCTGTCAATGTCAGATTTTCATGTTTTAAATAATGAAATAATGTCGTGTCTGTATAATTTTTATTTATCTATAAAAGCACTTCAACGCCTCTTGAAAATCACAAAATAACAAAACTAACTTTTACATTCTAGCTGAAGAACCACACGCTTCATCGTACAATATTCATAAATAAATAGTAAAGAAAAAAAAATCTAGTGCTAGGCATTGTGTAATCGAAATATTGCTGACTCAGAACGGGAACAAATATTTGTTTACATTAGCTATGAGTGTGTTTAATTAAAACCACAAGCTGAAAGGGGGGAAGAAAGAAACCGAATGCTATGATTATGCGGTATTTTGATTTTCATTTAAACTATATCAATGTTTCAGTTAGAATCTTAATGCTTAATACGTTGCTAAAAAATAATACTTTCTAACGAAATAATTTTTTATTTTAATTATTTATCGATAAAAATAATGGATTCAAAGCTACTGAACTTTAAGTACGATTGACAACGCAAGGAATCTAAGACCAGGAAGAGGTATCTTCCGTGGGAGACTTTCTAAAGTGTTTTAGGCCGTAATCACGCGAGTTTTGGAGAAAACAGTATAAAGCCAGACTTTAACGGAGGAATTGTCCTCTGTAATAGGAAACTTTAAGTGTTTTAATATACAAGTTTCAGAGAAAATCATGGAAAATTTCAAACTTTATCGTACCAAATATCTACCTTTGGAGAAAGAAAAAGAATATTTTCTGTGCTTTTTGTTGGGATAACTGAATACGCGATAACTTAGTTTTTATAGTGCATGGGTGATTCTAAGAAATTTTCATATCTGAAAATGGGACTTTCACAAAAATCGTCGAATTTAAAATGGATTTGTCACAAAAATAGCACAAGAAAATTGCGTATTTTATAAATCAGCCGCAAAAAATGACATTTCAGTAATTAAAAAAAAAAAGAAGCTGATTTATGACTAGATAATTACACATTTTTAGAAAAATAACACCTATTTTAGCAAGTTTACGATTACGTAATTTTAAAAATTAGCTGTAAAATAATTCCGTATTTCTATAAAAAGCCACAAAATTATACGTATAATGCAAATCATGATTGAAAAAAGCAAGAAATTCATCGATTAGTATCAAAAGCCTTTTTCAGCGATTAATTGTGATTAAACATAAATTTTGTTAATTGGCGGCAAAATGATTGCGTGTTTCCGTTATCAGCTACAAATGTATCGCGATTTACTGAAATCAACTGGGAAAAAAAAAAACCTTTATTGGCTAGCAGCTAAATGATAGCATATAATAAGTAAATTTTTATTAGTGGGTAAGCGATCCCATATTTGCGAAATCTACTTCAAAATTATTCCCGATTTCGACATTCCGCTTTGAAAAAAAAAAAATGCAAATTTCATTGATTAGTGGCAAAATAGTTGAGTATTTAAGATTCAGCTTTCAGAAGAATGCATATTTAATAGATTAGTAGCTAAATAATAGCGTGTTTCGGCAATCGGCCACATAATAATTGCGTATTTCAGAAATCCACTTTGAAAAAAACGTGCAATTTTTTACCTATTAGGAGAAAAAAAAATTTAGTTCCGAGTAAACGTATATTTTGACAATTAGCTGTGAAATAATCCGGTATTTTTTAATTCATCTGTAAATTTTCACACATTTCTGGATTAGGTTTTGAAAAAAGTGTATTTCATCGATTAACAGCAAAGTTTGGTATTTGGGAGATGTAGCTTTAAAAAGGGCTCAAATTTCATCGATTAGCAGCCAGATAATTGTATATTTCGTTAATAATTAACCCTATTTTCGATATAATTAACCGCAAAAATATCACGAATTTTAGGAAATCAGCTTTGAAAGAAGAGTGAATTTTACCAATCAGTTTCAAAATTATAGTATATTATTAGCAATTATTTGCTATTAAATGTAGATTTTGTAAATTTGCAGTGAAATAATTACGAATTTCGGCAATCGGTCGTAAATTCTGTCAAATACGGGAAAAACAGCATATTTATTTAATTAACGGTAAAAACGTAATTCTACCTCCCTCCTCCCCTTACATTTTGTAAGTGATATATTTCATTCAAAAATGTAAAAATTTTCAAAATTGTTTCTCATAAAAATCTGATTTTGTCTTGGCACATTCTATGATATAATATTATCTATACAAGCTTTTTTTTTTATATCCGATTTTTCTTTTCTTTTAAAATTTCATTATTTTGTTTATTTATTTATACCTTGGATACATTGCTGCTATAAAAAAAATTAGTAAGTTTTTTTTTTTTTTTGGGGGGGGGGGGGGAGGGGGGGGCTACATTTTGTAAGTGATATATTATGAAGATGTTATAGTGCCCTTTTTGAATTATTGAGAATATTATAGTGCCCCTTTTCAGAATATTAAAGTACCCTTTTATCGAGTTCCCGCCAGCAGCCCTTTTGTTCTAGAGTCAACACTAATAAGAAGCAATAAATATAAATAAACTAAATTTAAAAAATATATATGAGGATATTAAAAAATAAAAGTAAATAAATAAATAAATAATTAATATTAGCCAACATAGGTACATTCAACCCCCCCCCCCCTTTTCAAAAAGAAAAATAAATAAAGATATAATATAGTATAATAAAAATAAAATAAATAAATAAATGATTAAGTGTAAATAGCTTAAAAGCATATAAGATAATTTTTTTTTAAATGTTTTTATTATTATTGTCATTAAAATATACATATTAAAACATCTTGAATATCACATTAACAAATTTTTTGAAGAGAAACTTTTTAGAGAATAATTATTCAATTAAAGGAAATTCAATGTGTATATAATATATATATAATACACACACCCTAAAGGGCAAAATTAACGGTCGCCACCGGCCACATGGCGACTAAATAAAAAAAGATGGCGATTAAAAATTATGCATCGATCGCCACTAAAGTCGCCACTTTTTATGATCATTAAAAGAGTCTAAAAATCGAGCGACGATAGGCAATCGAAGCCTTATGATTTTCAATCTTTTTCCATCCATGGCATGAATGTCAATGTTCATTTTAAACTTGCTTTATTGTATTCTGCAACCTATAAAGAAGTAGAATTGTTTAATATATTTCACTCATATAATTTTTTGGACCCCCCCCCCCCTTTTTAACGATCCGTAATCACAGCTTAAAGAAAGCTTTATAATTTCTAATCCTTCTCCATCTGTCGCAAAAATATAAATATATATTTTAAACTTGCTTTATTAGATTATAGAATCTGTAAAGAAGTAGAATTGTTTGATATCTCTTACTCATAACTCTTGTAATCCCCCCCCCTCCCCTCCTCCTCCAACAATTGGCAATCACATGCTCCACTGAAGCCTTGTGATCTACAATCTTTTTCCCTCCATAACATAAATGTAAATATTCATTTTAAACTTTCTTGATTGGATTCTAGAACATATAAAGAAGTATATAGATCTCCCCCCCCCCCCTCACATATGTGCATTCCATTTCAACTAGCAGTTAATGATCAAATGTCCTGCAAAGCACAATATTTTTCCATTATTATCTCCATAGTATTTAGTGCATATTTAACCTATTTAAGATATTTGACAAATGTGTGTATCAAAATTTAATTTGGCTTAAATGTGTATTTTTCAAAAATTTTTGTATTTATTTCTTTGAAGTAGAAATCTTCCTTTTCCTTCCCATTTTAAAGTAGAAATCCACCTATTTTTAAAGCTACAAATTTGGCAGCTAAGTAAATTATTTTTAATGAAGCAACTAAGTTCCCATACCTATACTTTTTAAGAGAAAATATTTTAACTCAATTGAAATAAAATCATTTGAAAAAGTGTTTCTTCAGAAATAAGAAAAATAATAAAACTGCTAACTGTATTTACACATGACCATATAAAATGTTGTGATGATGATGAATCAGCTGATTCATTTACTAGAAAATATCAATGTGAATTGTGAATGATAAGAGCTTATTTCACTTAAATAAATTGGGGGGAAAAATATATACTACTGAATTATCTGAAAGATAAAAACTTTTGCTGTTATTATTATAAGCCCTAAGCAGATTTTAATATAGGATGTTCAATTTAGGATTTTTAAAAAGAGCGTAATTACAAATTACATTTTCATTGTCCATGTGTTAATTTCCTTATTACGTGTATTTCTTATTGTTCTTGTGGTGATTATACCACAAAATGGTGACAATGCTTTTTGCAGTCTGAAAGAAATAGTCTTATGTGAAAAGTGGCCACTAACTTAAAAAAGTGGCTACTAATGAAACTGACGGTACTGGCCACTGGCCACTAATGAATTTTCCCAGTTTTGCCCTTTAACACACCCAGTGGCAGAAAGTTTTGTAGCTGTCTGTGACAGGCTTTTAAAATTTCATAATCTGTCTGCAAAATTTGCGTGTAATCAGGGGTGAAATTGGCTTACACTCAAAAAGCCTGAAAGCTGATTTGGGACGGGAAGGGGGGGGGGGGGGGTCCTGGCTTAACATCAGTGCTGATCTCGTGCAACAATACACGAACACAATTTTACTACAGAACAATATAGTATAAACAATTGTGTGTATTCATTCAATTCATCTCATTCAATTAAATATTTTATAGCAATGTTTCACACAAAAAATATAAATAATTATAAATAATAAAAGTATTAGTTTTAGTTTTGATACAGAAATTTTTTTATCAGTGCAGACAAAAACTGTCCGCAAGCCGTTTTTCTGTGTCCGCGACTATGTCGCCGTGTTTCTGCCACTGGGTACACACATTAGTATTTGCAATTTATTACCAATAAAATACATATAAATTCTAAGATTTTTTCAAAAGATTAAAGTTTTAAAAAATTAAGAAAACTGAAACAACTAGCCAGGCCATTACCATTTCATTTCTAATTTTATAAAAGCCTAAGTAAAAAGGGAAAAATTGCTTAAGAATGTCTTGGCCAGTTAAAAAACATAGTAATCAGAATTAGATATAAGAAAAGTTAAACATGAACGACAGAGTGACAGACAAATCAAATGCTTCAGTTCAGATGATACAATATTTATTATCCTTAAAAAAGAAAAAAAAAAAAAAACACTTAGGGCAGAGAATTTAAGGCTTTGTATAAAAAAATTTGGCTGCAAATGAACGTAGTTAGCTTCAAAATAAGAATAGAAGATAAAAATAGAGTTGTAGAAAATTAAAAGAATCATTTTAAAAATTAATAAACACAGATATTTTATTTATTTTTTGGGGGGAGGGGGTATTTGATGTAAATAACAAGTAAGTTCAAGTTTTCTTATGTTCTAAGACTATATAAAACTACATATTGACCCAAAATTGTAAAATTTTATTTTTGATTTAAATCAACGTACCCTGATTAAAACAACAACAAAAAAAAAAAAACATCACTGGACACCCCTAATTCATGGGGCATGAAACAGTAAAAGCATGAAAATTGATGGAGCCGCAGTTTCTATGTTTTCTGCTGTTTGCTCGCCTTGCGAGAATTAAAACCAAAAATAAATCACTGGATACCCCTAATTAGCGATTCATAAGACAGTAAATGCATGAAAATTTGTATAGGCCGCGATCAGTACACTAGCTGCTGTATGCTTGCTTCGCAAGCATTAAAACAAACAAACAAAAAAAAAAAGCATCACTGGACACCCTTATTTCGAGGCGCATGAATCGGAAAATGCATGAAATATGTACTGTAACGGTCAGTATTCCGATGCTAGATCGCTACGCAAGCATTATAAATAAATAAATAAATCACTGAATGCACCTAATTAAATCACGGTGCATGAAAAAATGTATACTGAAGCAATGACTATCATGCCCTAACCTTTTTTTTTTCTTTGTAAATTTATTAAAATATATACTGAAAAATTTTGTTTTTAAACTTTAATTATTTAAAAACAGTAAAAAATTTAATTATTTAAAAACATCTTACTTACAAATACCGTAACGGCTTTAAAAAAAAGTAGAAGACAAGATAAAAACCATCTTAAACAACTGAAGATCCTCACGTAAAAGAAATATTTTGAATTAATTTAAATTAAAATCCGCTCTGTTACGAAAGCTAAACCAATCAGCTAAAGAAATACTAATTTTAATGCTCCCGCTATGCGACTAATCCAATGAAATGAAAGCGCTGATGGGTTGCACTAGGAGAAGCAAATTCACGTGACCGGCGAATGGGTTTGCCAGGCGCAATGCGTCATCGCCAGATTTGGCGGGGTACCATATAATAGGATGAAACCCCTTAGGGTGACCTTAGGTGATATTATAATTTTGTTTTCAAATTCATTAATCATTAATGAATTGCTGTTTATTATGCAACAGGCTATATCTATATGTAGAAGTAATCAGTTTTGTTTATCGATATTCTATTGCTTGGAAATGTAAAACATCTAAATAGAATTATATGGAAAAACTCTTGCATAGAAATGTACACAATTTATATTTATATTAGTGCTGCACCGAGTAGCACTTTCACCGAGTACTCGGCCGAGTACCGAGTAGTTGTAAGAAAGAATAACTGACGTATATATATGAAGAATTTTGCACATCTTGAAATTTAAAAAAGGCTTTTTGAACATAAAATTAAGTTAAATGGCAAACAGCATGTTTTCATGAAACACTTTCAGAACTTTTGTAGTGTATATATACACAATTAGGTTCATTGTTATATTTGATACTTCCAGCTTAGTGGATTATTAAAACCATAATAACTGATAACTTCATTCTTTATAGTCTTTCTCAGGTGCGAATCATTCTCAGATAATTCTTAGAGAATATAAAAGTTCCAAATTTACATATGAAATGAGAATATTAAAATAAATATTTTATCATTTCAAACATGATAGACTTCATTAATTTTCAAATTCTAGAAGAGTAAAAAGATAGGTGGTTTCAGGCCATAATTTGCAGAACAACAAATTTGATTATATATTTTTAATAACATTTTAGTATATTTACCATTTTCATAATTATTTTTATAATTAAAAATCAATCTTTTTTTACAGTTTTGAAAGTGTCTTACTTTTATTTGCACAAATATGTAACTAAAGTTTTATCTACTATATTAGTATTACATAAGGGGTTCTTTTTTCTAAAATATTTTATTTTTGTCTGTTTTATAGATACAATTTTATGTACTAAGTTTTTATTAAAAAAAAAATAAATAAATAAATTGCATATTACACACATACAAGATGGTTATACTTAAACTCTTGTAACTAAAATGGATACGCTCATATCATGAATCATCTCTATACCGAGTTTGGTGGCAATCTACTTGCCCGTTTTAACTGCAGAAAGATGTTTGCAGCAAAAGTTTAATGACTATGTTTATATTTTCATATTTTTTTAGTTTAGTTAAACAACTCTTATGAATACATTTCTTTCAATAATACATAAAAATAATGAAATTCTTACAAGTACTCGGGATTGGCCGAATACTTAGTCCATATTTGGCCGAGTACCAAGTATATAACGACTACTCTACAACTCTAATTTATATAAATTACACAGGGCTAAGCATTGCAAACAATAAATGATCTGTACCGCAGTTTTAGTCATCACATCAGCTATAAAAGATCCAGTCAATGCAGACCTCTAATTTCAATAACAGATCATGGAGTGTATTTCTGATTTATCACATTAATAACTCAACAAGTACTGCTTGTATATCACAAGGAAATTTTTCTAATTTTACCACAATTCAGCTGAAATTATTATTTTTTTAATTGTTCTTTTACTAAATATGCATGACAAATACAAATATTATTGAAATATTATATATATATATATTTTTTTTTTTTTTTTTTGCAGTTACTCATTTTTATTTCTTCTTAAAAAAAAAGTGATTTTTATCATAACCCAGGGTTGTAAAAAACCCGGATTTTTTGGGCAAAATGGGGTAAATAGAATTTATTTTTCCAAAAAGCTAATAATATATAGTATATATGTTATTTTGTTTTATATGAGAACATATACAGTTTAGCAAACACTAAATAAGCATTTTTGATCAATAAAACTGATAATACTGTACATGTATTGTTTTAACATGTTTACACATAATCATCAGAAAACAATGATATCTGAATTTTAATTGTATAAAAATGCAAAGTTCAAAACAACTAAGGTACAAACAATATTTTTTTAATTATTAAATTTTGTTTCTATAAAAACTCATGTACAAAAAGGAACAAAATTTGTAATGTGCAGTAAGTTTGCCTGATGTTACTTTTATTAAAACAAAAGTAGTTCTTTCTTTTATTATCTTATACTTACATGTTTCACCCAGTTTCACTTAATCTCAAATCATATAACACATACCTATAAATATACTTTTTTTAATTTAGTTATCAATATAGGTGGACACACACAAAAATTAAATAGTATTTGCCTTAAACATTCTTCTAATTGATACACTCATTATCAGATCATCTTGTATAAGCTAGTTAATAGCTTTAAGCTATTTTATTTGTACTTCCCCGGAATTACACAGTTTCAAACTACTCAATTTTAGAGTAATTCTTTTAAAAAAGAATAAATTATGTATATTATTTGATGTAAATTATTTCCAAATATGTCATTTATTTCATAAAATAGAGAGTTGTGATCAAAGGCAAACCTTATATTAAAAACTACTGAACGCTATGAAGCATAAGGTGACTTTAAAAATGGTTTTTAGTAGCTTTAAATGTAAATTTTAATTAATCATTTTTAAAATAGGATTTTAAAAAGGCAAAATTGTTCAGAATTATAAGGGAATTATACCTTTTATCACGAAATTTAAAAAATCATGTCTATGAATTCTCAATTCCATTCCATTTTAATTGAAATAAATACACATTACTTACAAATGTATACGTAAGTATGCAATTCAAATTTCGTTGCGATATTTCTTTGAAATTCCATGTTGTTTACGTTTTCCCATTATATTTATTTTGTGAAAAATAAGGGAAATACTCGTCAACCATAATTTTTTTTTTTTTTTGTATAAATTTGATAGATATTTTGAAATTTTCATAAAATGGAAGTTTGAACTCATTTGAGCATAAAGTGCAGGATATCCTGAGTTTCAAATTTTTAATAATTTCAACCAATTTTTTTTTTTTTTAATCCTTAATTTACAAAATGTCTGCAGAAAGTCAAAAGGTAGTTCGAAAAAGGTGTACAATTTCACTTGAAACTAAAGTATAAATTTTGAACCGACTAAAGAAAGGACAAAAATTATCAGTTGTTGCAAAGGTAGAGAACTTGAATGAGGCTAGTATTTGTACAATAAAAAAGAATGTAGAAATAATAAGAGAATATGCGTCACTACATATAAGATTTCTTAGAAGTGCTTACCAATATGAATTCAAAACTGAATCCTTTTTTTTTTTTTCCGTCTCGAACAACACAGTTTTAAAGAACACTGAACCAATTCATCATGTTCTTCGGGGGTTACATTCATATAAACTACATTTTGTTGCTTGCACAGGTTTATTTTTATTTCAAGATTTCTCTTCTATTCATTTCACATATACTACATATTTTTTATTTTATAATTATCACAATATAATCTACTCAACAAATCTAAGCATTATTTTAATTAGGGAATGTATAATAGGCATGGAGGAGATTTTGGAAATTTAGTTCACAAATTATGTTTATTTTTAAAAAATAAAGAGATAATGTAATATTTATATTTTTTCAAATAAGAAGATATGTTTTAAAGTGATTTTTCATATTAAAAAAAAAAAAAAAAAAAAAGAATAAATCCATTCTTAATCCAACTAAAGCTTTAAAATTTTCAAATCTAAATTAAATCCGTTTTTATTTTTACTACAGAAGTTTTGATTTAATCTAAATTTTTCTTATATAAAATAAACTAAAAGAAATTGTTCCTGTCTGTAAAGTCTAAATCAAAACTCTTTTCCAGTGTGTTATCATTAGCTGATGAAGACAGGAATAAACAAAATAAAGTATCTGTCTGAGATTTCATTATGTGCCTGAAAATAAGAGAGATGTAGCTAAGTAATTGTTGTACTTCTTCCTTACTAAAGATACTTTTAATGCATCATACTAGCACATATGGTGACTTATCTACCACATCTAAAATATTAAGGTGCAAAAACTCACAAATGCTGAAGAAAAGCTAGCTTTACAATGGCAATAGTGTATTGACAATGGTTATGTGATATCATTAATGACTTTGCAGATATCGGATAATGATTATTATCCGAAATAAATGTTTCTTGCAAATTCTGCTGAAGTATTAAGCCCATCTAAATGGGGGAATATAATGGTCAGAAAAGCTAAATTATTATTTTTATAAAGCTAAATTATTCAGAAAAGCTAAATTATTATATTTTTGTACTTACTTATTTCACTTGTAGTTAACAATTCCTGTTGTACCTCATGCTCAACAGGAGGAGGACGATTACTTCAGTCTTCAAACAATTGTATAAAATAAAAACAATAAAAAATAACACAATAAACACAATAACATAATAAACCGAAGCGAACGACCGTACGAGACACAAGAAAATAATGGCTGCCTTCTCGAGCTCGACCAAAATATCCCGATGCATGATGGTTACATGGAAGTTGCGCATGCGCGACTTGGATTCTGTACCTCTGAAACTCGAAAGAATTGTTTTCAAAGGCACAAATGAAGTTTTGTGCCTCTGATATAATTCGTTGCGTTGACTGTGCCTTTCACTTCGTCGTGCCTCTAACGTTTCCCTTTAAAATCAGAGGCACATTAGTAATGTGCCTTTTATATTATAATAATAGAAGGCACAGTGCGCTCGTGCCTTATATATAAGAGGTACAGTTTTAAGAGTGTAGACTCTCGGGTGCCTGTCACTATTGCCTGTGCCAATAGCTTACCAGTGGGCCCATTTGGGTGATTATCACATGACTGTTTCGAAACGGGCAGAATCGAAAAAATTTATGCAGCCATTTTATGTTTGAATCCCAGTTACATATGAACAACACTATACGTGGTGTACATAATATTTTCTTTCACGTTATTACTTTCTATATTTATTTGATTTATACGATCAACTATAAAATGACAACAATTTCACGCCAAATATAATATTACAATATGCTACCATCGGCTACATCTATCGCACGAGACAAATTTTTGTGGTTATAATAGTAGTTGAGTTAGTTAATAGTATTTGGTATATAGAAAAATAAATAAATAATTAATTAAATATGTAAATCTGATCATAGTACAAACTTAATATAGCTCCCCTTGTCCACTTTTGAATTTTTACCGCCGTTTTAGACAAAAATACATAATTTATGCGATTATATTTCTGTTTATTTCTTTTATTTTTCCTTTCCTTTCTGTTTTTCAATATTTTATAATTTATTACGATATGGAAAAGTGTTTCCTTTAAATATAGTGATCAGCGAAGCAGGCAAACTCTTCGTTGATTCACTATCTTGATTTTACATTGAGTCATTTTTGACGGGGTTATATAATAGTATACCAAATAAAACCGATCCTAAACCTAATTCAGATTATTTAAAAAATATATTGAACTTTATTGTCTTACTTTATTCATCCTACGTCTTATTCTGCAACCATTACAGCATTGAAATGCAGATAAAGAGTCGTGTGAGCGACGCACAACTGTTGTTATTGTTACTATTATTTAATGTTAGTAATATTTTTATTTTGAACAGTAGTATTAAATAATGTTCTTGTAACGTTCGATTTATAACGATGAATTCTTCCATTTATCTAATCTTTATAATTTATTAATGTTTTTGATGCGCTACTTGGCTTAAAGTGGCTTTTACAAAAGTAGAGTCATTGGCGAAAAATGTCCGATCTATTTCAGCATCAAAATTTTAAAATATTACACAGGATTATCAACGAATTAACTTTCATGACAAGCGAACGAATTGACTTTCATGACATCAGTGCCAAAAACATACTATTTAAACTGAAGATAAAAGAAAAGAAAATCTAAAATTGAAGTATATTTAAAAAGATTGTGGCTGTTTTTTTTTTTTTTTTTTTTTTTTACTCCATTTTAATATTTTCATATGCATGAGCAAATTTAATATATATATTTTTTATTTTTCACGTGAAAGTATATTTCATTTTATGCTTAAAGAAAACGAAATAATAATAATAATAATAATAATAATAACTGGTAAATGTTTTTGGCA
Organism: Salticus scenicus; assembly: GCA_963930645.1. Taxonomy (NCBI): domain Eukaryota; kingdom Metazoa; phylum Arthropoda; class Arachnida; order Araneae; family Salticidae; genus Salticus; species Salticus scenicus. Next base: position 8,054,175 of record CAWVNO010000001.1, on the reverse strand, counting down.
ACAGATATAAATTTAAATATCCGATTTTGAAGTTATTCCCAGGTTATTGTTTTCAGATTTTAATTATTTTTAAAAAATCTAATCAAAACTTCGTTACAAATAAGATAGCAAATGAAAGGGGCGAGTTTTCAGAATTCGTAGGACTAAACAGCTTAGCGATCAGACAATTAAATTTTTTAAAATTAACTAAAGCATGAAAATTAGGTCCCAACTTGCTATACAGATGAGTACGAATCGAAATCGCCACCTCGTCAAATTATATAAATAGATGATTGAGGGCACTGGCTGCCGCCCCCCCCCCCCCAATCCCCCGATAAATTATACTGACTACATTTATATTTAAAAGAAATCAAGACTATTACTTATTTGCCTTGAAACTTGCCAACCTTGGTCAAACTTTTCAAGTGACAAACGCATATGAACTTAAAAATATCAAACCAAAATTTCCTGCAGTTATTTGTTTTTAAGTTATGCTGATAATATAGATAAATACAGATCAGCTGCTACAAATTTGACTTTCGTATTCAGAGAACATCAAAACCTGATATTACACAAAAAACAAAATTGTAAGTTTAACTAAAAAAGAAGAAGAAAATAGAGTATGGGTATGAGAATTTAATTTCCTTTCCAGTACACTGTTCATCGACATAGTACAATATAGCATGTAGCAAAGCATTCCCATCAATTACAATCGATAGAAAAGAACGCCTAGCTTAATTTTCGGAAGCCCTATATACTATTAAGGCTCCTATATATACGAGCTGGCGCATCAGGCATTTTGTTGCCTTAGGGTTGCCACATGTACCCAGCGCGTTTCTCTGATAAACAAACGACAAACATTTTTTTTATCGTCTTACGTTACTTTAGAGTAACTTGTTTTATTATATTTCATAATTTTAGCTAAATAAACGATGATATAGAAGTTTCTTTAGCGATAAACTGCTATAATCATTCAAGAAGTGAATACAAAGTGTTCACAGACCTTCTATTACTGTGTGTTTGAGTTTTGGCGACATTTTTGTAAAAGAAACAGAAACCGCCCTAACAACACATCTAACCCCAGTATGTCCATAGGATATCCTCAGAATAAAATGACATCCTGAGAATGTACTGTGAAAAAAATGTGTTTTTAGGAATATTATTGTTGATTATTGCTCTTATCTTGACCGGATTAGCTTCAGATCAAGATTTCTTAAAATCATTAGGGAGGCGATAAGGACGCCAAGCGGGAATGCTGTCCTCTTCGGAGGCAAAAAAATGGCGGTGATGCGCCGGCCTATTATTTTATTTAGGGGCTCTACTATATATCGTCTATAAGCTATATACGCATTACATTGTTTAATTGAATTTAGTTCTACGTGAAAACACATAACACAAAATGAAATCCACTTCCAGCAATTTCTTAGTATAGATCCAATAAATCTATATATTTTGGGTAGCCCTGTAAACCAGCGATGAATGATTTCCATACCGCAATCTACACAAAGCATGCTTTTATGCATATAAAAACTATGTCTCTTCCATTTTGTTCAGGGTAGCCTAGAGATGTCTCATTGTACGTACCAGAAATTTCACCTAAATATGTAATGTATTTGAATTCCTTTGTATAGCCCTGTACACGAACCCTTTGCTTAATCTCAATGAAAAGTTTAGTGTAGCCCCCCTATATGATACGGATTTAGAATACCAAGTTTGGAATTCCTGCTACTGTTTGTTCTTGAGATATATTGTTAACCGGCACACAAATAGATATCGAGACAAAAACAGACAGATAAACCGCTAAAAACATGATTTTTGGATATAGAAGAACTCAGAACATGTAATACTAACAAAAACTCAATTTCGAAAACTTGACCGGAAAGGAATTCATTTTATATAATACACTAGCAGACTTTGCCCGCTTCTCTGCTATGCCAAAATTCTTTTATGAACACGTAATTTTTAAGATCGTGTAGTGTTTTAGAAATAACTGTACATTAATTAAAACCACCGCACTTTAGAATGTGGAAAAATAGAGGAAAAATGCTAAAAACCCATAGAAATAGCATGGGACGAAAACCAAAAAAAGCTCACAATGTCAAGCGTGTAAAAAAAAAAAAAAAAAAAATAGGCTCACACCGGAAGTAATAAAAGGACAAAATTGACTAGAAAAAGACAGCGGGAATGGGCGGGCTGGGGTTAAATATATCGTCGAGGATTAATACGTCTCGACTAGTATTTGAATTCATTTGAATTCCTTTGGATAGCCCTGTACACGAACCCTTTGCTTAATCTCAATGAAAAGTTTAGTGTATCCCCCCTATATGATACGGATTTAGAATACCAAGTTTGGAATTCCTGTTACTGTTTGTTCTTGAGATATATTGTTAACCGGCACACAAATAGATATCGAGACAAAAAACAGACAGATAAACCGCTAAAAACATGATTTTTGGATATAGAAGAACTCAGAACATGTAATACTAACAAAAACTCAATTTCGAAAACTTGACCGGAAAGGAATTCATTTTATATAATACACTAGCAGACTTTGCCCGCTTCGCTGCTATGTCAAAATTCTTTTATGAACACGTAATTTTTAAGATCGTGTAGTGTTTTAGAAATAACTGTACATTAATTAAAACCACCGCACTTTAGAATGTGGAAAAAAAGAGGAAAAATGCTAAAAACCCATAGAAATAGCGCGGGACGAAAACAAGCCCACAATGTCAAGCGTGTTAAAAAAAAAAAAAAAAAGGCTCACACCGGAAGTAATAAAAGAACAAAATTGACTAGAAAAAGACAGCGGGAACGGGCGGGCTGGGGTGTTAAATATATCGTCGAGGATTAATACGTCTCGCCTAGTATTTGAATTCATTTGAATCCCTTTGGATAGCCCCTGTACACGAACCCTTTGCTTAATCTCAATGAAAAGTTTAGTGTAGCCCCCTATATGATACGGATTTAGAATACCAAGTTTGGAATTCCTGTTACTGTTTGTTCTTGAGATATATTGTTAACCGGCACACAAATAGATATCGAGACAAAAAACAGACAGATAAACCGCTAAAAACATGATTTTCGGATATAGAAGAACTCAAAACATGTAATACTAACAAAAACTCAATTTCGAAAACTTCACCGGAAAGGAATTCTTTTTATATAATATACTAGCAGACTTTGCCCGCTTCGCTGCACACAATACTTAAATGAGTTGTCAAAATCCCATATCATTATTATTTAGCCAAAGTTAAAGTTCCAGCTGTGTTCGGTAGAGAATTTTCTCTCTCGCAACGTGAGAATCCGTGTTCCCACTGCTTTCGGAAGCAACTTACCCGATTCTTACTTCCCCTTCCTCAGCGGGTAAGTTCGAAGTTTTGCAAAATCCCACCAGTGTACATATTGCGTACACCTAATCAACATCCACACACCAAAGTTCGCCATTCTAAGATAATTTAAGGGAAATTCAAGCGGGAAAACGTGTTTATAGCTCCCTCGATCTCAAGAGGGTAAGGGAGGGGGGAATTTCGTAAAATCCCATTACAATAAGTGTTGGATAAATATAAACGCTCTGCGCACCAAATTTCGTGACCGCAGATCCTATAGATTTTCCAAGCAAATTTAGCGCTAAAAGAGGGGAAAGGGGGTCTTGAATTTGCTACTTCGTAAAAGCCCCCCCCTCCCCCCCCAAAAAAAAAAACACCACACAAAAAACGAAAATGCGTGTTTGGAAATATCCTAAATAAGACAAATGGCTGTTTTCAATACCTTTGTAACATCTTTAGTAGAGTTCTACTAAAAAATCCGGAATTTCTGAAATTTCACCCCGAAAAACGATTTTTCTGCTCTCTCCTTTAAGAATCAGGAATTCCAAAATCGTACATAATGTTTTATTTATACTCAAGTCTAATATCACCATGTGCAATTTTTTTTCACCATGTGCAATTTTTTTACTTCACCATGTGAAGTAATTTGGGGCCGAGTTATGCTTACAAACGATTTGTTTTTGCTTCCTGCCCTCCAGGGAGGAAGCGGCGGTATTTCAATAAATCACGTTCCTTTAAGCATCGGGTACATATAAACAATCCAAGCATCAAAATTCGTGACTGCAGCTCCCATAGATTTCTCAGGACAAATTTAGCGCCAAAAGGGTTGTCTCGACTTTGACCCTTCGTAACCCCCCTCCCCCCCCCCCAAAAAAAAAAAAAAAAAAAAAACGCAAGACACTAAAAAACAAAAACAAAAATGTGATTTTGGAAATATCCTAAGAAAGTCGCATAACATACCTTTGTTCCATTTTTGGTAGAGTTCTACTCAAAAATCCGGAATTTTCAATATTTTCATCAAAAAATTGATTTTCCCCCACCCTTTCCTTATAGATCGAAAACTCCTAAATCGCAGATAATGTTTTATTTGTACTCATGTCTAGCCTCCCCATGAGCAATTCCTTTACTGTGAAGTAATTAGGAGCCGAGTTCTGCTTACAACGTGTTTTTAAAGGGAGAAAGGGGAGAAAGAGCTTTCTCCCCATAAAGGGAGAAAGGGGAGTAATTTCGGAAAAGTTGAGAGATATAATTTTAATTTGAGTGAGGACCTAAATTCCTATGAAGCGCCGTTGAATTCCGTCCTGCCGTTCTCAAGTGATACCCAGACAAACGTGATTTGTCTTTTGCCCCCCAGGTGTGAACGTGGGGGAATTTCTGAAAAGTTGATAGATATAATTTTAAGTTGGGTAAAGACATAAATTCCTGCGAAGCTTCGTTGAATCCCGTCCAGCCGTTCTCAGGTGATACCCGGACAAATATGTTTTTGTTTTTTGCCCCCCCCCCATGGCGTGGGAACGTGAGGGAATTTCTGAAAAGTTGATAGATATAATTTTAAATTGGATAAAGACCTAAATTTCTGCGAAGCGCCGTTGAATTCTGTCCAGTCGTTCTCAAGTGATACCTGGACAAACGTGCTTTTGTCTTTTGCACTCCAGGGGGGAACGTGGGGGAATTTTTGAAAAGTTGATGGCTATAATTTTAAGTTGAGTAAAGATCTAAGTTATGACAAGCGCCGATGACTTCCGTCCAGCCGTTTTCAAGCGATGCCCGGACAAAAAATAGCGACATACAGACACGATGACACACACACACACACACAGGCAAAATTGTCTGAAGTTATTTTCGGCTTTCATGTTGTGTGAAACGTGCAGATATCGCATTTTTTTTTTTTTTTTTTTTCTGACAAATTTACAGACAAAAGTCTGATTTTATCAATATAGATATTGGTAAGAGAAATTAAAAACAGTATAAAATTGCTTAGTTTTGTCGCTAATTTTCCTTAGTTAATAATGAACATTTAAATAAAGAAAAAAAAATTGAATCTAAATATAGTAAACGATTGATTAACTCCCTTTCTCTAATTATTACCTTTTATTAATGATATCATGAGTATAGAACACAGCCCAAATACTCAGTTTACATCGAAACTTGTGTGTTGTAAGCATCACAACTCTTATATCATCACAACTTTTTATATATTTTCTATGGAAATTCAAACAGCTATTTATTAATTTTATTACTTTTTTAAATTATTTTCCACAATAAATGCGATTGTTATCTCAGAAAAATATAACACTATAAGAAAATCAATTTTGTGTCCTAAAGACAACATCAAAGGATTTTTTTTTTCCTTTTAATTAACTTGGATAGACGAAATGATTGAAAATTTATAGTCTACATTTTTCCAGATGTTGAAACAATATTATGAATGTATGAATATTATGAATCTTTTGTTTTGAGAAAAAATACCACTAAGTTTCCTAGAATTGGGTCATAAACGAAAATTATAGCTCTTAAAATTCGCCTTTTCTGTGCGCATTTATTTGCAAAGCTTCTTAAATATGTTTGTTTACGATAATATTATAAAATGGCTCTAGAATTCTAATAGGTCTTGTGAGGTTGAGACTACAGAACGTCTCCACAGTTGTTTGAAATTAAGCTGGATCCAGCAAAGTATAAAGTTGGGACGGTTAAATCACTTCGACGCCAGTGAATCGGCGAAAGTTTAGGTCGGGTTAGCTTTGTGTCGGCATGGTGCTCCAACGTAGGAATTAGGCTGTGGGAGGTAGATGAATTGGAAATGATTTTAAAAGTATTGATTGAAATGAAGAGAAAGGAAGTTGGTAGGAAGTAGATAAGATGGAGATGGTTTTAGAGTAGAGGGTGATGTATATTAGTGGAGATGGTGGTGTATATTAGTGGAGGAGATTGTGGTGTGTATTATAGGAGATTGTGGTGTAGATTGGAGAGATTCTTATTTTGGCAAGTATTGAGGTGTGAAGTACTGAAGATTTAGTTGTGTGAGATTAAGTATTGACGAGTGTTGGTGTGCGTATCAAATAGCATTCGTGAACGTGACATTGGATCAGTTGGAAATCCGCTAATCCACAGCGAAGTTCACAGTAGCGGAGTTAAAGAGTGCATCCGTCTCTATACCTTCGACTGTTGCTGGGGTGAGATATTTAGAATTATCCAATTTAAATTCTGATACATATATTTTGATAAAGCAATTAAATACGCTGACTGAGCTATCTTGATTGCCAGACCGCCCTCCCATTAATATGTTCAAATAAAAGTCTTATTTATAGTTTAATTCAAGTCTCGTGCTCTTTACTTATCCATTTAGTTATATAACTAATTAATTAAAATGGAGTTTGCATCAACGCAAACCTCACAGTCTTTTTAGAAATCGCTAGCAAAGGGAAAAGAGAAACAAGAATTTATAAGGATGACATGAAACAATTTTTACTAGAGCCACAATTTACCTTTTGTTTGAGCCTTAAGCAAAAATGTTTCATTTATCATAACATAATATTTACATAACATTTTTACATTAATGGCATCATGTTTTACATCTTACCATCTCAAAAATTGTTCTAATGTTGAAAAAGCTTGAAGAAATTATTTTCATTACATTATTTTTAATATATTTAACGTTATTAAACTATCAATTATTCATTATACTTGTTTAAACTTTAGGTTTTCTTCTAATTTATCTAACTATTTCGAATATAATTCGGAGATCGAAAAAAAAAAAAAAAAAAAAAAAAAACCGCCAAACTGCCAATTGGCGGCTTTTGCATAATAGACATATTTTCTTTTAAATTATCACTTAGACTTATTTAATTTACTTAAAATTACAGGTAAAATTATTTTATTACTTTTATCTTTTTTTTTTTTTTAAATCAAAACACTGCAGGAAATATTATGTCAGTTTTATTTAAGAGCTAACCATCTTCTTCTAAAGCTAAATTATCCTTTTATCTATTGTTTAATTCATTCCTGCAAACTAAGGATTTTTTTTTTCTTATTTCCTTACATCATTGTATTGTAGCTATGGCATTAGGTGTAAATAATCGTAACAATTATTACTATCACTTTGGCCTTAGGTCCTGGAATCTTGGGTTTTATCAGTAAGAAGATAAGGTAGAATTGTAGCCATAGAACAGCAATCAGACTTCTTTTTTTTCGAACCATATGTTAATGCAAGAATAAATTTTGATAAATATCTTCTTTTAAATAATAGATTTTTTTTTTTTTTTTTTTGGCATCTCAGTATATACTTCGTATGTTTTACAAAATATCCTTTGTCATTTGCGTTGCTATATAAGTGTTTGTATAGTTAAAAATCATAATAATTTAGGCTATAACGAGTCCATAGGCTATAATAATAAATAATTTTTCTTTTCGTCTCTGTAAAATGAAAAAAAAATAACTGCTAGATTTACCATAATCAATAGGGTTCTTGCTACGGGGACCTATAACATACGTACCAACTTTCAGCTCATTTGAACAAAGTGTTTAAACGCTCATACATATACACACATATACACATACACACATTCATAAACCACCGTAAAAATAGCAGTAAAGAGATAAGGAGACCTTAAAACGTACAATCACATCAAAATCTCAAAATCAAATTTTTGTCCCGATTACAATACATTCCATACATACATTGTTAAAAAAATGCAACTTTGCTGCCAGAAATTCCCTGTAATTACACCAAAATACGTTTTGTCAACGTAATTTTTCTGTAATTTACGACTTTTTTTTTTTCTCAAATTACAGAGAATTTCTGGCAGCAAAATTGCATTTTTTTAACATTGTATGTTTTTTCAGAAAGTAAAAACCTTTTATTGTAATAAAACCCTGTAAACATTTCTGAAAAGTATCGAGATTCATTGAGTATACCATACCAAATCCATTCATTCACGCAGCGTACGTACACTGTTAAAGAAATGCAACTTTGCTGCCAGAAATTCTCTGTAATTTGAGAAAAAAGTCATAAATTACGAAAAAATTACGTTGACAGAACGTATTTTTCTGTAATTACAGAGAATTTCTGGCAGTGTATTTTTTGTATAGTTACTATAATAAGCACACAACTTTAGATTTGACTTATTCACTTAATTTTTGACTTATTTACACATTCGTAACTGGCAGTTTATGTTAAACAACACGAAACGGACAAAACTGTAAAGAAGAAATCAAACTTCTGACACTTTCGAAAGTAAAATTATGACAATAAATCATTCCTTTCTAATGATACGTTACTTATAAAGATATAAACTTTGTATCTGTGCTGTTTCCTTAACTTCCCAACTGTCAGATAATATTAAACAAACTGAAATACCTGTAACTTTTCAAAAGTATCCAAATGTCTTTCACTTTTAAAATTAAAGTTACGACAAGAGTTTATATTTTTCCCTTTATATATTATTTGTGGTACATAAAATTATTATTTTCTCGGAATTTGTATATACCCCATGTAATATGATCATCCTGTAATTTCCCACCTAATATCCTTAACCCATTCAGTGCCAAATCTCACATTTTATGAATCTTTGATTAAGATTTTTTTTTCTCTACAAGTAAATACGATAAATTTATTTTTTTTTCATTAATTTAATATTTAAGTGCCTCGTTTTGTTGGTAATTTTCTTTTTAAAGATTATAATGTAAATTCTTTTTTTTTTTTTTTTTTTTTTTTTACCAAGCAAAATTGCCTGTTTTTACTGTATATGAAAAAACAAAATCCCCCAAAGTAACTCATTCAAGTCAGTTCTTATATTATGAGAATGTGGGATCGAGAAAACTAATTTAAGATACTTTTTGTAGTTTATCTATATCTATGCTATCGCCATTAGGTGAAAAGTTCCTCAATTTGGAAACATATCATATCTTCTAACAAAAAAAAAAAAAAAAAAAAAAAAAGATAATAATTAATTAAACTATTTATGATTAGAGATTAATATTAAAACGCAAAACATACGAAAATTAAAAAATTTTCGGTAGAATTCATATATCGCCGTTTAATAGGTTAAAAACAAACTCTTATTTTTAAATAATAAGATCAAGCGAGATATTGAACAACAACGTTATTTATTGTTCAAATTATTATTCATTTAATTTATCTAAAAAATTGAAATCTAATCTCAAAAATCTAAACAAAATCAGAGTTATTATTATTATTTTTTTTTAATGATTATAAACCGTAAATTTATTTGACACGAAGTTTACATATGTCATATTTGTTTCGACATATACTGAAGTGTATTAAATTTCATCTGACAGGTATCAGAAAATATAACATTCTACTAAAAATCCAAAAGCCGTCTACGAGTTTTTTTAAAACTAAAAATAGTTTCTGCACATATTTATTGAAAAGAACATATTTAAATTTAGTTTTCATAACACATAAACTTCTGTGGAATATAGAATTTTCAAAAATACAATATATATGTATTTGTTGTTTTGATAAGAGCTTTTCCGCTTACATTTTGTAATAGATGTAAAGTTTATGCCAGCATAGGTAAAGGTAAAAAAGCGAGAGTTTCAATATGTAAAAAGAAAGTTAGAAAGAAATTTTTAACTGTATCAAAATTTATTTTAAAATATAGATTATTATTATTAAAAAAATAATAATAAAGAGTATTGTAAACAGAAAAGCAAAAATTAATAAACAAAAATATATTAATAAATACAAAAGTAAAAGGATACTTTGTAATAAATAGACAAATTTCTTTGTAAAAAAGTCTGATATGTGACAAGCACACGACTTTCGTTACCCACTATTAGAGATATTACATACTTTTTTTGTAAACAGAATGATCAAAAGACATAAAAAGGACTTAAAAATTTAGTCACCTAATAAATTTCCTGTTAGAACAAATTATTATATACATACATAAAAGGAAATTTATATAGCAAATAAAAAAAACAACAAATCTTTATAGATTGGGTTCACACAAATGTTCAAGCAGATTGACAAAAAGATAGACTGACTAATTGAATTTAAAATCACTCTTAAACATTGTTGGAATATGCTACAAACACCTAACACAAACGGAAGTACAATTCACACAGTTTCCAATCATAGATCTTAATGTAATTGAATATTTTAAACAAGTCATGTAAATCTTGACGTAAAACATACCATACTCTTTAGAAAAGAATTGTTTTACTATAGATAATATTTCAGTTTGAATGAAAATTGAATACAATACATTTCTTTATTTTTACTTCCTTATACAAAGTATAAGGAAGTATAGTAATCCCGATTTGCGAAATGGATTTTGTGTTTCACATTGCTCGAAAACGAATGATCGCTGAATGTTGCCAATTTATAGATGTGACTGTCATGATGTCTAGTTGTACACCTGCCAGTGTCGTCTTAACACGAGCTCTCGTTTTAGAGATATAAGCGACTTTACACGATTTTTCGTGACGTCTGTATGTATGTGTGTGTGTGTGTGTGTGAGTATGTCGCATAACTCAAAAACGGTTGGACGTAGAAAGTTGGGAATTGGTACATAAGTTTGTTATAACATCTAGTTGTGCACCTCCCTTTTTGGACTTTGTATGATTTTCCGTTTTGGAGATATTTAGGAAAATTGGGTTCATAATGACCAAAAATACATAGGTTTTGGCCATAATGTATCAAAAAACGGTAATAACTCAAAAACGGTTTGGACAAATCTTGCAATTTAACTGACTTCCCGACTAGCTAGACATTTGAAACTTTCAGAAAAGCTGAGAACGCATTGGCAATGCATATTTTAAATATTTTTAGCCAAATGTTTCCGATACCTGCTGCCTTCAGTAGAGTTTATGTGATTCAACAGAAAATTTATTTAACTAACTGCCCGACTAGCTAGACATTTTAAACTTTCAGAATAGATCAGAACACGGTGAAAATGCATTTTTTAAATACTTTTAGTGAACTATTTAGGGTCCCTGCTGCCTTCGGCAGCGTTACCAGTACAAATCTTGCAATCGATTTTTAACTAACTTCCCGACTAGCTAGACATTTAAAACTTCGGGAAAAGCCCAGAACACGGTGACAATGCATTTTTAAAATATTTTTAGCCAATTGTTTCGGGTCACTGCTGCCTTCGGCAACGTTTATATAGTTAAACAGAAAATTTATTTAACTAACTTTCCAACTAGCTAGGCATTTGAAACTTTCAGAATAGTTCAGAACACGGTGAAAATGCATTTTTTAAATATTTTTAGTCAACTGTTTCAGGTCCCTGCTGCCTTCGTCAGCGTTTATGTGGTTCAACAGAAAATTTATTTAACTAACTTCCCGACTAGCTAGACATTTGAAACTTTCAGAATAGTTCAGAACACAGTGAAAACTCCTTTTTTTAATACTTTTAGCCAATTTTTTCGTGTCCCTGCTGCCTTCGTCAGCGTTACCAGTACAAATCTTGCAATCGGTTTTTAACTAACTTTCAGAAAAGCTCAGAACACGGTGATATTTCATTTTTTTAAATATTTTTAGTCAACTGTTTCGGGTCCAATGTCAATGTTTTTTAACATTATGTATATTTCTAAAAGTGTATAAGGAAGTCATGTGGTGCCCACATCAGATTTTTTAAACATTGTTTTCATCATAGAATACCTTATCTTTGGAAGATGATATATCGACTAGAATCTGGATGATACGCCGACTAACGAAAACGACTAACAGTCTTTTCATATAGTATTTGCTGTTACCTCAATAATTTCAATAATAAAAAGTATAATGATTATAAATAAACTAAACTAGAAACATTTTGTCTTAGGTCAACTATTTTTGTTACAAATTTTAAGATCATTACTTACTTATGAGTGATTTTATAATATGAATGAATGTTCAGATGAATCTTCTAGCTTTCATAATATTTTATGACTTTAATTACTCATCTCAGAAACGCCTATTTACCATTAGGTACGAAGGTAACCTTTTAAGCTTCTACAAGAAGTAGGAAGAAAAAGACTTTTTGGGGGAAAAACTGTTTTATTGCTTTTCAAAATATTCGCCTTTAGGATTTATACATTTTTACACATTCAAATTTATACACATTCAAATCAGTTCTTGAAACATTTTTTCCGCTCTGAAGTTGATACCTCAGAAACTTGGTTTTGGAAGGCATCATCAGATTCTGGAGGTGATGAAAATCGCTGCCCACGCATTTTTTGCTTGACATAAGGAAACAAGTAAAAGTCATTAGATGACAAATCAGGAGACTATGGGCAATGAGGCATTAATTCGATATTTTATCATTCAAATAGTCAATTGTTTCACGTGCTGTGTGGGACCTGGCGTTGTTGTGATGAAGGATGATGCGGCGATTTTTGTTGTTTTTCCTGATTTCGTTGATGACTTTTGACAAAAAAATTTCTGTATACCATTTAGCGTTAACATTCTTTCTATCCTCTAAAGGAATGGTTGTGATATGGCCTGTAAGGCCGTAGAAACAAGCTATCATTTTTTGGAAGTGCTTCGTGAACGAACAAATTTCGAAGGATTCGGTTCATCTGAAAACACCCAAACAGTAGATTTTTGTTTAGTTTCCGGTTCATACAAATATATATCCAAGTTTCGTCACCTGTAACGATGTGTTGTATACGGATTTTGCTGTTAACAATTTGAATGTTTTTTAGCATTTTTTATCAACAATTTACACGAGCCTCTTTCTGAGTTTCTGTCAAATTGCGCGGAATCCATCTGGAACAAACATTTTAACAGCTAAATGTTCGTGGAAAATCGAATGTATTGCAGTCTGTGACATGACAAGGGATAATTCTATCTCACTATACGTGACATGCCGATCTTCTTCAATTATCTTGCGCGCAGCATCAATGTTGTTTGGAATCACTACTGATTTTGGTCGTTCTTCGTGAGATTCATCACTGACGGAGCACGAACACGACGAAATTCTGCGAACTAATTGTAAACAGTCTTTTCTGATGGTGCTTCATTACCAAAAGTTTCACAAAGCGATACTATGCATTCTTGTCGAAGGAAGCCTTTCTTAAAATCACAAAAAATCATCCAATGGAAACCTTCACGAGTTACTTCCATTTTTTTTTTCACTCACTTGCTTCTTTTAAACACTCACTGTAAACAAAATACACAGACGTTTTCTAAGATGCCGCTGATTCCAAGATAAAAAAAAAATGTGAATTTTAAAAATATCCTGAAGAAAAATTTCAGTAACGCCTTCTATTGGTCGTTTGTAAAAACATAAAAGGCAACCTCGTAACCAGCACAAACTAACGTCTTGGTAGATTTTATATAGATCCTTTGATAGCGCCACTATTAGGCACAGCAATATCGAGAAGCTAACATAACAATTAACGTTATTTGCACTGCTTGCAGATACGCAGTACGGGGATTCCTTCCAAGCCATTCTTTTCAAATAATCTAAAATAGAATTGCAGGAAACTACACGTGAAAACTTTTCTACAGGTAATTGTGTGTATTCAATCGTACTCAAGATTAAAACATAATTAGAAATAATTTAGTTCAGAATTACATATTTATATACAATATATATAAACGTAACTTAAATTGTGTCAGATGTACATGAAACAGATAAAAATAATATACATCGTTTCAATTAATTATATAGAAAATTCAAAAATATATCAACGAAATATCTGTCTGTAAAAGGATTACATAATACTTAACGGTGCGATATCGCTACTACCAACATAAAATTGGCAATGTAAAATATATACCAGGAATTATTTAAACTGATTCAATTTCAGAGACATATAATTCTTCGGAACTTTCTTTCCCTTCAGCTCATTTAAATCTTCAATCGGATATATTTCTACCATTTCCTGTTCCTTGTGAGAGCTTAAACATATTTTGACATTTACAATTTACTTTTCTGTAAAATTTTCTTATTTAAATGTCACCTACTCTCTGGAAGCAATATTACATCAAAATGTAAAACTTTTAAGGCATTTTGTATTGTTGATAGTCTGTATCTAAATTCGAAAGAAACAAACAAATTTTAGACTTTATGCTAAAATTATAAAATTTCAAATGTTTACCTTTTAAAAACTAGTTAATGTGTTGTTGCAGTGTAAGTTCTCATGCTATTTTTGTAATATGTTTATAGTAATCTTCATCAATGCAAATGTTGAACAGTTTAATTTAATTTTACATATACACTGTAAAAAAAAAAAAGTCCTGTTTGCTGCTAGAAATTTTGCGTAATTTCAGAAAATAGGTGTAAGTTACGGAAAAATTACGTTGACAGAACGTATTTTTCTGTCATTACAGAAAATTTCTGGCAGCATACAGGATTTTTTTTTTTTTTTTTTTTTTTTTACAGTGTAATCAGTTTGGATTGAAATGAGAACATTCTTGAAGTTGGTAGTCTGTATCTAAATTCGAAAGAAAGAAACAAATTTTATAATTTATACTAAAATTATAAAAGTTCAAACATTTACCTTTTAAAAACTAGTTAATGTGTTTTTGCAGTGTAAGTTCTCATGCTATTTTTGTAATATGTTTATAGTAATCTTCATCAATGCAAATGTTGAACAGTTTAAATTAATTTTACATATACACTGTAAAAAAAAAAAAAGTCCTGTTTGCTGCCAGAAATTTTGCGTAATTTCAGAAAATAGGCGTAAGTTACGGAAAAATTACGTTGACAGAACGTATGTTTCAGTCATTACAGAAAATTTCTGGCAGCAAACAGGACTTTTTTTTTTCTTGAAGAATCGTGGTAAACACATTAGTGTCAATTCAAAATTAATCATATCTAAACAGCCAATAAAAGAGAAATACAATGGTTACATTGGTCTCTCACTGTGGGTCCCAAACCGCGTGGTTATAGTTATTTTTGTTCCCACAAGAAAAATAAAAATGTCTACGGTCCTGCTAAAGCAGAAGACCGTAGTTTAATTTAATAATAGGAGATACATCGAAAGTTGTACTTAAGAGGGGACAATAGCTAATCTCGCCGGCAGCCTTCGCCCATGTGAAAATTTGTTGCTACAATTACACATTACCTAATGAATATTTTTAAATTCTGTTTTCGCAATCAGAAAATTCATAACCGTTAAATGAGTACTCATTTTTGAAAAATTCATTTTTTTTTTTTAATTTTTACATTTTAATTTTGAGTTCAAAAATGCCATTTTTCACAAAATGCATTTTTCTCATTTTCTAATCGCAAAATGAAATACTAAAATTTTAAAAAATCAATTTTTGCAAAACAAGTACTAATTTAACGCTTATGAATTTTCTAAATGTGAAAACAGAATTGAAAAATATTCATTAGGTAATGAGTAATTATGTAAACAAATTTTCCCATAGAATATCATGGGCGAAGGCTGCCGGCGAGATTAGGTATTGTCCGCTCTTAAGAGTGTTTTAAGGAAAGCTTAAAATGATAAAAAATAAAAATAAAAATAAAATAAAATAAAAATAAAAGAAATAAAAAATATAAAAATAAATAAATGAAAATAATAATAAATACATTTAGACAGATTGCATATCACTAACAGACAAAAGTAAGTCAACGGATATAGTGTTAAAATTTATATTTAATAAATGAGTAATTTTCGTTTAAGGTATTATAAATATGTTGTAACTTATTATAATTATCTGGGTTTAATAATATTGCTTTTAAGTTTTGCCTAATTGCTATTAAATTTAAAATTGTTTTTAATTAATAAACATTTTTCGAATATGTAATGAAAAGGGTTGCCTAATTTATTACATTTACAAAGTAGGTAGTTTATTGATTTTAAAAAGGAAAGTAGGGAAACTACCATGCACTGAAATAAAATATAAAGCTATTTTATTAGGGCATAAAAAATTGGGATTTGCCATTTTATAAGTGAGATTTGGAAAAGAAAAGAGATCTCATGATTATATGAATTATTTATTAATACTTCTTTTGCTAGTTCATCTGCAGTTTCATTATCTAGGGTACCTACAAGGGTACGGTAAAAGAGAAAGACAGGGAGAGAGAGAGAAGGAGATAGAAAGAGAGACAGATTCCGAATTTTTGGTTAATACTGAAATAGTCGTGGTTTAATTATTTCCCCATTTGCATTTTCGGCATTTTCAAGTAATTTTTTCAAAGTCTAACCGCATGTTGTTCCTGTCGTTAACTGAATCACCAGTTTCAAGAAAGGGAGAAATCCAAAATCAGGATTTTCGGAAAAACAACAAAAATATAGTTTAGTGCATTGTAAAAATTTCTGAAAATTTACTAAAATACTTATATATAATCTCTATAAATTTACAATAACTCTTTATTAAAAGTAACAAATCGAGATTCTCAAACTCTATTCTGTGTTTTTATCAACTTTTTATAATTTAATTTCTCAATAAAAATTTGAAATGAATATTTCTACTTTAGAAAAAGCATTATAAGGAGAAAATTGGAGAAAATATATATGTAACAAAATGTAATTGACGAGAATATACATGTAACAAATATATTCTTGCCAATATTAATTAAATTAGTATTAGTCATTAAATTGCATATATAGAATAGATTTCTTAACATCTCCGTTTATTTTTCTCTGTAATTTTACACAAGATTAAGATAAATAATTACTAGTAGTTTTCTGTTGAAATGTTTTACTGCGTATTATCAGAAAAGGTAATTTGATTCACATAGATTTTTTTTTTTTAATTTTTTTTTTTAAGTTTTAATCTTTTCTATGTATTCTTGGGGTGCAAAAATTCGATCGCATTAGAAATATAAAACTCAAGAATATTTCAGATGCACTGGGAAAAAAAAAATAATAATAAATCCGCCTTCATCTGCGCTGAGAAAAAATTCTGTAACTGACATCTAGAATCTAATTTGTGGCTCTATAAAAAATAGTTCCATGTCATCCTTATACAATCTAGTCCCCTTGGAAAGCAAGTTTTAGAAGCCCCTATTAGAATTCTACATCGTTTGCCTATATTCTCGAGGGCAAAGTTATTTAAAAATCTCTGCAAATAAATGAGACTACAAGAAGCGGGTTTCAGCAACTATAATCTTAATTTATTACCAAATTCTAGAAAATCAAGCGAGAATTTCTCGCAATACAAATGATTCAGAATATTTAAAGTATTTAGAATATTGTTTCACCATCTAGAAATGTAAACACTAGAAATTCTCGATGATTTCGTCTATTCAGTTTATTAGCATGCCTTACGCGCATAACTCAGAAATCTATATTTCTAGTTAAGGGATTTAGAAAATGGTCACTTATTCATTCTAGAGGAAGGCGGTATATTTTTTTTTCTCAGTGTGGAGCGAATAAGTCGTCATTTTCTGAATCCTTAAAATAGAAATATAGATTTCCGAGCTATGCGTATGAGGCAAGCCAATAAGTTGAATAGACCAAATGATAGAGACTTTATAGTCTATACATTTATGAATGGCGAAACAATATTCTGAATATTCTAAATCGTTGTATTGCAAGAGATTCTCGCTTGATTTTCTAGAATTGGGTCATAAAACAAGATTATAGTTGTTAAAACTCGCCATTTGCATTTATAGAGATTTTTAAATGAGTTTGACCTCTATAATATAGAATTCTGAAGCGGTTTCTAGAACTCGCTTTCAAAGGGAACTAGAATTTATAAGGATGACATGAAACTATTTTTATTAGAGCCACAATTTCGAAACCAGATGTCAGTTACAGAAATTCTTGTCAATGTACCTTGTTTTCATGCTAAATATATGGTTTTCATTCCTTTCTTTTGCTTGGCTTGTATGTCAACGAATGTGTGTATGTATATCCATGTATGTCATGTATGTCAAGTGAATTAAAAAGAACTAAAAACTCAATTTTCGACACTTGTTCCATTTTTCAATCTAGTGATTTTACTATGGCACTCAGACACTTCGAAAGCGGTTGTGAAACTACCCGAGTTAAGGCGAGAGGGGAGTATCTTCTATTTTTGAAGTCTACTACAAGAGTAGAAGTATGACTTCAGTTCTAGAAACTGGCGAATAGAGACAAGAACATCAAAAGAGAGCTCTTAATTTTTATCCAGATGAAGGTCGAGTAATCCCTGATCCAGTACTCCTCAGAAATAATTTGGAAGAAATCTTGGAGGACTTTATAATCACGAACGGGCTATCACGGCCTCGTAAACAAATTCGTAGATGTGAATTATTATGATCATTATGATTGAAAATAAAATTATGTAGAACTCATACTATTTCCAGTTACTCTACGTTATTATAAATATGCCATCAGAGTTTAATTCGTAACTTACGCAATAATTGAATATTTTTAATGTTTTTTAAAAATAATTCAAAATAGCTTTAGAAAAAACTAAAATATGTTTTTATGTGTTATGTCTTGTATGTCAGATTTTTTCACGCCATATTCTGCATGAAGCTTGCTTTTTCGCACATTAATATATATATACATATACGTCTGAATATTTTTGCATATCCATGTAATCGAAACTTTCGACAGAATTGAAGAAAATTTTTCAAGTACTACCCAAATCTTATACGCAAAGTGTGACGATATTTCTTTTTGAATTATGCTGATAACAGGCTTACAGAAAGACGCACTAAGGTACTAAAAACCTGAATTTTGGATTTAAGAAACCTGAAAACATGCAAGAACAGTAAAAACGCAATTTCTAAAAATTAACTGAAATAAAATACATTCTCTATCACTGGCCTGTGCCACTCAAAACATTTGATGGACCTCATAGAAAATCTCTTTTATTCAGGCGGGCCACACCGTATATATATATATATATATATATATATATATATATATATATATATATATATCACTGTTAAAAAAATACAACTTAGCCGCCAGAAATGCTCTGTAATTTGAGAAAAAAGTCGTAAATTAGGGGAAAATTACGTTGACAAAACGTATTATTCTGTAATTACAGAGAATTTATGGTAGCAAAGTTGCATTTTATTAAAACTGTGCATGTTTGTAAATGTATAAATCATGTATGTATATGCATTTTCCAAGGGAGGGCAGGGGAAGCCTCGGAGCAGAATACACTAATTCAAATTGTTTTCATTTATAAACTAGCAATAGAATTCTGAAAAATTGACGATAATACATTTATAACTAAAATGTAAAGAATGAATAATGGATCTAATAATATTTCATTTCAACAGTGCGATTCTTTAGCTACCATAACCATTGAAAAGTATTAAAAGTAATAGAACTATTAAAATTATTATAGTATATAAAATCAGAAAGGATTTATTAATTTTTTAATGTGTTAAAAAAAGTTGTCAAATTTTAGATTTCGTTAGTCTCCACGCGGGCCACCTTCGGCTCGGGGGTGCCACCCCTTCTTTGTCATATATGAATTGAAAAGATATAAATAAACAAGCTGCAAATGCTGAAAATTGACATTTTATAATCTAATACTCATTGAATGAAATTATATATATATATATAGAGAGAGAGAGAGAGAGAAATAACTGCTAAAAGGATAAAAAATTAAAATTAAAAAAATCTGTACAATGGTGAGCATACAGCAGTGGTAAGCATCTCAATGTATACTCTTTTAAAACTATGGATGAAATTCTGTCTATGACAGAATCTAATTTAGTACGACAGGACTACTTATATTTGTATTTTAACCCCTTAACGCGCGGCGTCCTCGCTGCGAGGACGCAAAATTTTAGATCCAGCTGCAAAAATTCATCCCGGAAATTTTTAGCAAAAATTTACGTTTATAACATTACCAGAAAAGGCAGGTTTTTTTAACCTTAATATTTAAAATTTCTTTTAGTTTCATTTAGTTTATGAATTCCAGTGGCAGTATAATTTAAATGATACGAATTGTCTTGCGCCGCAAAGGGTTAACACCCTTAAAAAAAAAAAAAAAAAAACTGAAAACACTAGTCTAAATAATCAGGAAATATTCAGCCGAGACCTATTGGCTCTGTGGTCAAAGTGTACAACTACTAACCCAAAGGTTGTGAGTACGATCCTGACTAGTGGGAAGTGCAAAAAGAAAGTATATAAAAGTTTTTATGGATTTCACAAAATATTTTAAGATAGAGTAAGAAATTAAATGGTAAAACTGGATATTGGCAGGCATTTTCGAAGTGCAGCACTATAAATTGGTAACGACACAAAATAATAACAGAAGACTTGGCGTTGGAATATTAAATCCCCAATAAACTACTACGTCAGAAACGCCAAACGTTATTATTTTATAATTCTTTTTGCACTGAAGACGGTACGCTTAAGGCTACCGAAACAGCTGTATGCCTTCTCAAATATTTTTCTTTGGCGTTTCTGACGTAGTAGTTTATTCGGGTTTTAACGACACAAAATGCCAGACTGAAAGAAATAGTCTTGTCGTACTGATAAATAAATATCTAAACACGGATATCGTTTTCTATCTAGAATAAACGTTGGCGGTTTTAAAACGGTATCAGACAGCTTTCAAACAAACACATAAAAATATAGCTTTAATTATAAACGAAATGTCAAAAATATTAGAATGATATACCTGTCTGATAAAAAATAACTTAATACTTAACAGTGAGATATAACTCTAGCATCCACGTAACATTGATAAAGTGAATGATAGATCAGGAATTATTCAAATTCATTCAATTTCACAGACACATATATTTTCTTTTACTTCAGAACTTTCTTCCGCATGAGTTCATTTAATTCTTCAAAAAGAAACCGTATCAACTATTTTCCGTTACTTGCGACAGCTTAGATCAATTATCGAGATTGGTTTTGAAACACTTTATAAAATATATTTCAAGAAAATGTATTAATCGTGTTTAACATACTTCCATGAAATTTACAGTCACTTATCCGCTGCGTGAAAATTCGGTTATTTCACCAATTACGAAATTTGCATGTTTTGCTAAAACTGCTTGAGAAGTTTTGCAGTATTGAGTATGAATCTGAAAGGTATATAGAAATGGTTTCCTGTGTTTTATTAAAAACAATTATTTTTTTTGTGAGAAATGGAAGAAAAATGTTGGAGAAAGAAAAAGGAATTTTACTTTTAAATGACTTGTAGTAATATGTTTTGGTAGAAAATATATTAATATCAAATATTTTCTCTAGACATTCTCGAAAAAGGTTGGGAAAGTCGGTGTTAGACAAAGCGGAAAAACGAATTATGCATGCTATATTAAAATTACGCACAGAGTTCTACAATATTGCGTAAGAAGCTGAAAAGTACATAAGAAATTTTGCGTATGCTTTTTTTTTTTTTTTTTTTTTTTTTAATTTTTTGGAAGAAGTAGAAAAATGTCAGAGAAAGGGAAAATAATTTTACATTTAGTCGATAATTTTTTTACTGATATTTTCTAGTAGAAAACGTATTTATAATAAAAATATTTTTTCTAGATGTATTACAAAATAGTATAGAAATGCAAGTGATAGGCAAAGCGAAAAAATGAAGTTTTCACGCCTCCTTAAAATTACGTCTGAAGTTATACAATTTTTCATATGAAGTTGAAAAGTATATAAGAAATTTTTCGGATGTTTTATTTAAAAAAAAAAAAAAAAAAAAAAAAAAATGAAATAGATGAAAGGAAAATTTCCCTTTCAGATAACTTTAATTAATATGAGAAGGTAAAAAACAATTTTATGTATTAAAAAAAAAAAAAAAAAAAAAAAAAAATCTCTAGACGTTGCACAAAATCTGGAAATTCTGGCGTTAGACAAAGTAAAAAAAAAGCAAAATTTAAAGTGCATGTTGCTGGTATGTTTATGCTTATGTTTTAAGCAACAGTATAAATATTTATAGGAGGTGAACTGACGGCCTACTTTTTTAAATGTTAATATTAATCTTTATCGTTGCAAATGGTATCAATTTAAGTAAGATTTTAAGAATACATACAGAAAAATTTAACAATACATTGAAAATTTTTTTCATTTTTACAGAAAAAAGGCATATTTTTTACAGTAAAAATTGTTTTAACAGTTTATTTCCGTAATTTCTTTTTTCCCTCAACCTCTACAGTACTAGTTTTATAATACCAAGAATATCAGTTTAGAGTGGCAAAACATACCCGGCATTTTGAAATCTTAAATTAACACTCATCCCCCCCACCCCCCAAAAATAAATAAATAAATAAAAAATAAAAAATAAAATAAAATAAAAATATATAAAAATATATACACAAATAAATAAAAAATTACAAGCAAAAATTATGTCCTATGTCCTATCACTGAAAAAATAAAATTTAGTTAATTTAACAGGGAAAAAACTGTAAGCTGATGCATCATTAATTTTATTTATTTATTTATTTATTTTATTTTTATTTATTTTTTTTTTAACGAAAAAAGCTCATTTTTGCAGATTTTAATTTCTTTTAACAAAGTATAAATTATCTATAATCAGTAAATATACGGAAATGAAACTTGTTACTCCTGTCGATGATGACTATGAAGCCCAGGCTAATTCTGAAGTTCGGAATACATTAAAGGAAGTTGCCGTTTTTGTTCAAATGTAGGTGAATGTCTCCGGTTGTGTGCACAGTTTTGATTATAGAGTATAAATTTTGATACAGTAGATATTATGCAAACATATGAATACCAATGGAAAGCTAGAACCCTTAGCTAACGTTTGAGGAAGTATCTGTATTGATTCCGCCAACTTAAAAAAAAAAAAAAAAATATTACTTTTGACAAAAAAAAAAAAAAAAAAAAAAAAGTACCCTGTTGTGAGCACTGTTGAAAAATCCGCTAACAATGGGAAAATAATAAGAAAAACTACCATAAATAGAGATAATAACAAAATCCCACAGTTATTCATGATCATTTTATTAATATCACACAATCAACAGATTGGGAAGAAAATCGTATATATTGAAAATTTATTTTTTCCAACTGAGTGAAAATAGTGCCTAGACCGGGAGTCGAACCCCGGGGTTCGACTCCTGGTCCAGGTATTTTTTTCACTCAATTGGAAAAAATAAATTTTCAATATATACTATTTATGATCAGTTTCATGCGAAAACGAATGATAAGACTATTTTTTGATTTCCAACTAATTTATGTATACTTTAAAAAAAAAAAAAAAAAAAAAAAAAAAACTTTTCTTGTTAGAAAACGTATGAAACATATTAAATAACATAACACTCTATTAAAAAAAAAAAACTTGTATATTATTCATTAAATATGTAATTAAAAAAATTATTAAGCAAAATATAATTTTCAATTTTTCACATGTCATATCTGTCACAATATTAATTTTTTTTTAACCCTTTGCGCTCGGCATATTTTCCGTAAGACACGCTTTTTGGCGTTCCTTTAAAACGTCACACGTATAGTTCCCAACTTACTACCTTTTGGCTACCGAAAAATTGTAATAATTTGTTTCATTTTACTTCATCATTAAATAAAATAAATCTTTCTGTTAAAGTTTTACGGTAGCCTATAGTTATACATTTTAGAAAAATAACATTTTATTTGCAGAGAAAAAACCTTACGGCGTGGCTCGATTTTTTAATGTTCCCTCAGAAGGGGCATATGAGCGATAAGGGTTAATTTCATTTTTTAAATAGATGGCAGATCAAAGTCCTGTTCGTATAAAATAAAATTTTTGAACAGCATTTGGAAAATAAAGATGTGCCGCTAAAAGTATGTCTGTTTTTTTTTTTTTTTTTTTTTTTTTTTTTGTCATGTTTGTCACGTTACTTTTAAGACTTATTACGGGTAAATTATTATTTCTCAAATTAAAAGTTTATTATTTTAAGCAAGACATACAGATGTACCGGCATACCAAGAAAAATTAATATTTAGTACAGAAAACTCTCCAATATCTGTGGAATTGAGTAATAATAGTTTCGCGGATAAACCGTGAAAAATCTGAAAATCAACAGAAAATAAATAAAAAGCTTTCTAACTCAAAGTTTAATTATATTGTACATAGAACATAATACAAACACTGCAGTAAAAATATTTGTATTTTATGCACTACTCGTAAAGGTTCTAAAAATAAACAAAAATGTAGAATTATTATTACGAAGCTATAATCTGTAAGTTAATTTATGCATTAAATTAAACAGTATTCTACTGTATAAAAAATAAGCCAAAAACAACATAATTTATTCATATATTTTTTTCTTTAAATCAAACATTTGTTTTTCTTCCTTCTTAAGAAAAGTACTCGAGCTGGCCAAAGAGAGTCATGTACACTAATGGAGGCTGGTGCACATAAAATCTGTCGTGGCTGCAATGTCCTCCATGTTTCCATCAAAAATTATATCTCTGGGGGTCACCGAAGCGGGAGAGCCATCCCTTCCATGGAGGATCAAAATTGTGATGGCATGTCTTCGGACTACTTCTAGGAGTGAGTCCCAGAACCATCGCCCATTGCCTACTGTGCAGCATTAAAACGACGTAAAACACATCCAACCAGCCAGCCAATCAACCTTCTTAATGAAACACTTTTTCTTGATCTTGCTCTTTTTAGGTCCCGCCCATTTTTTCACCTTCGGATAATCCGCTGGCAGATAATCGGGTGTACATTATACGCGTGTTTAAATTTGGTCAAGAAAGCAGTGTATTACCTAGTACCTCATAAATAAAATTGAATTTATGATAAAAAAAAATACATCAAGGATAGCATTACGTTTATTAATATAACTATAGACGGGATAAAAATTCAATAAATAGTCTGTCAAAGGACATCCTGAAAAGAAATATACATAGATTCACTTACAAATGCAAATGTCAAAAATACGATAGCGGATTTCTAATATGTGAAAAAATAACTTAACTGTGAAATATATCGCTAGTACCCATATAACATTGAGAAAGTAAAAGCTAGATCCGGAATTATTCAAACTTGTTCAACTTCACAAACACATATATTTTAAATTGATTTACTTCAAATCTTTCTTTCGCATGAGTTCATTTAAATCTTCAAAAAAGAAACTATATGTCTACTCCCTCCCGTTCTTTGGGACAGCTTAAATAAGCTATCGAGATCTGTTTAAAAACGTTTTTAAAAATACACTTCAAGAAAGTATATTAATCATGTTTAATATACTTTCATAAAATTTACAGTCACTTATTCTGTGCACATGGAAATTCGGTTACTTCATCAATCACAAAATTTGCATACCTTGTTAATATTACGTCTGATGTTTTACAATATTGTATATGGAGTTGACAGGTATAAGAACGTGTAGCTATGTATGACTGAAAAAATAAGGAGGAAAAAAAACCGTTAGTGTAACGAATAGAAATTTTAATTTTAAATAAGTTTCTAAAAAAAAATGGTTGATAACACATTTATATTACAAACTTTTTCTTCTAGATGTTTCAGAAGAAGTGTGGAAATGTTGATGGTACAGGCGAAGCGAAAAATGGAAAAATTTAAATATATGTTGGTGGTGTATTTTTGTGTTAGGTAAAATTTTGTAAATCAGTTCAGTCATGAAGGAAAATTTTGGCAGTTATATAAAGAGGTAAGTGTTGAAATGAGTTGTTTTTATATAGTGGAAAAGTTCAATAAATACATTTTTGAATGAAAAAGCGAAATAAATTTTCACTGAGATTGCATCCTAATTAGTAAGTATGGTGATTATTCAGAGTGATTTATATTTAAAGTTATAATTTTAAAACTACCCATCAGAGCAAGCCCATACAGCACAGAATGTTTCAGTTATGTTGCAAAAAGCTTACAATTTTTCAAAAACGTAACACATTTAAGTATGCTCTCTGATACCTTTCTGAGACATTCACCCTTTTTTAATTTTCTATCTTTTCAGTGATTGTAACGTTTCTGTTATGTATATGATTTTGTGTTACGATCGCGGACATTTCTACGTTTTTGAAACTAATCGGAAAGCAATCTGAACGTTTTTAAACGTTTCTGAAATGTTTATAATGTTTCTATGTTATATGATTGTTACGTTTCTTGAACATTTTGTGCTGTTAGGGAGTTGATATTTTACCAAAACAATCGTGAGGTAATGGAATTTTGTTTGGAAGAGGAAAAAAAAAATAGTTCCAACATGTTCCTTCCTATGGATGGTGCTGTCAGGGGGATGTCAGAGGAAACGCCTCAGTGGACTCGTTAAACACAGGAATGTTGTTAGCAACTCAATGGAGTAGTAGGAAAGAATAGGTTTACTAGCAAAATTTTTAGCAAAAAGACAAGAATACGTGTTTACAGCGGAAACAGTCCTAGTGAAAAGTTAAAAAGAGGAGCTTCATGAAACAAATAATTTACGGATAATTAACGGTACATTTTGGAACTATTTTTTTTTCTTTTGCCAAACAAAATATCATTGCCTCACGACTGCTCTGATAAAATATCAAATTGCTCTGATGGGTAGTTTTAAAATTATACGATTATAATATGAACAAACATGGTCAAAGGTTTCGTATTACACATGGCCAAACAAATGAAAATAGTTTACGAACTGACCTTTGTAGAACCATAAAACTATTTAAATTGTAATTCATATTTCAATGAAAAAATCTTACAAGAAAAACTAAATACTGTTAAAATGTAAAAAAAGTTATTCAAGGATTCCAAAATAAACACTTTTAATTTAAAAAATTTGTCAGTAATTGGATAATATGAAAGGGAGTTTTTTATAGCTTTTATTTATGACATTTAGACTATTTTACAGGTGTATTATTTTCTAACAAATTGCAACTTCAAAATGTATAAAATATATTGAAAAAATCATTTAAAATTATTCTTACCTATAAACATAGTAATAGAATCTCACTTTATTGATTTTGTTTTAAATATAGTTCTAGCTTTAATAATCCCAATTTTTTCTGGTATTTAGACTTTCAAAAATCCTTCCTTTTCAAGAAGTCTACTTTGGTGAAACTTTTAACTTTTCAACTTTTTAACTTTTTTCAACTTTTTTAATTTTTTTTAATTTTTTTTTATTTTTATTTTTTTGTATCATTATTTAAATCAGCACCAGGAAAACGAAATGGTGTGCATATCATGTTTTGGAAAAAAATAGGCTCTGTTTTTCCTGTTTAAATAAACTAGAAAAACATGAAATTGCAAAGACGGCTAAGGAAGGTATCGTATCAGATGAGTATTTTATGCAGAACAGACGAAGTATTTGTAAGGAAACTTCCAAACTGCACAGTTTTTCAAATAAATATTCAAAAATGTAAATTTGATGATTCGGTTATATAC
Organism: Salticus scenicus; assembly: GCA_963930645.1. Lineage (NCBI taxonomy): Eukaryota > Metazoa > Arthropoda > Arachnida > Araneae > Salticidae > Salticus > Salticus scenicus. The sequence continues at coordinate 8,026,737 of CAWVNO010000001.1, read as the reverse complement.
GTTGAGTTAGAGGACTTAAAATAACTCGCTAATTTGTGCAGTGGATTTTATTTTATTTTATTTCTTTTAAAATAATAATTCGATTGTTTTATTCGTAATTACAATATTTAATACATTTTAACATAAAAAAAAAAAAAAAACTGAAATATAAATTTTAGTTTAACCCTTTAACGCCCGAATTAATATTACAAAATATTATTAGCTCGTTATTTCACTTCTAAATAAATATAGACAACTGACAGTAAAATATATTAACTTAAACAATTCTTCTGATAGTTTTTAATTTAAGGCCTATCCTCATTTATTGACGTTTGCTGTTCTAGCGAGAAAACTTCGAGATAGAAAAACTTTGAGATAGCGGATTAATTTCTTATTATATGTTGACAAAGATCTCGAAAGTAAAGTATTATAATATATATTATTATTCAACTTGATTTAAGTTAGTATATCTGCGCAAAAAGTAAATATAGGTGCAACGAATGAAAAATAATAAAATGGCTATCCAAATTATGAAATATTAATTAATAGAAGGCACATAAAACTTTCAGGGATCATTTAGAGTGACGCTATAAACTGTCAGTGAAAAGCAGAAATAATTTCAAGAAACCACAAAACTATATACGTGCCATTTTAGAAAATTAAAAAAAAAAATAATAAAAAATAGCTTTAGAATTATTTTTTGTTATTTTTACACATATTCATGTCTGTCATGCTATTAAATAATCCTCAATATATTTATTTATTAAATTTTAAAAACTATTCTTGAACTTAAATATTACATAAGAGGCTTGTTTGAATAAATTAAAATCTATGAACTTCAAATATGGAATTAAATCATAAATACGAGCCAGTTGAAATGAGTCATGCGCGTGTCTCGTCATGTCTGTCACAGAATATTTTTTCCTTATTAAATGTAAATTATTTTTTTATTAAATGTTTTATATTATTTATGAGCAAGACATAAATTTACACCGGCATACCAAGCTTCATGAAGATAAATTAATATTTATAGTGCAGAAAAATCTCGAATATCTGCGGAATCGAGTTAATTGTGTTTTGCAGTTAATGCAAATTCCGAGTAATCCACAAAAAGTCTGAAAATGAGTAAAAATAAATAAATAAATAAATAAAATAAAAATATTCCACCTTCGAAACTTGATTGTATTGTGAATAAAACGCAATACAAAAAGTGAAAACGTTTACACTACAGCAAAAATATTTGTGTTTAACTTGCTGATTTTTACAAAAACAATAAACAAAAATTAGAGTTATTATGAAGACAGTATCTGTAAGTTAATTTATGCACTGAATTGAATAGTACCGTACTGTACTGTACAAGAGAAAAATATTTTTACATTTTCTTTTTCTTTAAATCAAATATTTGTTTCTCTTTCTTCTTCAGAAAATACTTTTCTTGATTTTGTGCTTTCTACACCTTATCCATTTTTTGCGCCATCGGATCATAAGCAACGCGCATAATCCGTTACCAGGTAATCAGGAGTTTAATGTATTTTTAAATTGGACAAGAATGTAGTCTGTTGTTTAGACCCCCAGAAAATAACAAGGATATAATTTTCTTCATTAATATAAACATAAAGTGAATAAAAAATTGCATAAATCTTTGTCAACAAACGCATATAAAAGTAATATACATAGTTTCCCTTACAATATATATATATACGAGGGTTGATCCAAAAAAAAGTTTACAAGCAGAAGCATTTGAAACGTAATAATTGTGGAGCGAATATTTCCACCCAGGGTGGTTGACAGATGGCGCTAGTTGTCCTACAGCGGTTCTACGAGTAAATAGCGTCAGTACACAGACACTTAAGAGCGACAGTAATGGCACGACGTCTAGAAAAGTGGTCTCGCATAGAGGTGCGAGCCGTAATTCGATTCTTATGGGCCAAGAATGTGGCCGCATCCGAAATTCACAGACAAATCGTTGAGGTATACGGGGACAAAGCAGTGAGCTTCTGCATGACAATGCCAGGCCCCATACAGCTCGCCAGACTCAGGAATTGCTGCAAAGGTTCAAGTGGGAGGTCTGGAATCACCCCCCATACAGCCCCGATTTGGCTCCAAGTGACTATTTCCTTTTTCCGGCGTTGAAGCGAAACTTATCCGGAACACGGTTCACCTCAGACGATGCAGTGAAAACAGCTGCCGAGAAATGGCTCAATGAGCAGGGCCCTGATTACTACCAAGACGGGATAAACAAGTTGGTCGAACGTTCTGACAAATGCTTAAACAGGTTTGGCGACTATGTGGAAAAGTGAAGGCCAGATGTGTCTCTTGATTCCCATTTGTATCTTGTTTCTATTGTTAATAAATACTTTTTCATTTGCCTTGTAAACTTTTTTTTGGATCACCCCTCGTATATATATCAAAGAAACGATAACGGAATATCCATATGTGAAAAAATATTTTAAGTGTGGAATATATCGCTAGTATCCACATGCTATTGATAAAGTAAAATGTAGAACAGGAATTATTCAAACTCGCTCAATTTTACAGATATGTATATTCTTTTTCTGCAGAGAATTATTTCGCATGAGTTCATTTAAATCTTTAAAAAAAAAAAAAAAAAAAAAAAAAGATGTCAATGATGTAATTTTCTTTATTAATATAAACATAAAGTGAATAAAAAATTGCATAAATCATTTGTCAACAAACGCATATAAAAAGTAGTATGTTGTGGCCACCACAAGACTTTTTTCTATATACAAATTCACTCAGTAAAATTAATTTATTAAAATTATTATTTAAAAAAAACTATCTTCCATGATAAAGCAGACGATTTCCATATTAGAGAAGTAGTATAACACTATATATATATATATATATATATATATATATATATATATATATATATAAGTCCATTTTATTGTCAATATTACATTAAAAAAAATGTTTTTGTTAAAAATGAAAAAAAAAAGTCGATAACTTTATTTTAAATTATCGCAGATCAATGGTTCAAACATTTGTTTTAAAGGTATTGTTGAGCTCTTTTGAAAGATACCTATCAGGAAAATTTACTCCCCTCGAGGGGGGACTTCTCCCTCAGGGGGATGGGGGGCGAGGCTCCTACACATACAAAAATATTTCCCTGTTGACTATCTCTAATATAAATAATTCTTGTATGTTTCATAATGATTACTAAAAAATAATTCTCTTTATGAACATTTATAAAAAATTTTGTCCGATATCACTATGTTAAAAATTTAGAAAAAGCGGGATGGCAACGCAACCTTTAAGACAATTTTTACCAAAAGTTGATAGGCACTAATTTATGTCAAGGTGCAACTACATACCAATTTGTATGAAATTCTGTGCAGTAGTTCCTGAGATACAGTTGGCACAAAAGTTTTTCTCACAGACACACACACAGACAGACAGGCATTTTCTAAAAATGGTCAAATTTGTGTTCTACAGCTCCCAAAACGGATAAATCCATCAAAAACCCGACGTCGAAAATTTTTACGAATCCAATACATTTTTCTATTGAATATAGAAGAAAGTAATAATATACATCGTTACACTTACAAAAGAAAATATAAAAAACACGATAACGGAATATCCATATGTGAAATAAAATAATTTAAGCGTGAAATATATCGCTAGTACCCACATGCTATTGAGTAAAAGGTATGCATCAGGAATTACTCAAACTAGTTCAATTTCACAGATATATATATATATATATATACATCTTCTTTTTCTGCAGAGTATTCTTTAGCATGAGTTAATTTAAATCTTTAAAAATGAAAAAAAAAAAAAAAAAAAGGAAGAAAAGAACTATGTTTGTTACCTCCGATCTGAAATGAATTATCAAAATCTGTTTTAAAACGCTTTATGAAATATGCGTTAAAAGAATATATTAAACATGTTTAATACATTTCAAGAAAATTTACAGGCACTTATTCGCTGCACAGGGAAATTCGGTTACTTCATCAATCACAAAGTTTACATGCGTTGGTAATATTACGTCAGAGGTTGTACCACACAGCATATGACCGGTATAACAACGCGTGCGTATATATTATATATCTGTATATATATATAAATTACGTGTCACGATGTTTGTCCGGGATAAACTCCTAAACTAAAGAACCGATTTTAATGAAATTTTGCACACTGTGTGCAGTTTGGTCCAACTTGAGAGATAGGATAGTTTTTATCTCAGTTTATTGTCACAATATTGTTTTATTGCAATTATTTGTTAATTATAGACCTTTATTAAAGTTGCTCCAAAATATCTGTGAGTTCCATTAATTTAATTGTTGCCAAAAAAAAAAAATACGAGTTCATTTTCTTTCGACATAAAAATAAATACATTTAATCAAACGTGAACGTTAAAAAATTATAAAAAGTTAAATTATGCATCTCACGAAAATTGACGTCATAATCAATTTAAAGATTTTATACTCATTGATAAAGTGCTAATGTAGTTCTATCATAGATATAGTAATATATATAGATCTCTCATCCCCATGTTATCGTAGAAAGATTTTTGATGCCGAAAAAAAAAAAAAAATAAATAAAAGCTTTGGAAACAGCCGTTAAGTGGTATTGAAAAAAAAAAAAAAAAAAAAAAAAGAAAAGAAAAGAAAAGAAAGAAAGAAATATGAATTTGAAACTGTATCTGGAGTCTTCCATTCCCCTTTAGCAAATAAATTATTCATAAATTTTATTTGCTAAAATATTAGTATGTATTCCCGTGTGTATTCACTCGGGGAAAGACGGCCATATTTTGGTAAAAACGTCGTCTTTTCCCAAATGAAAAGGAATAACTTTTTTCTCCCCAATGATCACTGTATTCTATATATGCTATACTATATCTATGAGTTCTATACGCAAGAGAAGTGCGACTCACTGACCGTCTGTGCAGCCAAGAAAAAGATTTCCTATGTTAATTGCCCACTGGATTTTTTGTAAGAAATTATTAAAAATCGAGGAAATTTATTTCCCGATTTTAATCCTTATATTTGGGTATAGATATGTATTAGTTATCGCGGGTGTTAGATTGAATTATTTTGCTGTCAAATTGACAAAATTTTAATTTTAAATTTCAAAACTCTGTCGCCCTTGGCTTTTATTATTATTATTATTATTATTTGGTGATCAAAAGCGTAACACGAAAATATACATGCCAGATGTATGCATTGTACGAAATGTAATATGTATTATTCATTGTACGTATGTATGGCATGTAATATGTATTGTACGAAATATTGTTTCATATTATTCATTACTCTTTTAATATAAGTTGTTAAAATAACCATCATTTTTGAAAGGAATTAAATATTTTCGCCAGATAATTTGGCGATATTCTTTTTTTTTCGCCAAGGATGACAGAAATGAAATCTATTCCGCTGCAAAATATTAGTATCTTACATCAGATATTTTATTTAGACATTTGAAAACAAATTTGACTTCAAACTATGATAGAATATTTATCATTTTCCTTTTAATTAGTATATTATTAGTATATTAAAATTTAAAAGCATGGTATATAAAAAGTTTTTTTTTTTTTTTTTAATCTTATAATTATTCTTATCTTAATCCTCAATGTTTCCCATCTTTATTAACTTGAATTTACTATTAAAATTTTAACATACTCAAAAACTTCTCATCACTTCGTTAAAATACACTAAACTTTTCCAAAATCTTTTTCTATTTAAAATGATACATGTATTTACTTTAAATGTCCAATATTTCATAAGATTTCCAATTTTAAAGTTTTAAAATATTTATAAAATTTACTTATTTTTCTGGATTAGCCTTATTGTTTTCCTTTTTATAACTACAGCTGTTGCCCTCTTTAAAATATTTAAAATGATGAGGTCATTTTATAGTAAAATTATCCATTATAGCATATATTATATTTCCCTCCTCCATAAAAATTGATTTTAAAATCGTCTGTTTCTTTTATACTTTTATTTTAATAGAATTTTAATAGAATTTAATTTATATATTAGTCATTTTAGCAATTTTATCCAAAGTAGCATTAGAAATAATATATATCACTTCTCCATTAAAATTTATAGGACCCTACAATAAAATTAATTTGTGCTTAATATCAACACTACGAAAATTTTTATCAATCGCCTCCAAATTTTGACCTAAGTTTCAAATCTCAAACCTGTGGGTTTTTACATCGGCTACAACGTTTTCGTCTTTGTTCGTAAATAATAATTTGACTGTACTAAATAGTTTACAGCCGTATAATTCAACGTATAACTTAGTCACAGCAACGCGTGGCCGGGTCTGCTAGTATATATATAAAAAATAGAGAAATAAAGAAAAAAAAACTATTCGTGTAACGGTAAATAATTTATAGTTTTTGGAAAGTTTATTATTATTTTTTAGTTTAAAAATTTTTTATTTTAGTTGTTTTAAAAGAAATGTTGAAATACTGATGTTGTAGACGAAGTGAAAAACGTAAAAAAATAAATATACATATTGCTGTTGCTGTTGTGTTTTTGTTTTTAATTTTGTAAATCGGTTCAGTCAAAAAGTTAAATTTTGACAGTTACAAAAGAAGGAAATACGAAAGTGAGATAATCTGTTTTTATAGTGGAGAAATTTAATAAATAAATTTTTAAATGCGATAAGAAAATAATTTTTAACCAGGATTGCACTTTAATTAATTTATATGGTGATTTTATATCCAGAATAGAAAAATTTTCAACATTTTGCGGAGTCTTTGTACTTAATAGAAAGTTTTGTAGTATATATCAATAGTGATAGTCTCCTTATTCTTTAAAAGGCGGTGATATACACTATGTACTAATGAATTTTAATTCGTAACTGTGAAAATTCAAATCGAAAATTTTAATATAAAGGGTGAATCAAAAGTCGCGTCCTGATTTCGAGTATTTATTGCGCTCAAACTATTGTAATTAGACATATGAATATAAAAATATAAATAAATAAATAAATGAATTACGTCCGCAAACAAGAAACCACTTTTTTTAAACATTGCTGGGAGGAAAATCATAATTTTAAATTTAATTCAGCTAAAATAATTTCCAGACCTATATCCATTCATGAACTCCATTTCTTTGAAGCTTTTCATATTTATAAAAATTTTAAAAACCTTGTAAATTGTGATTTCGCTGTTTCATTCATAAATTGTGATTTGTCTGATTGTTTAAATTTTACATTCAGTCCACATTTTCTTAATTTTTATACTGTTTTACCCTGCTACCCTTCCTAAATTCCTATTGGCCGCTCTGCCCTCCTTCTCCGTAATCCTATTGGTTGAACTAAGTTCGGTCCCTCTTCTATATATACGAGCACTTCTCCAGATTCAGAATTCTTTTTGCGCTGATGACGGTACGCTTAAGGCTAACCGAAACAGCTGAATGCATCTCAAATATTTCTTCTTTGGCGTTTCTGACGTAGTAGTTTATTCGGGTTTTAAGACATATGAATATGTTGTATGCAATATATCCAACATATATGGATATATTACATTTGGATATATTGTAAGTACTGTTATAATTTTGTTTTTTATATAAAAGAATTTACCTGAAAAAATTTCAAAGTGTGCCCCCTTAGTAGCTTGAAGAAAGTCTAAATGGTGTTCTAGTTTCCGACGAGTGCTATTTAACACGTTGAGCGCCACGCAAATTCTTAAAATCCATTAAAATTCCATAATGATTCCTCCTGTAATAAATAAAAATTAAGCAAATTTTCAATAAATTTTCAGTCATTAAATGTAATATTTTTAGTTTTATATCCTATTTTATATCTGCCATCGATGGTTCACGCGGCTTTATATCATATTTGATATTGTCATCCAACGATAACTGACAGGGCGCTCAACGTTTTAATTTTTTATTGGTACTGCTTTTACTTTCGGGGTAAAACTTTCACTGAAATGTTTGAAGCATAACATGTTCTGCACATTCCTAAAGTTTCAAGATGATTCCTTCAGTACTTAGAGATATATAACAAAATGTCTAAAATCTAGAATGACTGACATGGCGCTCAACGTTTTAACATGTCTTTCGTTATAGTATACACAGCAGCTTGTATTCTTAGCTTCAGTTCTTTGACGTCAACAGTTGTGCAACTGAGACTCTGTCGCTGATGTAACTCCAAAAGCAAAAATCAAGAGGAGTAATATCTGGAGAGCGCGGAGGCCACGGTTTTGGTAAATTTCTTTCAATCCACCGATCCGGAAATGTTTCGTCTAGGAAACCACATTTTGAAGAAATTTTTGGCAAACTTGTTTGTAGTGTTTGAAGTTCACGTAATGCATGACGAGTTGAGTTAGTTGGAGGCCGCTGAAACGATTACCAAAAGCGATGAATATTTGCTTCTCTCACACTAAGCCTGCTCCTTTTGGGAAGTTCCTTAACGCTGCCTGTTTCTTTAAACCTTTCATAACACCGCTTTACTGGAGGGTTGCATCCATCACAGATTAGTATACAGATAGGACACTCTCATATATTCTTTGGTTACCAAAATTTGACTGCAACAACCCTATTGTTAACGTCTGTAAGTTTGTCGAGCTCTCTAGTTTACGCAATCGCTCGTCTTATTTTTATTGTATCTATGTTCATATCGTAATATTTGTGCAACGTTAAACCCAACATCCCACCAACTAACCATTGTACTGATGTTTACGTTTGGCAAATTTGTTATTGTTTACGAATTTGTTATTGTTATTGTTGTCCGAGAATAGTGTTATTTTTTGATAATAATAAATTATAAGCACAATTTAGATAATGTTATTTTAAGAAAATCAAAGAAAAAACCATTTGTACCTATCTTTTGGTCGCGGGGTGTATACCTGCATTTATATATGCATTAAAATATAGATTTAAGAGCTTAAAAGAAACTATAAAATGCACATTTATGCAAAAATTATATGTAAGTATATAATACCTGAAAAACATGTTTATTTAAAGAAAAATTCTAGGTAGTATTTCTATTTCTTAAGAATAAATTTATGTATTTTTCTGTAAGGAAAACATTTAAATTACAAATTCTTAGAATAGGTTTTTCTTTAGATATGTAAATGTTGACTTTGGAAATAAAGGAAAAAGTTTAAACATAAGTTGCTTCACATTATTCCATATGCTACAATGAAGATTTTTGAAGCAATACATGTGAAGAAATAAATTTTTGCTGCGCAAAGAAAATGTAGTGCGGTGAAAATTTCAGAATTTATCAGGAAAAAAAAAAAAGAAAAGAAACATTTTTTGGAATATATAAATTTACTTTTGTAAAAATTTTTTTATTTTCTTCTAACTTATGTTTAAACAATTTCTCAAAAATTTTAAAAGCATTTTTGTATATATTATTCTAAATTTGAAGTTTTCAGACTTATACAAGTGTGTCTGAATATTTTAAAATTTCGAAAATACAGCCTGTAATTTTAAAGTAAAAGAAAAAAAAATATTTTTTTTATTAATTAACAATTCATGCGCATTTAAGCAAATTATTACCGAAAACGCATTTGTAAAATTTATTTTTACCATGCTTTCTCGACTAAGCTTTGTTTATCTAAAATACAGAAAATGTTTGAATTTTGCTTTTTTTTTTTTTTTTTTTTTTTTTTTTAGTATATTGAGTTTTTATAAATTTTTAATTCATTTCTGTATTTTCTTTTCTTTCTTTTTCTACATTATAAATATAAATTATTCGCTTAACTAATGTACAATTCTGATTGGGCAAGATTTAAAAAAAAATTAATTTGACATCATTAAATTAATAAAAAAACAAAACAAAAAAAAAATTATATTCCTATTACTTAAAAAAATAATAATAATAATAAAATAAACTATATTCTTAAAAAAAAAAAAAAAAAGAAAGAAAAAAAGAAAAAAAAAAAAAAAACAGGTTTTAAAATAAATGAATGTGCATGGGTTTTGGTGATGAAGAAATTTAATAAATCTATGATAAAGCTTTGAAATTTGAGCACAATTTAACAAAACGTTATAAAAAAAAAAAAAAAAAAAATCTAAATTTTTATTTTTTGCTAAACTGTTGGTGCATAGCTTCTTCTACGCATTTCCATTACTATTTCGTTATTATACTATGGTTTAAAGCAACAACTGTAATAAAACCAAGAGAGCTCTCCTTATAGGGTAGGAGAGATTGCGCTTAATTTTGACTACAATTAAATTGTTAACAATAATAATTGCATTTAAATGACATTGGTATAAGGTTTTGTAAACAAACATTTTATTTTTGTATTACATGTAGGTATTTCAATTTAATAATAATAAAAAAAAAATTTAAAATTTTTATTTAAAAAAACTTAAACTATAATGATAACCCTTAAACTATAATGATAATATATATATATATATATATATGCTTAAAAATTGGGCTTCCTTAACCCTTTGGGTACATTTGACGAGTGACACTCGTCATCTGCTTACTTGGGCGAAGTTACGGTGGACGAGTCTGACTCGTCATCTGAATTTAAGAAGTAGGCGTTGATGTTTGCGGCACCCCCGCCAGTGGGCGTTGATCGCAACCACTTTCCTGGCGTTTTTTATGATATCTTACAACCATACTTATATCATCAATATAAGTATATTCCAAATAAAATGTATTACTTTTACATATTAACACTTTCGCGACCGCTGACGTAGATTCACATCATTTGAAAATCTGTAACTCCACCAGTGGGCGTTTCATTTGCAATTTGTATGTGTTTTTTTTTTTTTTTTTTTTTTTTCTTTAAATATATAATTAATATTCACAATTTTACAATGAAATATACTATGGATACAAATACTTTGATTAGAAAGAATAGAATTATAATGTAGATCCATTTGTAATATAAATGTGAATACAGAAAATTTTGTTCTGAAATATTGTAACATTGGAGAATAACGCTCACAGGCGGACCTTACTGTCCAAAATCATTCCATATAGCGACAAATTCAATCCGTCCCTTGGGCATAAAAATCTTCAGATAATTCAGTACTCAAAGGGTTAATCAAGGCATCTCAAAACGTGATATTATACAAAAAACAAGAGTTGGAAATAGAACTTCAAAAAATATTTTGTTTACAGTATATGAGTATGAAAAATTAATTTTACAGTGTTCGTTGACATTGTAAAATGTACAAAGCACTTCCATCAATTACATTTTCCATAGAAAAGAACGTTTAGCTTAATTTTGGGTTGCCCTGGATTGCATTTAATCAGTTTGCACTATAAACAATATTTTGAAATTACATTTAGCCTTACTTGGAAAATATCTAATGCAAAAGAAGTTACATTTCCTGCAATTTACAAGTATAGCCCCAATATATCCAAATAATTTGGGTAGCCTTGTAAACGAATAATGAATGATTTCCATACCACAATCTACGCAAAACAAAATTTTATGAATATAATAAATTCTGTTCATTCCATTTCGTTTAAGTCAGCATATTGATGTTACACTGTATTTAACAGAATTTTCCCCATGTTCATTATAATTAACATAATTTCAAGAATGCTTTCGATTTAATATTATTTCTTTCATGTAAATTGTAATCGAATATGCTTCTTCTTCTTTTTTTTTTTTTTATTTTTTATCAATAATAAAAACAGTGTACCTATTAAAAATAAATAAATAAAATCTTAAAAAAAATTGATGTAAATAAAATTGGATAGTCTTTTTGAGATTACGCTGTCAAATACCTGTCAATTAGTTTTTTTTTTTTTTTTTTTTTTTTTAAAGTGCTGAAGCCTTATTTAATATTTTTTTTTTTTCATAAGCTTAATAAATTTTAAGTAAGCGGGCCTAGTTTATGATAGACAGTGTCAAATAAAGTTTATTAAGTGTGATTAATGTACTGCTTAGAACTTTTTTTTAAAACGGTGTTAAATATATATAGATGAACTATTCATCTTAAATACCGTCGACTTCGGTTACTCTGGTTTATTTTTTCGCAATTTCTGTAAAGTTTAGACCAGTAAATTTTTAAATATCAGTGATAAGCTTCTCAGATTATTATTTGTCATAGATGTGTGTTTTTGGTGAATGGTAAATTCATTTATTTAATATTATAAAGGAGTTTAGAAAAAAATAAATAAAATAAAAGAGCGTTTTATGATGTTGTGTTAAAGTGACCCCTACTTGGGTTACTTTGACACAACATTGCTTGGGTTACTTAGGCTCGCTCATTTTTTTCACTGAAATTACACTGTTGTGCGTCATGCATTGGGTGAATGTACCCTTTTATACAGGATTACTTTAAAGGAATGATTTAAATAAAAATGAAATAATTGAAACATAGGACTATAATGTCATGATAAATGAATTGAAATAAAACTTTAAAAAATTCATTTATTTAATTATTTATTTTTAATATTTTACTTGCTACAAAAGTTGCATTGAAATACATTTCACAATACTAAAGCATTTCTTTAATGGAAAAAAAACCCTGTTATTAAGTAACACGGGAAGTTTAATTCTTGGTATGACGTTAGCTTACTCGCACCACATTATGTCTTTTCTCTCAGACCATGTCCATGAGTTTGTTGCCTGTTAGTCGTACAGGGATGAAGAGTTCCGCTTTTTCTGCCACCAGTATTTCTATGCTGAAATTTGTAACATACTTTTACAGCGATTTTTGAAATATTATTTGGTATAAATTTTTGTCAGAAAATACTAGTGGCATAAAAAGTGGAACATATTTAATTCCTGGTCATACAAACAATTGTTTGATCTGGCTCCTCTTCCCAGTTGGCATATTCACCATTAGCCCAGTGTAGTGGTTATCTCCATAATTAATATTTATAAAATTCTCTTCTTTAAAATCGTTTGATTGGTTTGTTAACCGTGCCTTCATAATCACCTGCATGTTCATCAAAAAATAAATGATTAGTAGTACTGGTATACAATTATAAAAATAATTTAAGCAATAAAATTAATGTTGTTTTTAATACAATAGCTCTTTTGTGGGTCACGGACACGCAGATATCTGGGTAGCCACTTTGTTACAATTTAGGCTTGGGCCGATGTATTCCTCAAAATATAAGTTTTACGTTATGCTTCTTAAAAAATACAAATGTAATTTTGACTAAATAGACAGTTAGTTATCCAGTAAAAACAAACGCACATTATAAAATACTCAAACATGTTTTTATCTAAATAAAATGAACGAACGTTAACATCCAAACAAGCCCAAAACTGGCAAAATATAATAACAAACACCAACACAATTTTTTTTTTTACTTTTGTCTATATCCCCCCCCAACCACCACCACACACACACAAAAATAAATAAATAAATAAATAAAGAGAGGGAGAAGAAAACAGGTTTTTTTTTTTCTTTTTTTTTTTTTTTTAAGTAATATCTATTTAATTTATTGCATCCTAAAAGATAGACATAAATTGTTTGTGTTATCCACTTACTTATTTTTCTATTAATATTATTTACACTTAATCTCTAAAACTTTAACTTTTCACGTTTTTCCAGTAATGAATCAGTCATTTATCTAAAAGTTGAAGTTTTTTACACGTGTCCACGTCACTTTAGTTTACGACTAAAGTGACGTGGTTCTAAGTGACGTGGTTCGACTAAAGTGACGTCACGACTGTTTTAAATTAAATATACAATTTACGATGAAATATGATGTAATATGACAAACGACAAAAAAGGTTCAAACGTGAAACCCAGAGACTTACAAACATTTAATATTTATTTCGTAAATTTTTCTTTCGGATAAGGACATGCAGTAAAAAATATTAAAGTTTTTGTCCCAGATCTGTATAAATACTTTATTTGAAAATAAATTTCTTCAACTTTTAATTAGAATTATGAAGAATATTAATGAAGAATTATTCTCAGCACTTCATAAAGAAATACTTTATCAAAAGATATTTTTATTTTTTTCACATGTGTATGTGCAATTGTGCCTGCCTGATTTTAAGTTATTATAAAATGGCTGATGAAAAATGACCACGGATAAAAGAAATATTAAAACAAGGTTATTGTTTAAAAATTTAAGTTTTTTCGTAAATAATTAATAGCTTGATTGTGGAAGTTTTTAACTGAAATTATAATATATTGTTAGAAAAATTTACCATATATTTCAGAGATTTGTGAAATTTACTTTTTTAGAATCTATATATACAACATATGCTTTTAAAATTCTAAGTTTTAAAAACTTAAAATTTTATTATTGCGTAATATGTGTGCATGATAACGTGTTATCTATAATAATAAATGGAAAGGTTTGTCTGTCTGTCTGTCTGTCTGTCTATCTGTCTGTCTGTCTGTCTGTCTGTTCTTTTATACGTTCAGCCCCTATTGAACGCAGAAGTACAAGAATTGACATACGGATGCTCTGGAGCCTTTCCGATGTTTTCCTCGAAACAGAATTTAAAAATCTTAATTAGTTTCGGAGATATTAATTAAAATGCTGACCCATATCGATCGCGAAAATGACCAAAAATCCTTATTGCTTAAAAAGAGGCATTCTATCAGCATTCAGCAGACGATTTAAACGGCTGTCTCTAACGGAAAAAAAAAAACATGTGCAAGTCATTAATGTCACATGATCTTTAACTGGGGTTAAAAATTGCAAATTTCAAAGTGCTTCAAATTTTCTTTTTCGTACACAATACTTAATATACAACCTATTCAGCACAAAACCAACCTGCAGTTAAAATTTCATCAAATTTCATTAATAAACAAAGCAGTTACATTTTAATTGCTAATTAAATTTTATTCTAACACGTAATCTATCTTTCAATAGACGATAGGAGTTTCCATAGCAACAAAATACATTTGAAGGAACTAAAAAATACTTTCTTTTTTTTTTACTTCCATTACCCGACTACCATGGTATATATATAGGTTTTGGCGAAATAAAAAATATTTATTTTTCTTTTTACTTCCATTAATAAAACTACCGTAGATAATGGAATTAGAGATTTCACGTGATTTACATGTTTTAGAATGTCCTGATTAGGTTTTCTTTTGTATCACAGCTACTAATTAAAATAATTTCATAAGTAACACATTATTTGAAAGCTTTGTTGATTTGGAATTGAACAGTAGATCTTTTAAATTATCGAAAGTTTTCACCAGATTTACACGCTTTGAAGTCTCCTGAATCAGTTTTCTTTTGTATCTCAGCTACTAATTAAAATAATTTCATGAGTAATGCATCATTAGAAAGCTTTTTTAGATTTGGAATCGAACAGTGGAATACAGAAATTTGTACCGCCAGATGGCGCTGTAATATTTTAAAATTTCAAAATTTCAATTTCTAATTATGATTAAATTATTTTTAATACATCATTCGAAAGATATCTTAAAGTTCTTTTAAATTATCGAAAGTTTTCACCAGATTTACACGTTTTGAGGTGTCATGAATCAGTTTTTTTTTTTTTTTTTTTTTTTTTTTTGTATCTCAGTTATTAATTAAAAAAAGTTCATAAGTAATACATCATTTGAAAGCTTATTTTAGTTGATACACATTTTAAAGTACTTTTACATTATCGAAAAATGGAATTCGAGATTTCACCCGATTTACACGTTTTGAGGTGTCCTAATTTGATTTTCTTTTGTATCTCAGCTACTAATTAAAATAATTTTATAAGTAATACATCGTTAGAAAGCTTTTTTGATTTGGAATCGAACAGTGGATTACAGAAATTTCTACCGCCAGATGGCGTTGTAATATTTTTCAAGTTTCAATATTTCAATTTCTAATTATGATTAAATTATTTTTAATGCATCATTCGAAAGATATTTTAAAGTTCTTTTATATTATCGACAGTTTTCACCAGATTTACACGTTTTGAGGTCTCCTGAATTAGTTTTCTTTTGTATCTCAGCTACTAATTAAAATAATTTCGTAAGTAGTACATCATTAGAAAGCTTTTTTGATTAGGAATCGAACAGTGGAATACAGAATTTTGTACCGCCAGATGGCGCTGTAATATTTTAAAATTGCAATATTTCAATTTCTAATTATGATTAAATTATTTTTAATACATCATTCGAAAGATATTTTAAAGTTCTTTTAAATTATCGAAAGTTTTCACCAGATTTACACGTTTTGAGGTTTCCTGAATCAGTTTTCTTTTGTATCTCAGCTACTAATTAAAATAATTTCATAAGTAATACATCATTAGAAAGCTTTTTTGATTTGGAATCGAACAGTGGAATACAGAAATTTGTACCGCCAGATGGCGCTGTAATATTTTAAAATTTCAATATTTCAATTTCTAATTATGATTAAATTATTTGTAATACATCATTCGAAAGATATTTTAAAGTTCTTTTAAATTATCGAAAGTTTTCACCAGATTTACACGTTTTGAGGTCTCCTGAATCAGTTTTTTTTTTTTTTTTTTTTTTTTTTTTGTATCTCAGTTATTAATTAAAAAAAGTTCATAAGTAATACATCATTTGAAAGCTTATTTTAGTTGATACACATTTTAAAGTACTTTTACATTATCGAAAAATGGAATTCGAGATTTCACCCGATTTACACGTTTTGAGGTGTCCTAATTAGATTTTCTTTTGTATCTCAGCTACTAATTAAAATAATTTTATAAGTAATACATCGTTAGAAAGCTTTTTTGATTTGGAATCGAACAGTGGATTACAGAAATTTCTACCGCCAGATGGCGTTGTAATATTTTTCAAGTTTCAATATTTCAATTTCTAATTATGATTAAATTATTTTTAATGCATCATTCGAAAGATATTTTAAAGTTCTTTTATATTATCGACAGTTTTCACCAGATTTACACGTTTTGAGGTCTCCTGAATTAGTTTTCTTTTGTATCTCAGCTACTAATTAAAATAATTTCGTAAGTAGTACATCATTAGAAAGCTTTTTTGATTAGGAATCGAACAGTGGAATACAGAATTTTGTACCGCCAGATGGCGCTGTAATATTTTAAAATTGCAATATTTCAATTTCTAATTATGATTAAATTATTTTTAATACATCATTCGAAAGATATTTTAAAGTTCTTTTAAATTATCGAAAGTTTTCACCAGATTTACACGTTTTGAGGTTTCCTGAATCAGTTTTCTTTTGTATCTCAGCTACTAATTAAAATAATTTCATAAGTAATACATCATTAGAAAGCTTTTTTGATTTGGAATCGAACAGTGGAATACAGAAATTTGTACCGCCAGATGGCGCTGTAATATTTTAAAATTTCAATATTTCAATTTCTAATTATGATTAAATTATTTGTAATACATCATTCGAAAGATATTTTAAAGTTCTTTTAAATTATCGAAAGTTTTCACCAGATTTACACGTTTTGAGGTGTCATGAATCAGTTTTTTTTTTTTTTTTTTTTTTTTTTTTTGTATCTCAGTTATTAATTAAAAAAAGTTCATAAGTAATACATCATTTGAAAGCTTATTTTAGTTGATACACATTTTAAAGTACTTTTACATTATCGAAAAATGGAATTCGAGATTTCACCCGATTTACACGTTTTGAGGTGTCCTGATTAGGTTTTCTTTTGTATCTCATCTACTAATTAAAATAATTTCATGAGTAATACATCATTTGAAAGCTTTGTTAATCTGGAATGGAACAATAGATTACAGAAATTTCTACCACCAGATGGCGCTGTAATATATTTAAATTTCAATATTTCATATTCTAATTATGATTAAATTATTTCTAATACATCATTCGAAAGATATTTTAAAGTTCTTTTACGTTATCGAAAGTGGAATTCGAGATTTCACCTGATTTACAATTTAAAGTGTCCTGATCATGTTTTCTTTTGCATCTCAGCTAACTGAGTAAGAATAAGTAACTGGAATGGAACAATAGATTACAGAAATTTCTACCGCCAGATGGCGCTGTAATATTGATCTAATATTCTAATTATGATTAAATTATTTCTAATGCATCATTCGAAAGATATTTTAAAGTTTTTTTACATTATCGAAAGTGGAATTCGAGATTTCACCTGATTTACAATTTAAAGTGTCCTGATCAGGTTTTCTTTTGCATCTCAGCTAATTGAGTAAGAATAAGTAACTGGAATGGAACAATAGATTGCAGAAATTTCTACCGCCAGATGGCGCTGTAATATTTTTAAATTTCAATATTTCATATTCTAATTATGATTAAATTATTTCTAATACATCATTCGAAAGATATTTTAAAGTTCTTTTACATTATCGAAAGTGGAATTCGAGATTTCACCTAATTTACAATTTAAAGTGTCCGTATCAGGTTTTCTTTTGCATATCAGCTAATTGAGTAAGACCGTTCAAAATTGGTATATGCAAGTTAATTAGGAGGGGCTGGAACGGTGGGGAAGGAATAGGCGCGCAGCGCGCATGGGTTTGGGACCCGGTGCGAGTTTTTACCCGATGATAAAATATTTTTTTTTTTATTTTATTTTCTGAATAATAAAAGTTTGAGTTGAGAAGGAATATGCGTGTACAGCGCACGTATATCCTCAAGCGTGCGCGCGCAGCACGCATGGGTCTGCGCTGCCGCAGGCAGTGGCGTCCCGGTGTGAGTTTTTACCCGATGCTAAATGATATATTTTTTAATTCCTTTTCTTGAGAATGAAAGTTTATGAGTAATAACATTGAATTTTGAGAAGTCATAAGGATAGTGAAGGAATACGTGCGCGCAGCGCACGGGTCTACGCTGCCGAAGGCAGTGGGGACCCGGTGCGACATTTTTCCCGATCAGAATTTTTTTTTCTCTTTTTTTATCACATGATACAAATTAATGCAATTTTGAGAATTCATTAATTATTGTGATTCATTTAAAAATAGTGACCAGCGAAGCGGGCGTAGCCTGCTAGTATAATAATAAAAACAGGAATAAGTATGTAAACAATGATTACATAAATTTATGCATATCCTTTTAAGCCTACAGTAGAATCTACCTAAATTTAAATATTAATAAATAATAAGAAAATATTTTGGTTATTGAAAATTAGAGTTTAAAAGAGTTAACGAAGAAAAGAAAATATTAATTGTCGATTAGTCAGTTTAAACTTAAAGATAAAATTTATCATGGTTGGTTGGTTGGGTTTTATGTCGCACGAGTGCTGCGCAGATGGGCAATTTGCGACGGTCTGACTCTCACCCTTAGAGGTGGTCCAGAGACATGCCAGCACAATTTTGATCCTCCACGGAAGGGATAGCTCCCCCGTTTCGGTGACCCCCAGAGGTATATTTTTTGATGGGAACATGGAGGACATTGCTGCTACGACAGGTTTTACGAGCACCAGCCACCATTATACTCTATTTCCTTTACGCAGTCGCCTCAAGGCCACGCTCAGATGAACTGTGATTTAATTTTCCCCGTACGTTGCTAGGTTAGGGCCTGTTTTCAACCGTCACCCGCGTTAACGCGAGCGAATGGGCGATGACGTCATGGGCGATAGAGGCATTTCACTCGGGCGATGATTGGGTTATTGGGTAGAGAGATTGCTCCGTACGGTGCTGAACGCTTTTTGGGTGATTTGAGTTAAAACATGGCGGATCACGTAGCAGGCTTTGCTTGGATGCTTTTTTTTGAGGAAGATTCTTCTTCAGAATCTGACACTGACAGTAATTCATCTGTTAGTGAAAGTGAAGATGAGGAAGACATTAATCTTTTGCCTTTGAATGCACTCTTGAGGAGTACAGACATTCCCAGGATGAAGAAATATGTAGAAGATGTTGTTTCCCAAATGCCGAATGATATATTTATAAGCCATTTCAGGCTTAATAGGAGTACAATTAATACAGTCGGAGATATGGTATGGGACTTTTTTGTCTTTTCTTTGCGCATGCCTTTTTTATGCAATACGTTTAGAATGTTTGAATGAATGAAGAATAATTTATTTCTATAAATTTTCTTTTCTGGTATAAGCTTTGTATAATGCTGTTTTCTGAGAAAAATAACGTTCGCTTTCATAAATGCCTTATCACCAACTTTTACACAGATTATTATAACTGTTATACTAGTCGGGGAACTTATAACAGAAAAAAAAAATTGCTTTTTAAATATGCTTCAGATAAACATTGAAAAAGCGTAAATATTTAATCATTTTTAATTTGTAGAACTGTTTCAAGCCTGTAGCCACAAAAGAAAAAACACCTTTTCTTTTTTCACATGTATACTTTGCTGATTTAACAAGTTGAATATAAAGCATTTTTGTAAATAATAATAATAATAAATTCTCTCAAACACAGATTTTAGTTTAGTACAGAGAACTATTAATATTAATCTTTAAAATTTTTTGTCTCATTTTTTGACTGTAAAACTGGGCCCCAAGTGTTGCTACCTAAATTTCATACTTTAGTTACTTTAAAAAAATCTAATTGTTGGGTCAAAGCACTCCTGGATTCATAAAAAAAAACTTCCCTTTCATTTGGTACTGAATTTGTAACAATGGAATTAATATCTCTAATTTACTCTGGTGTTACAAAAAAAACTGGTCTACAAGAAGTCCAGATTGAAACGAGTAGTCCTCAGTCCTAAAAAATTAAAATAGAAAAAATAATTTGTATCTCAAATACTTAATTATAGAAATAGTTTTATTTATTTATATTCATTTCAGATAATGAGGGATCCTCACTTCCTTAGGTTGAATTCCATTAGCTTGTGGAAACAACTATTGATAACATTATGGGTTTTATCAACACCTGATTCTTATAGGTAAACTTTAATTCATTTAATTTTTCTTTAATGTACTGTAATTTATTTTTAGCTGGTAAAATATGTTTATGTACTTGATTTATTTCTTGTTGCTAATTATTATTATTTCTACTACTAAAATAAATCTTAAGAAAATAAATAGGTTTTGATTATTATATTTGTAATAGAGACGTCTTTTTCTTTTTTCCCCCTAGATCTGTCTCCGACAGATTTGATGTATCAAAATCGACAGTGTGGCTTGCTGTGTATCACACTTGTTCTGCCATTGCACGATTATCTGTTAGTGTTATTAAATGGCCTACACTCCCAGAAATGCATGCATTGCAGCAAGATTTTTTTGAAGTTGGAACATTCCCAGGAGTCATTGGGTGTATTGATGGAACTCATATTCCTATCAGTGCACCTAAAGAAAATCCCTCAAAATATATCAATAGAAAAGACTTCCATTCAATTATTTTGCAAGGGATCGCTACTAGAAGGTAATTTTTAAATTTTACCTGAAAATGAAATGTTTTATTTATCAGTACTATATTTTTTAAATATTTAATTAAATAACTTAAGATTTTCATTACAGTTAAATATATTAGTTTATTCTTTCAATAATCTATATTTCTTTGATGCGTTGATATAACAGCTTTTCTTGTACTTCACTCACATCACCTAGAGTTTCCAGGAAATAAAAGTTGGATGGAGGTGAAAACTGAAGATTTAAGCTACAACATCTACTTATTAAGTAGTAGTCATTATAATAATGTCAAGGAATATAATTCCAGATAATTTTTGTAAGCGAATTGCATATTTCTGTTGGGCGATGTTGAAATACATCACAATTATATATCAATATCAGATATTTTAATAGGTTTAATTGATTTTTAAAATAAAACTTAAAACTTGTATTTCTTTGATCACACTTTCTATTTGCATAAATTTTCGCTTAGTTTGGACAATGTGAAACAAAGTAAATTCTTACATTAAATTTTACTTTCAGATTTGGACAGTGTCATGCAAAAGTAATTTATTGAAATAAATACATTTCAATACATAATATGAAATCAGTTAAAATATGATATAATTGACATGTACTTCAAAATTAATAGCATTATATGAATGTGTAAATATAATTTAAGATACAAAATCAAAGAAATTTTCATTTCTTAAATACTTATAAAAATAAATAAATCTTTTAAGCACAACTTTTTCTGAAATATATTCATTTTTTCTTTTGTAGATTACACTTCATTGATTGTTATGTCGGTGAGGTGGGTGCTGTGCATGATGCACGTGTATTTCGCCATTCTGCGATTGGCAGCAATTTGTCCAATACTGTCCCAGCAAATTTCCATTTGCTTGGCGATTGCGCATACCCTTTGTTACCTAATTTGATGACGCCATTCCGGGACAATGGTCATCTGACTAGAAGACAAGTATCCTATAATTATAAATTATCAAAGACACGGAGTTGTGTTGAAAGAGCCTTTGCTTTACTAAAAGGGAGGTTCCGTAGACTGAAATACTTGGACATGAAAAGAACTGATGTTAGCCCAACAGTTGTCATGGCCTGCTGTGTTTTACACAATCTTCTACAGGCACATCAAGCGCAAGATCTTGATGAGGAAGTACCAGACCAGATCAGCGTTGATGATGATGATGATGATGATGATGGGCCGCCTGTGCCAAATAATGCTGCAGTCCAAAAAAGATTACAAATCATGAACAATTTGTGAATTTACACTGTAAAAAAAAAAAACCTATTACCAGCTGCAATCTGTGATTTATTTTATCCAATCACAGAGAATTTCTTGCAAGAGATTCTCTGATTGGATAAAATAAATCACAGATTGCAGCTGGTAATAGTTATTTTTTTACAGTGTATATTCAATTAAAAAAAAATATTGTACTAATTTTGTTATGCTTTTTATGTGGTTTTTGGCATGACAATTAAAAACCTATTCACTATTTGCTTTTTATGCGGTTTTTGGCCGAAGGACAATTAAAAACCGATTAACTATTTGCTTTTTATGCGGTTTTTGGCCGAAGGACAATTAAAAACCGATACACTCTTTGCTTTTTATGCGGTTTTTGGCCGAAGGACAATTAAAAACCGATCACTGTTTGCTTTTTATATGGTTTTTGGCCGAAGGACAATTAAAAACCAATTTTTTCCTATCCGATGTGGCACCACCTTGTCGTGGTGGATAGGCTTTTTTAACCAAGAGTGCCACAACAAATTACTTTCCTGTAAGTTTTTCATTTATTAAAATTTTCAATAAAAGTATTTATGTTTAGAACAATTTTAGGAACCCATTATATTTATCTAGTAATTCAAACTGAGAAATGCTTCCCGCCCTTTGGTGTGGGAAGCAGCAGCAGGAGAGTCAGCATTTAAACTGACAAAAAATAAAGTTGTTTAAATGCTGCAAACTCTCCTGAAACTGAAGATACATAACTATATCATTATATAAAGCGCAAAAAATTGTATGTTTGTGGAGGGTAATCTCTGAAACTACCGAACCGATTTTCAAACTTCTTTCACTGACCAAAAGCTACAGTATGCCTGATTGTTATAGGCTATATTTAATTTTGATAAAATAAATTTTAGTTTAAAATCTGAGCATTTTAATTAAAATCCCCATAAAAGCCATAATAGAAATGGAAATAATGAAATGTTAAAAAAATTAGCTGCTGCCAACATAAAAGAAACATTTAGTACATGTTCATTTTGTTTTCAAAATATCTTGACATGAAAAGAAAAGAAATATATTTTCACGTGAATTAAATTGAAATTCATATAAAGCTTTGCGAAATGTTAAATTTACACGTTAAATCTGACGTCATTATAGCGTTAAAAGTGTTTATTTTTCTGATAATATAACTTAATATGATATGATATAATATAATATAATATAATATAATATAATGATCTAAGCATCAATGTTTAAACTGATGTGTGTAAACGAAATTGGAATTTAAAAATAAATAATGAAATAAAATAAGAAATTCTAACTTCTAAACTTTTATTAAATTATTTTAATTTATAATTGTTGCCAAAAAGATTTACGAGTTAATTTATTTTTAGACATATAATAAAATATATTTTCACGTGAATAATAATATAAAAAGTGAATTAAAAAAATACCATCTGCATTTCATTATGCATTTTTTAAAAGAATAATACGCAAGCGAAGTCATGACGTCAGTGGATGCAAGAAAAAGATTCCTATGTTAATCGCCCATTGGATTTTTTATAAAAAATTATTAAAGATCGAAGAAAATTATTTCCCGTTTTTAATCCTCATATTTGGATATAGATATGTATTAGTTATATAGGCATGTATATTTCGTATTACGTTTTTGATCGCCAAATACAAAAAATGCCAAGAATGACAGATTTGAAATTTAAAATTAATTTTTTTTCAATTTGACAGCAAAATAACTCAATCTAACGCATGCATACAATAACTAATACATATCTATACCCAAGTATGGGGATTAAAATCGGTAAATAATTTTTCTAGAATTTTCAAATCTAAATCAACAAACCTTTCAAATGATGTATTACTTATGAAAATATTTTAATCTGGTACCTTTATTATAGCTCTCCTTGGCGACATAAGAGATCTCGCCAACATGCTGGCAAAAATTTAAAATTCGCCATTTGGGCCCTTTATTAAAGCTGTCTTGAAAGGGAAAATATGCTTCCCCACCCTGATTTCATGTAAGAAAAAATTATAAAAGAAAGTTCTTTTAGTAAATCGGAAAAGGAAGAATACATAAAAAAAAAAAAATACATAAGCTCTGAAGAGCAGACAATACTTAATCGTTTCAACAACCAAATCCCATATTCTATGGGAAAATTTGTTTCCACAATAATACATTGCTTAATGCTTTTTTTTAAATTCAGTTTTAAGAATCAGAAGTTTTTTTTTTTTTAAATGGTATATTTAAATTGAATAGTAAGACAGGGGTGGCGCCAGCTAGGGGGCCGGGTGGGGGGGGCACAGGCCCCCCCATCGGGGCATATTCCTAAAATCTGTCGGGGGGGGAAAAACCAAAAAAATTACAGTTTTTCTTCTTTTAGCAGCGTTTTTCTTTCGTTTTTACAAATTTGGAGCATTCCAGTTTTGCATTCTATATTCAATAGAAGAAAGTATTGGATTCGCAAAAGTTTTCAGGTTCCAGTTTTCCATGAGTATACATGTTTTGAGAGGTCCAGAACACATTTTGACCATGTTATTTTTAGAAAATGTCTGTGTCTATGTGTGACAAAAATTTTGTTCTAACTGTATCTCAAGAACTACTATACAGAATTACATATAAATTTTTATGTAGTTGTACCATGATATAAATTAGTGTATCTTAACTTTTTGTCTAAATCGCCCTATAGGTGGCGCTGCTGTACTGCAATTTCTTTCCTTTAACGGAAGGCTATTATATCTCAGGTTCTATTTTCTATAATCAAACAAAACCTGATATGTGAGAGGGCTATTATGAAACATCGGGTGTATTTAATTTAGAAGCATATCGGCTGATAAGTTGCGCTGCTCTACTGCTATTTCTCTCGCGAAGAGGAAGCTATATCTCAGATTTTATTGTATATTATTGCATGTAACTTTGTATAGGACAGGGCAATTATGACCCATTATGTGTAATCAGTTTCAGCGCATAAAGCCAGATAGGTGATGCTCCTGTGCTTTAATTTTTTCCATGAACGGGAAGGCTATATATCAG
The DNA here is from genome assembly GCA_963930645.1 of Salticus scenicus. Lineage (NCBI taxonomy): Eukaryota > Metazoa > Arthropoda > Arachnida > Araneae > Salticidae > Salticus > Salticus scenicus. The sequence goes on along the minus strand of CAWVNO010000001.1, from coordinate 8,001,378 downwards.
ATTCTATCGTATATAATTACATAAAAACTTGGTATATGAGAGGGCCATTTTAAAACAGTATACTGATTTAATTTAGGTGCATATGAGCTGATAGATGGTGTTGATGTTTTGTAATTTACTCCATGAATAAGAAGACAACTTCTATTCAAAGACAACTTCTATTTTTTTAACAAATTCCTAATTCCCTGTTTACCCTGAGAAGTATGAACCCTGTTAAAGCAGTCTTGCAAAGGAAAATATGAAAACTAAGTCGTCAAACATGAATTTTTTTTTTAACTTTTCTCTGAATGATTTGGTTTAAGTATCATTAGTATTCATACCACAAAAACTATTAATTTGGCTCTGGTTAATTACAATTTTAATTTGATGGTGAAATTTGTATAAGACTTATAAGTTTAAAATTTTAATGGTGAAGAGAAAGAAACTTTGAAAATTTCGCATGGGAGAAAAAGAAAAAAAAAATCATTTGTGATCGGGTAAAAACTCACACGGGGTCCCCACTGCCTTCGGCAGCATAGACCCCCGTGCACTGTGCGCACATATTCCTTCACCATCCTTGATTTCTCAAAATTCCATGTTATTACTCATGAACTTTCATTCTTAAGAAAAGGAATTGAAAAAAAAAAACTATCATTTACCATTGGGTAAAAAACACACACCAGGTCGCCACTGCCTTCAGCAGCACAGACCCATGCGCGCACAAGTGTGAAGATATACATGCACCGTTCGCACATATTCCTTCAGAAATCAAACTAGTTTTTTGCATTTAATGGTGTTTATTTAAAGTTTTTAACGAATTACTTTTCAACCCTAGTACTCTGATGCACGTTTTTTAGAGAATCCTTTTATTTGTGTATTCTTGATATATAATGAAATTTGTATTCAATTTATAAAATTTGTCTTTTACCAAAAACATTTTTGTCTTTTTAAAATATTTTTGAAATCCGATTCCCAAATTTTTAAAAACTTTACTAAAAATTAACAAACTTTCACTTTTTTGTGTCATATTGCTGAAATATATTATATTTTAGCGGTTAATATCCAGTTTGCCTATAAATAAACCACACGTCATTCTGAAAAAAAAAAAAAAAAAAAATCAAGATTAATTCATTTGTTAGATGAAATGGTTTGAAAAAGATATTTAATTTTAAATGACGGAAATTTTTTTCAAACTGGTTTCTTTTTAATAGTATTTTTAAGTATAAACATTGTAGGTTTTATTAACTTCAGTAAAGTAATATTTGAAGCTCATTAATGGTATTATAAAGAGCATAATAAAAAGTACGAAATAAGGACGTACGTAATAAGGTGCACCATTAAAATTCTTGCATACATTCTTTAAAAATTCCCCCCTCTTACAAACTTTTAATAATAAGTGTGTGATAAAACCAAATTATTGAATAAAGAGGTGACAAACAGATATGTGTTATTGTATTATGAAACTATTTTTATCATGATTTATTGTATTTTATTTTCTATTTAATTAAAGACAAAAATCTATATGTTAATATTTATTACAATAATGCATACTTTAATTTTTTTAGCATAATTTTATTTGCAGCTTTCCACACTGTACTTTAACCGTATAAAAATGCACAATTGTTTGTAATAGGAAAATTGTACATGGAAGGGTTAAAATATTTTATTCTTGTTGCTATTTACTATAAAAAAGCCCAATTAAACACAAAAAAACCTGCCCGCTAAGCTTTAAAAAAAAAAAAAAAAAAAAGGGTTTTTTAAAACACTAGAAAAAAATGACTTGTAAGTAATTTAGGTTTTGTAATTTGTTATCTGCATTTACATTTTTTAAGAGTCCCCAGTTGTCAGGTACCTTCCATTCGCCTTCCCTATGTAATTCAATGGGATTTTTGTTGCTTTGTATTTTTCGGATATCTCTTTCAAAAATAAAGTTTTTCAAATTCTGTTTTTTGAATTCCACTCTTTAAACATGCCACTTTTTTTCTTACTAAGCAATTTTTTAAAAAATACAATTTAAATATTTCTTTTTAAGATAGAAAATTATATCCTTAAGTTTGCTTAGTGAAATAAAATATTGAAATTTATTTTTTAAAAAATTGCTTAGTAAGAAAAAAAGTGACCAAAAGGATAAGAAGTATTTTTAGAGATAGATAAAATGTAATTTAATAATTCCTAAGCTACCAATAACTTTTCTTTTTTGAAAAATTCATAATTTGGGGGGGGAAAAAAAAGACAAAACTAACTATATTTTGTGTGGAAATTAACGATTGAAACAGATGACTTGCAAGTAATTTAGCAGTTGTTTGTCTGCATTTTCATTTTTTTTTTTTCTTAAGGAGAGTTTGCGGCATTTAAACGACTTTATTTTTCGTCAATTTAAATGCCGACCCTCCCATTGCTGCTTCCTACACCATAAGGATAAGATGCATTTTTACAGATAGGTAAAATGTAATTTAATAATTAATACGCTACCAATAACTCTTCATTTCTTTTTGAAAAATTCATAGATTTGGTAAAAAAAAGACTTGCAAATAATTTAGTCTTTGTGGCACTCTTAGTTAAAAAGCCTATCCACCACGACAAGGTGGTGCCACTTCGGATAGGAAAAATTGGTTTTTAATTGTCCTTCGGCCAAAAACCATATAAAAAGCAAACAGTGATCGGTTTTTAATTGTCCTTCGGCCAAAAACCACATAAAAAGCAAAGAGTGTATCGGTTTTTAATTGTCCTTCGGCCAAAAACCGCATAAAAAGCAAAAAGTGAATCGGTTTTTAATTGTCCTTCGGCCAAAAACCGCATAAAAAGCAAACAGTGAATAGGTTTTTAATTGTCATGCCAAAAACCACATAAAAAGCAAAAACAACAAATTATGAATTTTTCTGTTTGCTAAACAGTTCAAGAAATTTCTCTTGCATTTGCTTTCTTTCTGAATGACGTTTTTGTCTTTCTTCATGCAATTTCCTCTTTTCCTCCCACCGTTTTTCCCTCTCCTCACGTCTTCTCCTCCTCTCCTCTTCTTTTTGCGCCTCCCATTCGTCTAATTTTTCAAAATATTTTCTGCACCAAAACGGTAGCTCTTTGCGTTCTTTTGTCAGTGGAGGGGGACTTCTTCTTGGAGTGTCTTCTATTGATGACGAATCAAAAGTAGAGGGACTTTCAAGCGATGGACCAGCAACAGCATCATCTATAAATAATAAAACAAAATGTTTAGCATATCAAAAATTTATATAAGGGAAAATAAAAACTATTTTTTTTTTAAAGTGCAGCACAAAAATCTGCTTTTTTACAATTCCTGGCATCCCCAATACACATATACAATTTCTTTTGATTAAGAGAAATGCGTTTACTAACCTCTAAAAACTGGCCCAGGTTGGTTGCTGTTGTAAGTTACCGGAGGATGAATATCCGGATCTTTGCGGAGAAGATCATCCATCTCGGCAAAATACGGGAATGTTATATTCCCACTCCCTGATTTATGCTTTTTGTCAACATTGGATTTGTATGTTCGTTTTAGGCCCCGCCACTTGTCACTGCACATGCTGCCCGTCACTTTTTCAGAACATAACAAATTCATTTCTTCTGAAATGATATCAAAAACCTAAAAATGAGAAAAATATACAATTAACAAAATGCAATAAAAGAATAGGATAAAATATTTAATAGCAATTTATCTTTAAAATTCCCAAGGCTTCAGGAATTAAAAAAAAAAAGTTGCCAGCAAAAATTTCTGGTAGCAATTAAAAAAATATACCCCCTGCTTTAATATAACAGCTAATTAATAATTACTACATATCTCCAACAGCAAAAGATCAAAATAACAGATTTTACAAGCAGTATTTTCAAGCTTTGAAAACAATTATGGGCTTTTGACATACATTTTTAAATCTATAACTTAAATTGTCGGAGATGTGTGTACTACGTTAAATACAATTAAGTAAAAAACATGTAATTATTAATTAAAAGTGATTGTTAATGCGATAATTATGACTTGACATGACATAATTTAATATTTTTCAATCAACTTCAAATATTATCCATTCAAAAAATAAAATAATGCTTCTCACTTATAAAGTCTATTAAAAAAATATAAACTGTGAGACAGAACCCTGAACAGTACAATCAATTGTAATACCAAACCAAAAAACAGCAAACATAAATAAAAATAGTTTTTTTTTTTTTTAAACGATATATTTTGACTAACTATTATAATCCACATGAGCCTTTTTTTTTTTTTTTTTTACAATACACTCTACCTCATTCTTAAATACATACAATTTTTGTACGTCTAGCGTAGTCAGTTAACTTTTATATACGTACTTTCTAATTACCATATGAGTATTTTTTACATAAGTTATAATAAATCATACCTTTTTTTTTTTTAAGTAATGTTGTATTTTTTTAAAGTAAGTTTTTCCGATTGTGTAATTAGGAGTTTACACACTATGGAAAGATCTAATGATAGGCACAAATATATTTCATGCAATAACAGAAACAAGATATGAAATATATTCATTTTAACGCAAATTACAAACTTCTAAATTCTGTAACACGTGCAGTACAACTTTCATTCACTACGAAATTAACTACAGCAATTCGATAGTTAGTTTAACGTAAGGTTAAAGAAAATAATCAAGTACAAATATTGTAGATAGCTTAAGCTTAAAATCAACAATGGAATAAGCAATTTTCGTAGTGAACAGGAAAAATCAACATTCAGTCATTATTATATCTATGTTTAAAAAAATAAATAAGCCATGAAATTTTTATAATTGTCTTACTTTAGCTTTACTGTAGTTTACATCTTCAAATTTGGATCTGTGCTTCCTATATAAATTTAACAAGCACTTCACCATCCCATGGCTCCATTTGACTTTTTTGTTCACATCGACATCATTTTTTTCTTGTATATTGATTTCATCGTAGCATTGATGATGTTGAAGTAAATCAATACTTTCGAATACCCGAAGGCAATCGCTGCACTGATATCCTAAAACAACGTTTTCGGTCATATTAACTCAAATAAGAATAAGAAATGAAAGCCAAAAAAAAATGGTAATAAAAAGCAAGAATCCGCGGCGAAAAGTAATCACCAAACATTCGCGAGTCGCGACGCGAGCGATACGATAACCGCAAGAAAACTCATCACGTGATCAAAAAACCCAAAGAAATTCATTGGGTTTTTTGAGTTAAGCCCGAGTGAAGGAAATGCCGTCTCTGAACGCTGGGCTTGGGTAACCCAAACCACGTGATACCATCTCTGAACGCTTCTGGGCTTGCTCTGCGTAACTCGCGTTAACCCGCGTTACGTCCGAAAACAGGCCCTTACTGAAGAAAGAACGATATCTCACTGGATGGAATTGAGCATGTAATCTCATTCACGTGATCTTCCTCTCTGAATTCCGTGGCCTTGAAGTGCCTCTGATGAGGAAATGGACTATAGTGTACACGACGGTGTTTGGCCGGCTCGAGTCAACACCACCTGTAATAATGCCTCCGAGCTGAGCTCTACGTCACGGATGATCGGCCGATTTAATCCAATCCCCACGATCCAACATGTATCATATGAAGTGTTTATTGGATAAAATTTGCCGATCTTCCATGACGTAGAGCTCAGCTCGCAGGCATTATTAAAGGAGGTGTTGCTCGAGTACCGAACCCGCAATCTTCCAATTACGAGGCCGGCGCTCTACCGACTGGGCTACCGCGGCCAATATATATATATATATCATGAAATGTAATGTTAGATAACAAACAACAACAACAACAAAAATCTAGTGTGACACCACTAAAATTTCCGAGCATTAATAAATTAAGGGTTGTATAAATAAATTAAAGTAAATCGTTAAATAAGTAAAAGAGAAAATTATAATAGGGAGTTTAAACATTTTTCTCCAATACTTTGTTTAATTCAACGCTTTTGCCATTCAAATAATTAGAGCGTATAGATCAGAATGATAAAGAATTTTCCGTTGTGTCCCTGTAAAACTGTATAAGAGTTAGATTCACCAAAAGATGCACAGTTTTGTGAAAATGACATATAATATATATGTGAATTTTCCTATCATGTGGATAATACATTTAGATGCAATCTCAATTTAAATAATTTGAGCCTATAAGCCATAATGATAAATAATTTTTCATTGTGTTTCTGTAAAAATCTTTAAATGCTATAATTTCCAAAACTCACACAGTTTGTGTGATGGTGATCCATAACATGTGTAAAAATTTTCGGTTCATCCGAATAAGGCGTTTACACGTTTTCGCAATTTAAATAATTTGAGTCCATAGCTCATAGTGATAAAGAATTCGTCCCTGTAAAAAAAAAGAACTAGAAAGGCTAGATTCACTAAAGGGTTTGTACTAGAGTGACCTATAACATACATGTCAACTTTCAGATCGTTGAACAAAGCGTTTAGACGCTACCCTGTTCACTCACACACATATGCATATTCATACATATACTCATATACACTATCTTAAAAACAACAAAAATGAACTCAGGAGACATCAAAACGTATAAATGCACCAGAATCTTAAATATTTAAACTTTGAAACTTCTTCACACACCATAAAATTGAAGACTGTACAACCGGTTTCGAAATGACGTGGCCTTTTTTCTTCAGGTGAAAAAAAAACACGTGCTACTGCCTTGGAAGCAAAAGCAAGACTGAAATATCTTGCAGGATGATTATGTTGTAATGATTTTCCCTTTGGCAACAAGTAAAAGAAAAATTGAAATTGAGGAAAAACCTGCAAAATAAAATTTAAAGAATTGAATATCTTATATATATATATGTTTAAAATAACATTGATGAAAATCGTGTTAAAGAAATGGAACAGCTTTGGTATAAGACATACTTGGCGAAATTTGAAATTTAGTACCGATATAGCTCGGACATTTCTCGCCAATTTCTTTACTCGTGCATTTGCATTAGCCATCTTAATTCCTCCCCAAAAATTAAAAAATCACCAAAAGGGTCCTACATTAAAGCTGAATCGAAGAAATTTTAAGAAATAAATTTCGTAACCGTTCCTAAGAAACGAAACACAATTACTTCTTGGTCTTATATAGAAGAATAGAGTAAACAGAAGTCTTGTCATACAAAATTAAATTTAGTTTTGTACACAATTTTTTATGTATTACTTAAATAGCAAAATTAGGTTTCAATTTTTACAAATTTTTTATTCTCAGGAAAATGCACATGAAATATTCTGTTTTAGAAATCTAAAACACATTCTGCACGAAAAGAAAAAAAAAAGAGATAAAGAAGTACATTACTTTTATACTGGTAAATATTAAATATTCTTTTATTTAATATATTTCTGGTAAAATATTTATTTTTAAAAAAGTTTACTTTATATAAGTTCTATTTATTTCATAAGTATTACGTTCAAAATTTAAAATATTGATGGAAATGGCAGGTGAATTTAGAATAGTTTTCTCTAAAATTTAAAAAGAAATTAGCAGTGAATCAATAACACTGCTCTTTAAAAAAAAAAAAAAAAAAAAAAAAATCTCATACCAATTATGTTGATTCCTACGTAAAATGACCTCTCGAATCCGAACATGACTCCCATTTTGCCCAGTCACCCACCGTTTTCTAGATACACCACCCCCTCCCTCAATTTCTTTCCCTGTTTCATAATTTTATGACCACGAATTTGATTTGAAGAATGAACAATAATTCATTTAACACCTAAAATATATATATATATATATATATATATATATATATATATATATATATATATATATATATAAAGGTTAAAAAATAACATTAATAACAGATTAAAAAAATATATAAAATATGTAATGCATAATTTCAGTGGCAAATTCCCCCAAAATTTTTCCCTTGTCGCAAATGTCCATGTTTTAGAATTTCCCAAATTTGTAGCCCCTCAGAAGATATTTAACGGTTAAAATAATCCTCCCCCTTTGTAAAAATTAAATTTATAGCCATAAAATCACCGAAAAATTACAAAAATAGGCGGCCATTCCTAAAAAACGGTGGGTGATAGGGCAACATTGGCATCATATTCGGATTCGGTACGTCATTTTACATAAAAATATGCTGAAATGATGTCAGAGGCAATTTTCATGACGAGCAGTGTAATTTTTAGTATAATGAGTATTTCTTTTATTTTATACAGCAAATTAATTAATTAATTAATTAATTAATTAAAAGTGAACAAATAAATCAACGCACTTCTTGTTTGTGCTTCAAACAGGGAGATTTTTATATTGGGATTATTTTACAACAACTAACTGATATAACAACTAGTATAATGTTATTAAAAATCCAAGGTTTCGTGATAACTTATTTCCCCAGTTGAGTTGAGAAGCAAATGATCTGCAGTAATTAGAATTTTTTACTATGTTGTAAAAAAAGAGAGAAAAAAAAAAAAGAGAATTAATGATCAAAGAAGAAAAATGTTCTTACACCTTGCCAAAGATTAATGAAATTTTAATTACTTAATATATTTTCTAATTGATGATTAAATTAAAAGTTGGTCAAAACGATTTAATATAATTTTTATACTTTGTGGTTATTATATATTTATGAATTCTTATAGTTTAATTATGTGATATTTGATTGTCTTTTTAGGTATGTTGCATGATAATTAGAAATTTAAGTATTTTTTCTTCTTAAATATGACTGTCAAATATACAAAATTCAATTATTACATTATGGAAAATTATCCAAAATTATATAACGTGGCTATTTTTCCTCATGGCAATTTTTGTAAATTTTATAATTAACTTTTTATAAAAACATAATTCCCCAACTAAATAAAGAAACAAATATGTACTGCAATAATATTTTTTTTTTATTATATTGAAAAAAAAAAAAGAAAAAAGAAAAGAAAGAAAAAAGAAAGAAAGAAAATCCTGAGAATTAATGATTAAAAGAAAAAAATCCTGGATCTTGGCAAAGATTAATGAAATTTTAATTGCTTAATATATTTTCTAATTAATAATTAAATTAAAAGCTAATCAAAACGAATTCATAAAATTTTTGTATCTTATGGTTACTATATATTTATGCATTTATGTATTTTTATATTTTTACTTAGGTAATATTTAAATCTATTTTTGGATATGTTGAATGGTATACATAAAGAAAAAATATTATTTTTTTCTTCTAAAGTATGTGTGTAAGATACTCAAAGTATTATTATTACATTATAGAGAACTATGGAAAATTTTGTAATGTGGCTAATTTTACACGTGGTAATTTTCTTGTAAATTATAATTAGGTTTTCATGGGAATGTATTTCCTTTGTTGAGTAGCGAAACAAATGTACTAGAGTAATAAGCTAGGTTTTTTTTTTTTTTTTTTTTTTTTTTCTTTTTAACTATTAACAAAACCCAAAGGAAATTAATAATCAAAAGAAGAAAAATCTTTCGAAGGAACCTCTTGCTAAATATTACTGATTTTTCAATTGCTTATTATACTTCAACTGATAATTAGATTAAAACTTGTTAAAACGAATTGCTAAAATTTTTATACCTTGTGGTAATATTTATTTGTGTATTTTTATAGTTTTAATTATGGGATATTTGAATTATTTAGGTATATTGAATTATATTTTTATAGATAAATGATATTTTTTTCTTCAAAAGTATGGTGTGTAAGAACACAAAATATAATTATTATGTTACGAAAAATTATCCGAAATTTTAAAACGTTGCTGTTTTACATACGAGTATGGCAATTTTTGTGTAATTCAAGGTTTCATAAAAAGAGATTTCCTCGGTTGAGTCTAAAAGTAAATGTACTAAAGTAATTAGCTTTTTTTTTTTTTTTTTTTTTTTTTTTTTTACTATCTTAAAGGAAAAAAAAAAAAAAAAAAAAAAAGAAGAAGAAGAAAACATTTTTACATCTTGGCAAGGATTAATGATTTTTTAATTACTTAATATATTTTCTAATTGATGACTAAATTAAGAACTTATAAAAACGAATTGCTAAAATTTTTGTATCATGTGGTTATATTTATCTATGCATTTTTATACTTTTAAATATGTTATATATGAATATCTTTTTAGGTACATTGAAGGATATTTAAAAAGTTATTTGATATTTTTTCATCTATAGATGTGTGTAAAACTCTTAAAATATAATTACTACATTATGGAAAATTATCCAAAATTTTATAACGTAGCTAATTTTACACATGACAATTTTTATTTCAGTGATTTTCACTTATAATGGAAAATAATAATAATTATTACTAAATTTTATTACTCTAAGGAATTGTTACATTATCAGAAATTATTTAAATAATTTTTAATATTGCTATTTTTACAAACGATAATTTTTAATATTTATTCTGTTTTGTAAAATGCCTCATAAACTAATTAAATTAATTTTAATTTTATAAACAAATATAAACAATTGTTGTTGTTAGTTAATTTTAAGATATAAATACTTGTAAAAAAGTTCTATAGTACAATATATAAATAAACAAGAATGTTGTAATCAAATAACGTAAAACCGAAGCTTGTTATTTTATTTTGTGTTATAAATACAAAATTCTGTACAATACATAATTTAATTTAGTACGACAGGACATTCTTTTAATATGTTAACGCCTGAATTAATTTTACAAAATATTATTAGCTGATTATTTCACTTCTAAATTAATATAGAGAACTGACAGTAAAATGTAATAACTTAATCAATTCTTCTGAAAGTTTTAAATATAAAGCTTATCCCCATTTCTTGACATTTAGTGTTCTAGCGAGAAAACTTCGAGATAGAAAAACTTTGAGATAACAGATTAATTTCCTATTATATGTTGACAAAGATCTCGAAAGTAAAGTATTATAATATATATTATTATTCAACTTGATTTAAGTTAGTATACTTGCGCAAAAAGCATTAAAATAAATAAATAAATAAATAAAAATAAGTAGTGTACGTTAAAGGTTTAACACTAGTTTTTCGGGACATTTTATTGCAATAAAACCAAATAATCTCATTTAAAAACAAAAGTAACAGACAATAGCGCAAAATTTATGTACTTTTCTTGTGAGATATTTTGCGCTGTTACAGACTCAAAATAATTCTTGTACTTTTTGACAAATTATGTTGATTCATACAAAATTGTTATTTCTTATCTTTTAACACTGTAAACTTCATTAGTTTTTTGTCGAAACCAAGCATTTAACCCTTTTTTTTTATGTATCAATTTTTTCGATGTCAATTTTGTCATTGTTTTGATCAATTTTTAAACTTTTGTTCATTCTTTGTTCGGTAGATAGCAGCACTACTCCTATATTAACAAATGGTGTTTCAAAAGAAACAGTACGGCGAAGTCCCTTTAAATTTCTTAATAAGCGCGATTGCTCCTTGCCGCTTTAATGCTGCACTCGTGCCTAGTTACTTCACTTGATTAAAAGCTGTACTAAAGCTAAATATCACTTTCTTTAGACCTTTAATGTTATTCTTCTCTGACATGAATATGGTTTGCATTCATTTTGGAAAGTAACTTTAATTCATAATAATTTTAATAAATTATTTGTTCTCCGTGAATTTGTATAAGATTATACAGAAGAAAATCTTATGGGGAGCACTTCATACTAGATTTTGAAAAAGGGTCAGCAATTTTTAAATTAAAATATGTAGTAAACGTTAAAGGGTTAACAGATGTTTCTCGGGACATTTTATTCTCATGAAAACTAAACACTCTCCTTTAGAAACGAAAACATTAGGAAATTCTGTTGCCCATATAAAATCGCAATAGATAAAAAATATAGGCATAAAATACACTATAAAAAACGATTTATTTAACGGAAAGGATTGAATCACTCATCTATGACCACTAACTTTAAGCAACATTAGCAACAACTAACATTAACCACTATTTTAAGCGACATTAGTCACTAACATTAAGCAACAAAAACTGTTTTTATAGCTGTGGCGATTCGGATCGTCTATGTATTTATTTATATGGTCAATAAAATTTATTTCATGAAATGTAAATTGTTTTTTAATACATTCCAACAGTTGAAAAGTGTACTAAAGTTTCTGGTAATATTTTCTTCAACATCTTAGCAAGGAGAGTGTTTTGGTTCATTAAAACATAAATAAATAAATAAATAAAATATAAATAAAACAAAAATCTGTCACAGACATAATTTTGTTTAGTACGGAGCACTATTAATTTCAATCTGTAAAATTTTTATTTTTAATTTTTAGTTTTTAATTTTAATTTATTTTAATTTAATTTCTTATCTCATTTTTTTTTCCGTAAAACTGGGCCACATACTTTTTAAAATGACGGAAATGAATTAAAATGAAGTGTTTCCACCTAAATTTCATACCTTAGTTAATTTTTAAAAATCTAATGGTCGTGTCGAAAAACTGTTTGCACCCCTGGATTCGAAAAAATCGCCCCTTTCATTGGGTACTGAATTTGTAATGAAGGGACTGATATTTCTAATTTATTTTGGTGTTACACAAAGCTGGTTTACAAAAACTCCAGATTGAAACTAATAGTCCTCAGTCCTCCATTATTTAAAAAAAAAAAAAAAAAAAAAAAAAAAAAAGAGAGAGAGAGAAGAAACACTAAAATCAGGTATGTTAGAAAAGAACGTAAATATAAGTCATTATCTTTTCTGTTTCACTATATAAAATTATACTAATATCAATAGTTTTGGAATAAACTTTATTCTTAAAATATTTTTCTTCTAATAGTTTTTGCCCAGTCCACTACAATATTTCAAGTTGCTAATTCAAGATTAATTCTAATTCAAAGTATTTAAATAAAAACCGGTATTATAAATATTACACATAATTCTATCATAACAAAATTTGAATTACTCCGATTAAATATTTTGCTGCGAAAACAATTTGAAATTTTCAATATCTAATGTTAAAATAATTTTTATGCAATTTATAGTACATTCAAATTAAAACTTATCTAATCATGCTGAATCTTCTATACAAACATATTACTTAAATCTTCACCAGTAATTATTTCAGGCTTATAAGACTGTTTGTTTTAATGCATTAATAACAAATTATTACATAAATACTGGAACCATTAATATATTAATATATATATATTATAATCTATTAAAAAATTACGGCATTTGTTTCCCAAATGTTTCAAATTTGTCCCACTAGCTGTCCAGAGACCCATAAAAATGTTTATCAAAAAACATGCTCTCGGGCGCCTGCGGTGCCAATCGTAATTTGTTCTCTGTATAAGTCGCATAATATTAAAATATTAAAAATTAAAATATTTTTAAATAAAATCTAAACGTAGCTCTAGTTCATTATAAAATACACTCAAATCAATGAAAATTAAATAATCCATTCAAATCTCTTATAATTCCTCATAACGTAGCTGTAGTTCAATGTAAAATACACTCAAATCAATGAAAATCAAGTAAACCAATCAAATCTCTCCTAAGATTCTCCATTCTGCGTCATTATAGAAATGGTAAGTTTTATTTTCATATTTTTATTAATTAAAAGAAAACTAATCAAAAATTCGAAAATCAGACTTCGATGTGCTCAATGACCCTACGGAGGGCACCTTTGTGTTAAATTACGTGACTGTCCGAAATACCGTTTTCGAGATCAGTGAAATATACATATATACTGGGTGAGTTTGACATAATCTGCCAAACGAAAGGAGGTGATAGAACAGCCCACGGGGAGCATAAAACACCATAGAAACCCTGTCCTATCTCTAACCGTATCCGAGTTATGGTAGATAGAAGAAAAATCTATTTTTTCCCGTCCTGTCTGAAAGAACCCAAATTTGTGAGCTTTCGGAAAGGCTTACACGAAAAATAAGCACATATTTGGAAAAAGCAGAAAAAATCCTATCGGGTGACACCATTTACATCAGGATACCTTAATTTGACGGCGAGCTACAAGCGCTAAAACATTGGCGAAGTTTAAAATTGAGTTGTCGCCAAATTCTTTAACCGACAATTCTGCAAACAACGTTCAAGCTACAATCGGTCAAATTTACTAAAAACTTCTCCATTCCACAAGCTTTAGAATGAGCCCACAATAAACCATATCGGTGTTCTAGTTCAGGAGAAATTTAGCCTTTTGTTTGAAATACATTCATCACTGAACTCGATGTTCGTCAAGAAGGAGGAGACTCACGGGGTGCCACGGTCGTTCCTGATTTCATGTCCGCCTTCTGTCAAATGCAAAAAAGAAAGTTTTAAAGACAAACAAGAAAAGTAGCAGTTGTATTAAGTTTACAAACACAATGGAATGGAAACAAAAGAAGTGTGACGTTCCTTACGTCTTTCACAAAGGAATATGCAAAAAAAAAAAAAAAAAAAAAGACGTATCTCACGTTTATGAAAAAAGCACATATGCATTCGAAAGGATGTGTGTAATTTAGTGCCGTTGCTGAAATTGGTCACCCCCACACCTGGTACATTCCCTTGCCCGCTTACGAACGGAAACCACAGCAGCTCTTAGCGAAAGCCCATCCTTTAGTTTTATTATTGCGTCATCGAGCCGGCTGCTTAAATCTTGCAGACTGGCAACTTCTGTGCGGTAAACTTCTTGCTTCAGGAAACCCCAGACATAGAAGTCCAATGGAGTGAGATCTGGAGATCTAGGTGGCCAAGGATTTGGTCCATTACGACCAATCCATAGAGGATACTGCTGAGTCAAGAAGCCCCGAACGGCATTGGAAGAATGTGCAGGGACCCCATCGTGTTGGAAAATGATTTCCGCTCTTTGGGGTACAGGAATGACATCACGTAATCCTGGAAGATGATGTTCCAGAAACTCCAAATATGTATTGCTTGACAGATGACCTTGGAACACATGTGGACCTATCAAGTGATCGCCAACCACTCCAAGCCAGACATTTAAGCTGAATCGCATCTGGAACGATGAGTTTCGTGTTACAAATGAATTTTGTTGAGCGTAATGGTGCCAGTTATGTAAATTTAACATGCCATCCCGAGTGAAAAGTGACTCATCTGTCCACAGTATCGTTCTAAGGAAATGGTATTCCTCAATATCTCGCTCTAAAAGCCAGCTGCAGAATGTTACCCGCTTTTGGAAATCGGAGCGGCGTAATTCTTGTACCGGTGTGAAGTGGTATCGATGATATTGGTTTTTGCGCAAAACATTCATCACTTTAATTTGGGAGATTCCACCTTCTCTCGCAAGTATACGTGAACTCATATTTGGATTTTCCTCCATTCGGTCGAGTACGGACTCCTCAGCGGTTGCGGAGCGGCGACCATGCCCCTTTCGTACACCCTACCGAACGACCCACTCTCCCTAAGCCTTCGATGAATTGCGGCAAATACAGCACGGTTTGGCGCACGACAATGTGGATAACGTAGACGGTACTCTTCTTCGGCTTTCCGAGAGTTACCATAACAAAATCCGTACACAAAATGCATATCCGCGTACTCTTCATTTGTAAAACTAGGCATATCTGTTTACAGGTTGGAAAGTATGACAATTTGATCCCTGTGATGACTTCAATTGAAATTAAAATTCAGAAGAGTAAACAAAAAGGGATAAAATTTTAATATTAATTTACAAAAGTAGAAGAAAAAAAGGGCTACGGAATAAGATACAGCTTGGTTAAATCGTACCAATGTAGGAAAACATACTAAGTATTAACTAAGAGCGAGCAAGTTGACGTGAGAGCAGCGTGAAAAGAATCAGCCGAACTCAGGCAAAGTCCAGAAAATGATAAAGCAATAAGCAGCATAAAACGTAAAAGAAACTGACGAGCTAATGAGCTGTTACAGATTGACTCGCCTTTTGTACCCGCGAGTGGGATGCGCACGCAGGAAGGTTGGAATGCATCTGCATATCACTAAGAGTCCATATGCAGATAGTCACGAATTTGCATACGTTCCATTTACTCACTATCGTTTCATTTGCCGAATTTCGACGAACGCCGTTTTCAGTGATGTATTTCAAACAAAAGGCTAAATTTTTCCTGAACTAGAACGCCGATATGGTTTATTGTGGGCTCATTCTAAAGCTTGTGGAATGGAGAAGTTTTTGGTAAATTTGACCGATTGTAGCTTGAACGGTGTTTGCAGAATTGCTGGTTAAAAAATTTAGTGACAACTCGATTTTAAACTTCGCCAATGTTTTAGCGCTTGTAGCTCCCCATCAAATTAAGGTATCCTAATGTAAATGGTGTCACCCGATAGGATTTTTTTTGCTCTTTCCAAATATGTGCTTATTTTGCATGTAAGTCTTTCAGAAAGCTCACAAATTTGGGTTTTTTTCAGACGGGGCGGAAAAAATCAGATTTGTCTTCTATCTACCATAACTCGAATACAGTTAGAGATAGGACAGGGTTTCTATGGTGTTTTGTGCTCCCCATGGGCTGTTCTATCACCTCCTTTCGTTTGGCAGATTATGTCAAACTCACCCTGTATATACAAATATTTCTCACTTAATAGCATAAGATAAAGCACACTAGGTTCCAGAGATGTTTCAAGTACATCGCAATGTTTCATTTTCATCACATCTCCGTGCGTCTTAAAACAAACATCTCTGAGATATCACGGTGATTGTCTCTGAAATGTACTATTTGAGACATTTGAAAGCCCAAACTGCTAATCTTGCGCACGCGCAGATATTGTATGCGATGTACTGGAGATGTAGTATGCAATGACACAAAGCTTAGACATTTCCACATCCCTAGAACGTATCTGAGATGTAATAGAATATCTATGCGACATCGCAATGTCACAATGCGATGTTCTTGCGTCGTTCCAGAGATGTACGTATGCTGTATGGTGTATGTATCAATAAATAATAATATACCTAGTCCTTTTTTAAAACACTACTATAGTGCACAGTCATTGAAGTTACTACAGTAAAACTTTATTATTATGAAAAGTTTAATGCAAATAATGGCTTCTTTGAAAAAATATGGCTATCGATTCTCTCCAAAATCTAAAATCACGGAAATCTTCGAAAGGCTAAGTCGACAAGCTCGACATGGATTCGAACCCGACACCGACCGTCTCCCAGTTTAGACATGTTAAAATACTACTGATGAAAATTTTCCGATTATGCAATATAACTTTCTAATATAATTCTTTTTAAAAAACTTTGCGGTATCCGTGACAATTAAATTATAATTTTTTAATGGAAGTGTAAAAATAAAATTTTATGATTGTAAAAGTGAAAACTATCAGAAAATATCCATTTTATTTTACTAAAAATCGGACAATAAAATAATTTTCGAAAAAAAAAAATTACTGTTCTTTTAGTTTTTTTTTTTTTTTTTTTTTTTTTTTTTTCAATAGAAATATTTATAACAATCTGTAAAATATAATTTAAAAGAAAGAATTGTAGTCATTTATGTGTTACACTTTACAATTTACAGAGTACAGCATTCACAAAATTTTTTATTTTTATCACGTCATAAACGTTTCCGTATTATTTATAAAATAGTACAGAAAAAAAAAATAGAAAAAAAATTATATAAGACAATTTAATTAATTGAAATTAATATCTAAAAAAAATAAATAAATAATATATTATATGTAACTACAGTTGGTTTATTTTCAGACACAACTTTCAGGTGAAATAAGTAAACGTTACATATACTGAAGATATCAAATTTCTTGTGACTTTATTTTATTTCATTTCATTTATTGTGTTAAAAGAAAAATAGAAAAGATAATCTCATTAGACTAATGTCATCATTTTTTTCTTATTATATCATTGAACTGAGTCCACAAGCTTAAATATTGTCCATTTATAAATCTTTTTTTCTTATTTCATTTTGCACGCGCACTTTTTATTTCTAATTCAAAATTATAAAAAAAAAAACTTTTTCGATACTGTCTGTTTCGAAACTGATTATTATTAATTTTCTTTTCTTTTTCTTAACAAAAAAAAAAAAAAAAAAAAAAAAAAAAATGAAATTCCGGCAAAAGCAGAATATAGTTTAGTACGGAAGACTATTAGTTTTTTTTTTTTTTTTTTTTTTCCAAATTATAACATCGCTTTCAAAATATTCAATTATATTTTCAATAAATTTTCGATTTCGATAAATGTCCAACTGTCGTAAACCTGGTATCGTAAAAACTCGTACATTGAGACTAATAGTCTTAATCATAAAAAAAAAAAAAAAGTCAAAATTTGGCGATTTTTATCTCATTAAATATTGCTCCTCTGTAGAATTTCATTTAATATACTTTTTGGTAAGAGCAACATATAAATTATTATACTTTTTAACGTATATGTATATGTTTAAAGAACCTTGTAAAAGTTAAACAAAGTTAAAGAATTTCAAAGATAGCATTTTTATTTATTTTTTTTTTATCCGAAACTTACCGGACGAAATTAAAAAAAAAAAAAAAAAAAAAAAAAAAAGTCTTTTTTTTTTTTTTTTTTTTTTTGTTAATGAATTGTTTTTTGTTTCTATATATCTTTACTTTATTTTGTTTTTTCTTTTTCAGAACAGAAATAAGTTATATTTCCAAACAATCCATAAAATTTATTTTAAAACAATTAATGTGTCATGATAAATACACTACACTGAAATTTCAAATCACTTATTATGCATTGCACATAGCAAAGCAGTGTGCCTATCAGTCACTAAATATGCATATCCTGCACGTCACACGCATTGCCGTATTACTTATGCAGTTGACAAGTACAAGAATGATTATTCAGGCTGTGACATAAAAAAACCGCGAAACTGAATTATTCAATTTCTTTTAAATTTACTATAACTCCCATTAATTATTATTATTTTTTTTTTTTATTAAGAACCACACAATATTCACAATTTTTTTCTCATGTAGGTTTATAGTTTAAAAGAATTAATTCTGACATTTAAAATATAACTGGAGAAATTACAGTTATTTATTCGTTTCACGTTAAAGTGTAGTAATTCAACGAAATACTAAATCTGTATATCTCGCTAACGATACATCATTTCCACTGCCATTTTACATATGAAGTTGACAAGTACAAGATATATTATTAGTACTGTAAAAGGAAAAAAAAACTGTACATTTTCTTTTTATTCAATTTAACTGTAAAGTCATTTAAATGACAAATTATTTTTACATAGGCATGTAATTTAAAATAATTCATCAATCATAATTTTGGCAAAACTATGCAATTTATAATCAGTTATTCATTTCACGTTGGAATTGTATATGTCCATCTATCATTAAATATGCATATTTTGCCAATAATTTGTCATTGCAACATCGTAAACGTTATTATATATATTACCTATGAAAATAATGAGTACAAAAGTCCTCATTCATGCAATGACAGAAGGAAACGCAAAACTAAATTTTTAGTTTTTTAATTCAGTGTTACTTTCATTAAAATTTTTCTGTGAAAATGAAATTGAAATTATAAATTTTTGTATACACATATTTTAAAAGAAAAGAAGTTTTCGTTTTTGAAAAATTGGAAAATTTGAAAATAATAATAATAATAATAATAATAATAATAATACATGTGTTTCACAGTCAGAACAATTTAAGCCAGATTACCGGCAACGCTTGGCAGCAGGAAGAAAAATGTTCTTTGAATAATTAATTTAAATTATTTACTATAGGCGAGACTGGGCCACAGAGGACCACTTTTACACATTTAATTTTTTTTTTTTCACCAAAAATAAAAAAGCAAGGTGCCTGAAAAAATTAGCAAACATTCTTTAAACTTTACTTTAGATGTCCTATTTTTTTTTTTTTTTTCTAACAATACTTCTAATACATTACGAATAAAAAAATAAATTGTGTGCACTCACAAAGTGGACCACTGTGCCCCATCACCGAGGCACACTGGTCCACAACCCGGGGTAGAGTGGACCAGCTGCTGTTGTTCATGTTTAATTAATATAAATTACTCATTTGTTTTTCTAAAATTAGTTTCTTATGCAATTCCAGTCTAAATAACATAATCCGAACATTTTCATGAAATAAAATTACCAAAATTTAAAGGAATACAAAAAAAAAATCAAATTAGAGTAAGAATTCTATATCACATTTCCTTTGTCTTTTACGTGCCATCGCTAAAAACAATAAGATACATTTTTAATTTGTTTATTAATGTTATATAGTTATAAAAATTATGAAATATATAATTAAACATTATGCTACTATTCAAACATTTTTATAAATTATTTTGAGATATTAATACTTTACATTATAATTGTGAGATAGGTTTAACTAAAATTATTCTACTTTAATATTTTACATGTTATTCTTAAAAACAACAACAATAAGTTTATATATCCTATCACTTATTATATCACATAAACATTTTATTTAATTTTTTTATTATTAAACAACTCAAATAGTTATTAAATTTAGATACTCATAATTATTATACTACTATTCAACTATTTTCCCATTTCAGAAACTTATTTTATTATAATATAAGATTATTATTTTTTTATTAATTATTTTGAGTCACATTATATTTGTATATGTAAATTCAACTAAAATAAATAAGGTATAATATAATTTGAAGTTTTAGGCACATTGGAAGGTGGTCCACTGTGCCCCCTGTCCAAACAAGACAAATAATAATATTAAAGTTCTATATAGACTATAAATATGCTAATATTTTTTATAAATTTAAAAACAACAATATCTTAGCTTTTCTTAACCACTATCCAATACTTGTAGTCAATAGTTCTGTCCTGATAAAATTAAAAAACTTTCAAACTTGAAAAATTACTTTGAGCAGCTCAAAACATAAAAGTTGTATAAAATGGCTACCATAGTTTTTTTTGGATGTATAAAAGTAGTACCATGCTTCCATCTATGAGTCTCAATATAAACTATAAGAGTTAAATATTAAGAGATTTAAATAGGGGTGGTCCACTGGGCCCCAGCCTCCCGTAATTTATTTTTAATTCTGTTTATAAGTGAAATTAAAATAGATTTTTTTAAAGACGAATTTTAACAAGTACTGTAGTATTTGATGACAGTATAATATTTTTTTTAAATTTTTAAATTTTATTTAATTTTATTTTATTTACCGTTATTTGATATGTTTATATAATACAGTGAAACCTCTCAAGTTGGACACCCCTCTAAGTTGGACACTTTTTCTCGGAACGGAATGTATCCATTAACATTATGTCTAACCCCTATATGTTGGACACCTCTCTAAGTTGGACACTTTTTCTTGGAACCGTAGGTGTACAACTTAGAGAGGTTTTACTGTAATAATAATAATAATAATAATTCATTATATTGATCAAACACCCGGTAGAAAAACGTGGACTAATGCAGAAAGAGTTCAGAAAGTTATTGATTAACAAATCTGAAAAAAAAAAAAAAAATGTAGTTCAACTTTAAATATTTTTCTTATAAAAAAATTTATAAAATTTATGACTACTATTTATTGTTTTCTCATGTTACTGCGTTGTTCTTTTACAAATTTTATACTGGTATTCACCAAATCAGGGAATTTAACACTTATAAAATTTGCATATGAAAAGATTGCTTGTCGTGTTATATTAAAGTTTTTGATTCACAAACCATATATGAAGTAAATTTACACTTTTATTACTTAGAAATAAATTTATACATTTTATGGTAAGTAGGATATTTACATTACAAATTTTTGTGCGGGGTTTTCATAGAAAAAAAATAGAAATAGCGACAAAAAAAAAATGGTTCAGGTGTATTTTATTATTATTTTTTTTTAATACATGCTGGGTGAAACCTTAGAAAAAAAAAAGTGAAGGAAACACTTTTAATTTATAAGAAATATATTGAAGTAAAAAATACAGATGTATATTTATGAATTTATTTCTTTGAAAATTTAAAGCTTTCACGTGAAATTTACGATTAACTTTGACACGAAAACATATCTCAAAACAAAACGGATTCTTATTTGAACTTTGTTTATTTATCATTTTAGAATAAAATAATATTTACGCTCAATGAATAAAAATGAAATTGACACACCTATATTTAGGAAACATTTTTATAAAATCAAAGAAGACAATTTTATTGCTATATAGGGTTCTTTTTTTTTTCTTTCATAATTTTCATACTTGGTTCAGGTGTCATATCCAAGTTCAGAACAAGTTGTATTGTACTACATTAAGTAATAAATAATTCGTATATGAAGTATATTTTATTAATTCCTCAAAAATGTCAACTTCCACTTTTTATTATTCCAAATATAAATTTGTAGATATTTATATGTAAAAAAAAAAAAAAAAAAAAAAAAGAAAGAATTAATGTTAAAAATGGAAAAACATAATACATTATTCGGCCATTTTCCCCAAACTGGATAATTTTTAATGGATGATAATGCATTTACATACTTTTGTGCGTCTCCACTAAAAAATAAATAAATAAATAAATAAATAATCCTACAGTAGATATTATTTCTATAAAATTCAAAAATTCAAACTATATAACAAAATGCAACCAACATCGTTGCTTTCTTTATTCTATTCTATTTCTTAAAACAATTTTTATAGATGACACACGCACCACATAAACTTTAAATTTTACTTCAACTTTTTAAGGTAGCACGCGATCGTGTTTTACCTAAAAATTAAATCATTAAATTCGTTTTTTACTTATTTTATTCATTTTGCACGCGCAATTTTATTTCCTAATTTAAAATTATTATATATATATATATATATATATATATAAACTTTTTCGATAGTGTTTGTTTCGATACTGATAATTATTAATTTTCTCTCCTTTTCTTTTACTTTCCAAAAAAAAAAAAAAAAAAGATTTTTATGAAATTCTGGCGGAAGCAGAATTTAGTTTAGGATGGAGAACTATAATTTTTTTTTTTTTTTTTTTTCAAATTATAACATTGTTTTCAAATTATTCAGTTATATTTTCGAAAAATTTTAGATTTCGATAAACGTCCAACTATCGAAAAATGACTCCGCAAAAATCCCAGATTGAGACTAATAGTCCTCGGTCCTAAAAAAAAAAAATTGTAGAATTTTTAAGGAATACATTATTTTAAAGTTAATACTATATGTAAACGATACTTCATGTAGACATTTCCATAACACATTTGGAATCAGAAATGTGAAAATCACACAATTCATGCTTTGTTTATTTATTTATTTACAGGAAGACAAAAAATATTTATTTATTTTGATTTATTTATTTCCTGTGAAATTGCAGCTTAGCAGTGCCACTTATTGGGTGATACATCCTAGAATCTAATTAGAAATAATTTATGTCAAGGTCTAGCAGAATATAAAGTTTTGTAGAATTCCGTACATTGGTTTATGAGATACAGCGTCCATAAAATTTTAGTAACGCATAGAAATGTGCACAGGCATCTTTTATAAATAATTATACCATGTTCAGAACATTTCAAAACAGGTCAATCCATCTAACACCGAAGGAGAATATTTTCAAGAATTAACACATTTTTTCTCAATTATAGAAAAAAAAAAGTAGAAAAAGATTTTTATTTATTTATTTATTTTATTTTTCACATTTTATCGCCTTGAATATTTTATTCCAGTTGTATGTATCATATGTGCCCATTATAAATTTCTTTTGTAACAGTTATATAAAGAAATGCTATAAACAAATACATACAAGAAAAGAAAAAAAAAAGTGTATGTAGCAAACAAAATGCCATCACTCAGACTACATCCAAAAATAGCAGATGCCATTTACACCAGGGTCGACATACTATATGTAACTTTCAGTCTACCGTGTCTTGCTTTCCACAAAGTTGAGCTCATTAACTTGGAGCTGACGGACCAGTATATAATTAAAAGGCAAAAGGCGCGAGTTGCATTATCAACGGTTGGTCGCCCTTAATGACGTGAAAAAAAGACAAAATGGGAGAAAGAACGTAAAAAAGAGGGTTTTTAAACGGAGCATAAGACACGTTTAATGAAGATTAATATTCAACAAGGAAAGGTTTTAGAAACAAGTACAAGGAATAGGGGTTGTTAGAAGAGAGAGAGAGAGAGAGGGGAAAAAAAAAAAAGGTTATACTGTGTTAAGAAAATTAGATTTAATTTTCAATTAAAAGATGTATATTTTTTAAAAGGTGAGACACTTATATATTATGAATTAGCTTTATAAAAATTAATGGGAAAAGTGATATATGGTTTAGATTTTGCAACATATTTAATGAAAGACAAATTAGTTTACTTTTTGTATTATTCAATCATCCCTACCCCTCCTTAAAAAATAAATAAATAAATAAACTTAAAATAAGTTTTGTTTTTTAAACCTGCGTCTATGTAAATTACTTTTTATAGCATTTAACATTATAGAAAATAAAGTTTGAAGTGATACAAGGTTCAGGATTTCACAAAATTCATACCTCTAACTGAAAGTAAAATATATTCTATAAAAAAAAAAAAAAAAAAAAGTGATGCACCAAGAAAAGAAGTAGTGCAAACTGGACACAAATTGACATACGTAGAGGTTTTGATGGAATCAAGCACCAATTCATGCTTATTGTCGATCCTACGTGCAACTGGTACTTCAGTGACTTCAAATACCCTTAATATGCGGCTCAGTGGGGTTGAGCTCAGTCCCCGGATCTCTCTTCCACTGAGGACGTTTGGAGCATCATAAAAAGGGTCCTACAACCAGCTCGGGATTTTACCAATCTAACGCTACAATTGGACAGAATTTGGCACGATACTTCACAGGAGCACATCTGACAACTGTATGAATTAATACCAAGTCGAATAACTGCGTACATAAGGGCCAGAAGTGGACCAACGCATTATTGACTTGTTTATTTTGTGAGGCCCTTTCTCTTGATTAAATCATTCAAATTTTCTGTAACTGTAATCAATTGTTTTTCTCCACGTGTGCATCACATCTACCAATTTTTGTCCCCACTTCTTCTTGGTGCGTCGTTTTTTATTTGTTATAGAGTGTATGATGCGCGGCGTGCTTTGAGGTAATCTAATCAACATCCGGTGCATTTTTTAACAATTTACCTCTTGATTAAATCTGTCCAAAATATTCTTGCCAATACATAATAATAATAATAATAATAATAAAATAAAATAAATAAATAAATAAATCACTCCCAGCATATTAAGTGAGATTCTGTTATATAGTCACTGTCCGCAGATCACTAATGTATATAATTCATAAAAGATGACTACTAGTATAAAGAATCTAGATATAGGCACTTGTTAGTTATCGAAATAACTGGATATTACGACTTCGAGATTAGTTGAACCTTGTTATTTACTTCCAAGTTTTTACTTCAGATTTGGTGATTCACAATATTATATGATACTTATTTATTAATTATACATAAATTATCATTTTTTAAATAAAAAAACTTTTTATTTCTATGTATCCTATTTATTCATTCCCGTTATGTGAGAAAAAATATATACCAAATTATTTAATCTTTCTTTAAATAAATGACTTCTACTTTTAGATACAAACATTCTTCAGGTTGGTTGGTTAGGTTTTACGTCGCAGTAGAGCTTCGCAGTCGGCAATTGACGACGATCTGGGACTCACCCCTAGAGGGGTTCCGGAAACATGCCATCATAATTTTTATCATCCAAGGAAGGGTGGCTCTCGGTGACTTCCAAAGGTATAATTTTGATGTGAGCATGGAGGACAGATTTTACGTGCACCAGCCACCATTAGTGTACACCAGGCCTGCCCAAGCAAAAATGCATGGTAGGCCTCATTGGGAACCTATTTTATTCAGGCGGGCAGCACCTTATGTATATATGTGTATGTGCACATATATTTGTGAGTGCATAATCATGTATGTATATGCGTTTGCGAGAGAGGGCAGGATGAAGATACATGGAACAGAATACATAATTTAAATTATTTACATGCAATCATAAAATAAAAATAGTATCATAAAAAATTTCTGACATATACAATAATAACTATAATAAAAAGAAGAATTAATGAATATAATAATATTTCATAACAGCAATGTGATTCTTTAGTTACCATAATTGTTGAAAGGTATTTATTTTCACTTCGAAATGTCAGAACGTATTTATCAATTTTTAACGTGTTAACCAAAGTTGTCAAACATTAAATATCGTTAGTCTCCTCACGGGCCGCAAGAAACTACATAGCGGGCCGCACACGACGGTATTTGGCCGGCTCGAGCACCGAACCCGCAATCTTCCAATTACGAGCCCGGTGCTCTATCGACTGGACCACCTCGGCCCAACATTCTTCATGATAAATAAGCATTTGTACTAATTTGAATAAAATATTTTTATTGTAAATATGAATTAAGCAGTTTTTTAATTTTGTTTATACATTTTACGGCAATTCATATTGTTCAAATTCTAACTATACTTAAAGTTAGAAAATTATATTACATGTGCATTGAGACAACCAAATGAATATCCGGTGCATTTTTTTACGACTTATCTCATGACTAAATCTGTCTAAATTATTCTTGTTCAGCACACGGGCAGCAATAAATCACCCCGACATATCCATGTATTCAGTGCTATTGTGGAACACAGTCATCTCTTTCAGCTAGTCTATTTAATTCTAAATTGTGACAATTGGCATACAGAAATCTACAGAGATAGGTACTTATGAATTCTTCAAGTAACTGAACATCGTGATTTTGTGATTCGATGAAACTTGTTATTCTGGAAGAAAACTTGTTAACTGCCAAAAAAATCGTGTTCATATGTTGCGAGTGGTATTTATATAAGATTATGGTATTTCTATTCGGAATAAAGTCCCCTTTCTGGTATGCTTTTCTGCTTGTACATGTCATGGATCTCGCTTAAAATCTGTGATTAACAATTTTTTAATGATAATAAGACTTTTAGGATAACAGTCGTGTATTTCCTTTTATTTTTTTATTTTTTGTTTTTAATTAACTAATTTACGATACAAAGTATGTTTGTAACCGTAGAATGTTCTTAGTCAGTCAAAGAACATGATTCGACAAGGATTTATTTAACGAAACAGTATTAACTTTACTTTTTTTATATAGGAATTTTTGCTACTGTTCGGACGCTTTTGTTACCGACTATACCCAAAAAATATGATTTGTTTATATACTGACTTTGTTATTTTGAAAAGAAAACAACATTAATTGTTATACAGATCGTGTCCATACATTTTTGAGCTTATTTATATAAGATTAACTTTTCCTTGTTAGATATATCAGTCCACTCTGTGACTTTTTACTTGTTCATTTCTTCTTTAATATCTGAGCTTAACGTTAATTTAATTTTAATGAGATTAGACAGGATATCAGTAAAGCACATCATGTCATTTATTTATTGATGATGATTAACTATTTTATGTTTGTTAGGCATTGAAATGAGAGAGAAATGAAAATAATACATAGATTATCCAATACATTCTGTTCGTATATTATAGATATCTTATTGAAAAATGAAATTTTTAAAATTTTGTTTTTAAAATTGCACTCTTTCAATGTTTATGGGGGGTTACCGAAGCTGGGGAGTCATCCTCTTCGTGTAGGATCAAAATTGTGATGGCATGTCTCCGGACCACCTCTAGGGGTGAGTCCCAGACCGTCGTCAATTGCCCATTGCGCAGCACTAGTGCGACATAAAACCCAATTAAGCAATCAACCAACCTTTCAACGTTTAACCCTTTTGCAACATTTTTAACTTATTTAATTGCAGTTTTATATGAGATTATGCAAACTAAATTTTTAACCGTAGATCAAGGTTTCTACAAATTTATAATTTGTTTATTTTTTAAATTTGCTATTTTAGAAAGAAAAAAAACTTTAATCTTTTTCTTTTTTCTAAAAACACAATTCTTGAATTTGAAGGACATCATTTCCCAAAAGCTTATGCATAGATTGTATTGAACTTTTGCACATATTTTCAAAAGAGTGTTGATTAGTGCTTGAACGAAGGTTCTTATGCATCGATCGTATCGAAATTTTGCACACTTCTTCAAAAGAGAATTGAATAGTGCTTGAACGAAGGTACTTACTCATGGTATCGAAATTTTGTGCACTTCTTCAAAAAAGAATTGAATAGTGCTTGAACGAAGGTGCTTACTCATGGTATCGAAATTTTGCACACTTCTTCAAAAGAGAATTGAATAGTGCTTGAACGAAGGTGCTTACTCATGGTATCGAAATTTTGCACACTTCTTTAAAAGAGAATTGAATAGTGCTTGAACGAAGGTGCTTACTCATGGTATCGAAATTTTGCACACTTCTTCAAAAGAGAATTCAATAGTGCTTGAACGAAGGTGCTTACTCATAGATGGTATCGAAATTTTGCACACTTCTTCAAAAGAGAATTGAACAGTGCTTGAACGAAGGTTCTTATGCATAGATCGCATAGAAATTTTGCACACTTCTTTAAAAGAGATGTGATGAGTGCTTGAATGAAGGATTTTCTTTTCTTTTTATTTCTTTTTGATTACAATTAATTTCATAATGATGCTGTACGTGAAGTAATTTGCACTATTTTCCATAAAACACTGCAAAAATTTCAAATTTCAAATTTATATGTATATATATATATTAACTGTCAATTAATCACGAACTAATAAAACAATAACACAGTTTGCTAATAGATTTTTTTTTTTCAGATAAAGCTTAAAAATTTATCCTGACCAGTACGAGGATGCTTTTTTCTCAGGGGTTTCCAGAAACTAAGTCCCATCGGCTGAATTTTTCAAAAATTGTTGATGAAAATCTTATATGATATTGTTGAAATGTTACTCTTTCATATATATGCAAAATTTAGAATAAACAAGTTTATTTGTTATATAAAAAATAGAAAAATATGTGCTTTTACTTTTCTTTACTTTACTTTATTTTTTTTTTAACCAATGAAATCTATGTTTTTCCGTAATCTTTTTCATTTAATTAGCATGCATAATTTTTTTAATTCTCATGAATGAATTTCCTAAGATTTCAAATGTTGATACCAACTCTATTTTCTATATCTATCTATGCACTGCAAAAAAAAAAAAAAAAGTCCTTAAAAGTACAGGAAAAAATTGGCAACTGGGGTGCCAGTATTTGTCCGTCAAATATACAGAACAAAACTGTACTTTTAACAAAAATCCTGTTTGAAGTACAGGATTCCTGAGTAAAATATATGTCAGTGATACAATCTTACGGTTTTAAACTGTATATTTGACGGAGAAATACTGGCACCCCAGCTGCCAGATTTTTCCTGTACTTTTACTGGTTTATTTTTTGCTGTGTGTACTTCTATACTATTTCTATTTTTTATATCTATTTATTATCCTTGTATTATTTATTTTTTACAGGGGCAGGTACAGACCTATCCTGATAAAAAATAATGACGGTGTACAGACAGAAGTGTAAATAAACAGAGAAACTGAAGTCATAAAAGGGTAAAATTTATTTCATGTAGTTTATAATATTTTAACATGAGAAGAAAAAATGGTTTTTAATACTAATTAATTACTTTTTTTGATTTTCATGTTCGCTGTATACAGAATTTTAATTAAAAATATATTTATAAAATTTGTCTATTTTTTATTTATTTTTATTTTTATTTTTTTTTTTTTTTAAGAACAATAAAGCATAAAGATTTTAAAAGAAAAATGTATTCCTAAAAATTTAAAACTGGATCA
Source organism: Salticus scenicus (assembly GCA_963930645.1). Classification (NCBI taxonomy): domain Eukaryota; kingdom Metazoa; phylum Arthropoda; class Arachnida; order Araneae; family Salticidae; genus Salticus; species Salticus scenicus. The sequence continues at coordinate 7,971,842 of CAWVNO010000001.1, read as the reverse complement.
CTTCTAAAAAAATTATTATTTTTATTCTTTCTAAAGGGTTTTTAGGACTATAGGACTATTTCTTTCAGACACAATTAACCAGTTGAAAACGATATTTTATTTAATTTTTTTTCCTTTTAGCAATGAGTAAAAAATAAATAAATAAATAAAAATAAAATCGAGAGAAAAAGTAAATAATAATAATCAGCAGAAGAAAAAATGTATATAGTAACCGTACATAAGAAACGATAATTATTTTTAAATACATAATTTCATTTATTTATAAATTCAATTATTTTTAACACTTTTTTTTTTTTTTTTTTTTTTAGACCAACAGATTTTTTTCTTTTCTTTTTCTTTTTTTTTTCTTTTATAATACTTCTTATTTTTCTCTTTTGCATCAAGTTAAAAAAATATTTAAAATAAAATTGAGAGACAGTGTATAGTAACCGTTTCTAAACAAAGGCAACATAGTTTCCACATACCTCTCTATATGGAAATATAGGCTAAAGAAAAAAAAAAAAAAAAAAGGCCTATCTCCCTAAATTAAATTATGTTTTGTACAGAATTTTAAATTTATTACTTAGAAAACAAAAATAGGCCTCGTCCTCGGTTCCTTTTATATATTTTCCCTTTATTTAGCATGCATAACATTTTTCAACCTCAAAATAACTTCTGACAGATGTCAAAAGGTGACCATCAACTCTGTTTTCACACTCTTTCTCTTATTTTTCTTTCAGGGGCGTGTGCAGACCTACCCCGCTAAGAAATAATGACGGGGTATGAAACCGTTCCTAAACCATTTTAGTAAAAACATACCTTCTCAGGTCACAGTCATAACAGATTCCTTTCAACTGAAATAGCAGAGTGTAAAGGTCTCCTCTATATTAATTTACTAATAACTACTATTAGTTTTAAGGGTGGCACGTACGCTATTCTAGAGCGACACCGCTGTGTCTAGACCATAAAAGGAAATCACGTGATATATTCATACTCGTTTCCTTGTACCTCATATTTAATTATATTTCCGATCTTTCTGAAATAATTTATAGCGGCATTTTCAAGTACTTTTTCCCTCTTACCTTGAACTGGTTTGACTTTATTTAATTTACTGTACGTGCTTTTGCAACTATTTCTTGATATATGATTTTGTAAGAAAATGAAGTAAATAGTTTCATATTTGGAGGTTCAACGCTTTAAGAATCTTGCGGTGTACAGTCCGTTTACAGTAATCTTTATTATTCAAAATCTTTGACTTCAAAAATTTTTACACTTATGATAGAATGCATTTTTTAAGCATGTGTAAAATATTTGTAAAAATATGAAGGATAAAATAAGAATTTATTGATAAAAATGTGCTTTTCGAATGCTTGTAATATCATGCAAAATGACTTAAATATTTTGAAATATTAAAGACTTTAATTTATAAGGAAATCTTACAGCAACTGTTATTTTTATTATAACAAAAGCCTACGCCACATTTCTCATAAAAATGTGCCTATATAAACTCTTTACATTTTGAATATTTAAGTGTTTTTTTTTTTTTTTTTTTTTTTTTTTCCCTTCATAAATTATACTTTTGGATGAAACCATGACATATTACCGCCATCTGTTAAGAATTTTACAAAAAAAAAAAAAAAAAAAAAAACATTAACTACAGTACTGAGAAATAACACTTAATAAAACCATTTTCAAAGCTTAATTCGGAAATTACATTGATATTTTTACTTAGGATACAAATATGAAACATGGTGATATGAAAAGTTGATTTTTCTTTCTTGTAATGGCCCACCAGCGTCCGAGTGGTTCTGCGTTCAAAGCTGGTAGACGTGAGGTGCCGGGCTCGATCCCAGGTCGCGCTCGTTGACCTAGCCGTCCGGCGTCTTTCGTGGTATTCTCCGAAACATACGTAAAACTTTCGACCCCTTACAAAAAGCCCGACGAAGGGCACTCCCCCTCAGGCCTAGGACCCTAGTGCAGTCAGTCGGCCTTAATCCCCATAACCCTACCCACTCCTTTCTTGTAAATCTATCTTTGAAATTTTATTTAATAATTTAACCTGTGTTTGTGTCATTTTATTGAAAACATACTGTTTAACTTTTGAATTTTTATTGTTGTACGGAAACGAAATTGATTTAAATTTGTAAATTAAAATTTGTCTAAAAAAGAAAAAAAAAAAAAATTCCACCAATGTTTGTTTACTTATTCATAAATTCATAAATTCATGTCTTAATAATATAAACAACCTTTTACGAAAGAATATATTTTGTTATTTTGTTATCATAATATCACATTCTTTTCTTTTATATTTTGTGTTTTTGAAAGGGAATAACTTTGATCTTACCTTTAAAATTCCTTATGTTTACTTCATTTTTCATAAATTTTGTTTTGTGTAACGCTAAGCAGTCGTTCACTGGAAGAACACTGACATAGGTTAAATTAGTAGTTAACACACTGCCAAATATTATCATCACTCCAAAAAAAAAAAAAAAATCTGGAGTGACTCCACTCGACTTTCCGAACATTGAGTAACTAACAGTTTTGTAGATAAAATAAAGAAAGAGGAGTTGCTAAACAAACAAAAGAGAGAAAACCATAATAGAGTGTTTGAGTATTTTTCTCCATATATCACACGAGGTTTTATTTAACGCTACTGAACTTTGAGCCCTTAGATCATAATGATAAAGAATTTTTCGTTGTGTCCCCGTAAAAATCTATAAATGCTAGATTCACCAAAATGCTTATAGTTAGTGCAACAATGATTTATAATATTCATACAAATTTTCAGCTTAATTGAATAAGGCATTTAGATGCTATCGCACATTTAAAAATTTGGTCTCATAGGCCATAATGATAAAGAATTTTTCTTTGTGTCCCTGTAAAAAAACTAAGTGCTAGATTCACCAAAATCTATACAGTTGGTGCAAATGTGACCTATAACATGTGTACAAATTTTTTGCTCAGATTAATAAGGCATTTAGACGCTATCACACTTTTAAAAATTTGGCCCCATAGGCCATAATGATAAAGAATTTTTCTTTGTGTCCCTGTAAAAAAAACTATAAGTGCTAGATTCTCCAAAATCTATACAGATTGAGTATCTGTGACCTATAATATGTGTATAAAGTTTTTGCTCAATTGAATAAGGCGTTTAGATGCTATCGAACTTTTAAGATTTTCGTCCCATAGGCCATAATGATAAAAAAATTTTCTTTGTGTCCCTGTAAAAAAAACTATAAGTGCTAGATTCACCAAAATCTATAGGGTTTGTAATATGGTGACTTACAATATACGTACCAACTTTCAGCTTATTCGAACAAAGCGTTTAGACGCTAGCGTGTTCACTCACAGACATACACACATACATACACACATACACACATACACACACACATACATACATCACCTCAAAAATAGTGGAAACGGACTCAGGGGACCTCGAAACGTATAGAAACATCAAAATCTCCAATTCGGATTTTTGACATGATTACAATACTTTCCTCACTATAGTGTTCGGAAAGTAAAAAAAAAAAAAAAAGTAAAGAAAGAAAGATAGGTAGTTAAAAAAAAAAAAAAAAAAAAGAAAAAGTAACAATGAAAAATGAATTAATGATGAAAAATGAATTAATAAAATGTCTTTAATCGCTAAAAATTTATTTTTAAAATCCGGATGAGTGACATTGATATCTCTATTCAGTACAATATTCTTAAGATTTTTTTTTTTTTTTTTTTTTTTAATTGGTTGATCATTCTTTTAGATGAAATTGATTTTGATTATTCTGTGATCCCTTTTTAATATTTCTCTACTTTCAACAGATTTTTAAGAAGTTTTAACTTCTAACTTTCATGAAACAAGTTTTAAATATTTTTTTTTTTTTTTTTTTTTTTTTTTTACTTTTAATTTTTGCTTCTTCTTTTTTCGGTCGATAGCAACACTACTTCGAAATTTAACAATTGATGTCTCAATGAAAGCCATATATAAAAGTCACTTTGTATTAGTTTGTACGCGGAAGAGCATCTTGCTTCTTTGATGATATACTCGTGCCTGCTTTTTTCACCGGACGAATGCGTGAACTATTATTTTGGCCTGAAAAAAAATCTTGCGAGATTTACAATTTATAGTGTTTATTTAAAAAGTTTTTATTATTTTTTTAATTAATTATTATTTAAAATTAATCTGTTCAAACGGAAAATTCTCGAAAACTAAAAATGCAAATTTTTTCTTGTTATATATTTTTGATCCACTATGTCATTTTTAAAATTTAAAATTTTCAAAAGAAAAAGTGGAGTAAACGTTAAAGGGTTAAGTATATATTTGGAGATTACTTAATTTTTAATTGTTACATTTTTTAAGAAATTGTTCAATGATAAAACAATTAATAATAAAAATCGAACTTTCATTATTACAATTTCTGTGTTTTTGTATCAAAAAAGACTTTTCACTTGTATAAATTTCTTTCCATTGAAAAATATTATTCTGTTGAAAACATTATCAACCATATAGTGACATTGATATATATATGTATTGAGAGCGCTCAAAATATATTTTTTTCCCCTTTTCTTACTCTATTTCTGGTGTCAGCTTTCTATTTCTATAATAGTTTTTAAAAATGCTTTGTTTGAAGATTAATCTTTTTGTAAATGCATTTTGGGCGGATAAACACTTGTTTATTGTTTATTGTTTTTTTTAACCTTTACCGTTATCTGTATTCGCTTTTCAGCGAATAAGTAACTTGTCATTCGAAAAAAATTCCTTTTCTAATGCAGATATCTTAACACACGGAATAGAAATTGAACATCTATTCATCCTTGACTTCATACTGACCTGTTTTGACGTTTGTAGCTGTCATCTTAAGCATTCCGGTGGTCTCTGTGTTATAGGTGAAGACGGAGGCCAGATAAGTATCTCAAAGCTTGCGCTCGCTCTTCTTTTTCTTTTTTCTTCTTTTTGATTTCGAGATCAAGTTTCGAAGTTTTTCTCCTTGATGACTATGTCAGAAAAATGTCAAGTGGATTTTCGTTAAGTTGAGATAGTGTTATTTTAAAAGACACAACGATGCGGTGGATTTGAGTGTAGAAATGTAAAGAATTTCTTGTAATTAATATGTACACTTGAATATAGCGTGTCTGATACGTTAAATATGTCGTTACAGTTATTAAATGAGTTTCGGACATCTTCATTGTGATACATTCTGTTGTACTACAGAGGCTGTTCGCACATTTTTTAGACGATTTTATTTCACAGTAAGAAAAAATCGTTTGCATGGAGAATTTTATTTTCACAACAATTATATTTTTGGAAGTTCTATTTATCTTCTGATATTTAGAATTTTTGTTTACATGCAAAAATGCGCTTTTAAAATGGCAGTGGATGGAAGGATAGGTTTCCACTCTTTTCAAAGAGAGTTTTTAGTGAAATTGTTATGAAAAGCATTTATCAGGAGAAAAATGGAAAAATGTTGCAACAATAGATGAATCTTGGGTCTAATGAAGTGGTTGCAATAAAAAAAGGTCAATTTATTATCACAAAAGTGGAGAAAAATTTTTTTTCTACATCGCTCAAAGTATCAAAAAAAAAGTTTTTCTAAAGGATTTATGATTGCGACTGGTTTTTCATACAAGCGCATGATAAAAGCAAAAAAAAAAAAAAAAAAAAATTACAAAAATGTCAAAATCAACTCTAAATACTCTCAAGAACATATTTTAATTCCAATTTTTAAAAATGAAAATCCAGATCTTTATCCACAATGCTATCAATCCGTTGAACTATATCAAGACAAAACAAGTGCCACACGTCACAATCCGCAATTGCTTTTCTAGAAAAAAATGGAACAAAAAACGGGAATTAAAACCATACCTTTCACTGACATTCCTGCTAAATCGTCTGATGTATAACTGTTGGATTTTTGTGTTTTTCGACTCTTAAAATCAACATTATCCAAACACCGACCTACAACGCTTTGTGGACGTTGGAAAGCCGTTCAAGAGGAGTAGAAAAATATACCTCTTCCGATATTATAAAAAGCATTATTATCATAGAAATTATGATGTAGAATGTTAGTTAAGGACAAGGGCTATCAAACTGAACAAATAAAACACGAAATATGAGTGAAATTGCTTTAGTACACTTCATTAAAATCGTCTAAAAAATGTGCGAACAGCCTCTGTATACAAAGAAATGGTACGTTTTATGAGACGAGGATTATGGGTATAACACTCTCTAAAAGGGGGAAAAAAATCTGAAGAGGCTCTACTCGAATTTCCGAAAATTAATCAACTAACGATTGTTGAAGTTTTAAATATTTTTTTTTACTTTTAATTTTTGATTCTTCTTTGTTCGGTCGATAGCAACACTACTTCGAAATTTAACAATTGATTTATCAATGAAAGCCATATATAAAAGTCACTTTGTATTAGTTTGTACGCGGAAGAGCATCTTGCTTCTTTGATGATATACTCGTGCCTGCTTTTTTCACCGGACGAATGCGTGAACTATTATTTTGGCCTGAAAAAAAATCTTGCGAGATTTACAATTTATAGTGTTTATTTAAAAAGTTTTTTTTTTTATTTTTTTAATTAATTATTATTTAAAATTAATCTGTTCAAACGGAAAATTCTCGAAAACTAAAAATGCAAATTTTTTCTTGTTATATATTTTTGATCCACTATGTCATTTTTTAAATTTAAAATTTTGAAAAGAAAAAGTGGGGTAAACGTTAAAGGGTTAAGTATGTATTTGAAGATTACTTAATTTTTAATTGTTACATTTTTTAAGAAATTGTTCAATAATAAAACAATTAATAATAAAAATCGAACTTTCATTATTACAATTTCTGTGTTTTTGTATCCAAAAAGACTTTTCACTTGTATAACTTTCTTTCCATTGAAAAATATTATTCTGTTGAAAACATTATCAACCATATAGTGACATTGATATATATATATGTATTGAGAGCGCTCAAAATATCTTTTTTTCCCTTTTCTTACTTTATTTCTGGTGTCAGCTTTCTGTTTCTATAATAGTTTTTAAAAATGCTTTATTTGAAGATTAATCTTTTTGTAAATGCATTTTGGGCGGATAAACACTTGTTTATTGTTTATTGTTTTTTTTTTTAACCTTTACCGTTCTCTGTATTCGCTTTTCAGCGAATAAGTGACTTGTCATTCGAAAAAAATTCCTTTTCTAATGCAGATATCTTAACACATGGAATAGAAATTGAACATCTATTCATCCTTGACTTCATACTGACCTGTTTTGACGTTTGTAGCTGTCATCTTAAGCATTCCGGTGGTCTCTGTGTTATAGGTGAAGACGGAGGCCAGATAAGTATCTCAAAGCTTGCGCTCGCTCTTCTTTTTCTTTTTTCTTCTTTTTGATTTCGAGATCAAGTTTCGAAGTTTTTCTCCTTGATGACTATGTCAGAAAAATGTCAAGTGGATTTTCGTTAAGTTGAGATAGTGTTATTTTAAAAGACACAACGATGCGGTGGATTTGAGTGTAGAAATTTAAAGAATTTCCTGTAATTAATATGTACACTTGAACATAGCATGTCTGATACGTTAAATATGTCGTTACAGTTATTAAATGAGTTTCGGACATCTTCATTGTGATACATTCTGTTGTACTACAGAGGCTGTTCGCACATTTTTCAGACGATTTTATTTCACAGTAAGAAAAAATCGTTTGCATGGAGAATTTTATTTTCACAACAGTTATATTTTTGGAAGTTTTATTTATCTTCTGATATTTAGAATTTTTGTTTACATGCAAAAATGCGCTTTTAAAATGGCAGTGGATGGAAGGATAGGTTTCCACTCTTTCCAAAGAGAGTTTTTAGTGAAATTGTTATGAAAAGCATTTATCAGGAGAAAAATGGAAAAATGTTGCAACAACAGTTGAATCTTGGGTCTAATTCAGTGGTTGCAATAAAAAAAGGTCAATGTATTATCACAAAAGTGGAGAAAAAAAAAATTCTACATGGCTCAAAGCATCAAAAAAAAGTTTTTCTAAAGGATTTATGATTGCCACTGGTTTTTCATACAAGCGCAAGATAAAAGCAAATATATTGGTTGATATTGTTTAAGTTTCAACAATATATAATTCATTTGCTTAATTAAAAAAATAAAAAAAAAATAAAAAAAAAAAAAATAAATAAAAATAAAAAAAAAAACTAGATATCATTCAAATTTGATGTGTTCATACTAAACGTACATACTAATAATACTTCACAATAATAATTATACTAATAACTATAATAATTATTAAAATTATTAATTATAATAATAATATTAATAAGAATAATATTATTAAATTTTAAAATTATTCACCAATTTCCTAATCATAATGACTTTATCATCACTTGTTGACCTATTCTTTTGTTAGTTTAAGACTATTATTACTAATAATAATTATTAAAATTTTAAAATTAAAATTATTCACCAATTACCTATTTCATAATAATAATAATAATATTAATAACAATAATAATTTTTAAAATTATAATTATTCACCAATTTCCTAATCATAATAACTTAATTATCACTTGTTGGCCTTTTCTTCTGTTAGCTTAAGACTATAAATTACACTCATATAAATAGAACATCTATCGTACACTTTTTCTTAAATCACTTAATAGTAACTTATTTTTTCCACGTTAGATGGCGCGCTCATACGTTGAGTCGAACGTATGCCCTACTGTGAATATCGTATTAATCTTATTTATACTTAAATTTACCTCTCGAATATTATTTAATTGTGAATTCAGCTTTTAAATTTTAAGAACAATTTTTATCACTTCATGCTTTCATTTATTTCATTTCAGAAACTTTCGATTAATCGATTCTCTACTTTTAATTATTTCTTTTCAGTTTGTTCGTTTTGGCAACCGCCCGGATTTTTATTTGATTTGGATTTGATTTACATGTGGCCAGCTCCTTTCACGAATTCCAATTTTCATTTTGGTTAAGTTATCAGCCAATTTCCTTTTATCTTTCTTTCTTTCTTTCTTTTTTTTTTTTAATGCAAGATTGAAACTAGTGTTGTATATTGCTGAAAAGCTATACAATATTCGAAATCTTGCATTGATTGTTGACAGTACCGCTAGTTTCCTGATGAGATCGGTACTGGATTTCAGCATTTTTAACTCCATTTTTCCTTCATGCATTCCTTTTTATTTCAATAGTCATTTTGGTTAATTTCTTTCAATTCTTATCTTGTGTTGCATGAATTTACTGGACTAATGGATTAAGACTACTAACTCACCGTTTAGGTTTAAGTGATATACGTCATTTCTCTTATGCGTAAGTACTTTAACATGTTTTTACTATTCAGTGAAATTTACTTAAATGGTAATTGTGACAATAAATTTATACGTAATACATCTAATTATTAAATTCATTGTTGGTATTTTCATCTTTCTCTCATTTGCTGAGTATTGTAAAGGAATTAAATAATTTAATATATATATATATATATATATATATGACAAAAATGTCAAAATCAACTCTAAATACTCTCAAGAACATATTTTAATTCCAATTTTTAAAAATGAAAATCCAGATCTTTATCCACAATGCTATCAATCCGTTGAACTATATCAAGATAAAACAAGTGCCACATGTCACAATCCGCAATTGCTTTTCTAGAAAAAAATGGAACAAAAAACGGGAATTAAAACCATACCTTTCACTGACATTCCTGCTAAATCTTCTGATGTATAACTGTTGGATTTTTGTGTTTTTCGACTCTTAAAATCAACATTATCCAAACACCGGCCTACAACGCTTTGTGGACGTTGGAAAGCCGTTCAAGAGGAGTAGAGAAATATACCTCTTCCGATATTATAAAAAGCATTATTATCATAGAAATTATGATGTAGAATGTTAGTTAAGGACAAGGGCTATCAAACTGAACAAATAAAACACGAAATATGAGTGAAATTGCTTTAGTACACTTCATCAAAATCGTCTAAAAAATGTGCGAACAGCCTCTGTATACAAAGAAATGGTAAATTTTATGAGACGAAGATTATGGGTATAACACTATCTAAAAGGGGAGAAAAAAAATCTGAAGGGACTCTACTCGAATTTCCGAAAATTAATCAACTAACGATTGTTTAAATAAACTAGAAAAGTCATTAAATAAACAAATGAGTAATTATAATAAGGTGATTGAATATTTTTCCCATTGAGTATGCTGTTTAATTTAATGTTATTGCATTTAAATAATTTCAGCTAATAATAATAATAATAATGATGCAGAAATTTTTCGTTGTGTCCCGTACAATATGTATATATATATATATATATATATATATATATATTGGGTTGTTCGGAAAGTAATTTCGTTTTTTCCTTCAAAAATGAAAGACGATTTTCTTATATTGTATATACATATTTTAATGAATTATATATTCTCCACTTTGATCGGTTTCTTAGCGATCTCATGAGTTGTTATTTGGCAGTTTTTCATAAATCAATACTTTATTTTGTCTTCATTAGCACAAACTGGTTTTCTAGAACGTTATGCATCTTCAAATCAAAATTGCCAGAACAAAATTTGGTAAACCAGTTTTGACAATAGCGTTCTTTAAATAAATTTTCTGTGCACACATCGTATACTTTTTTTCCTTGTTTGAATAGTATTTTCGCATTTTTGATAGCAAAAACAAAATGTGCTGAAAATGTCGCTTCTGATTTTCTTTATTTGATAGGGCACCAATCAGAAACTATTGAGCAGAACAAAACGACCTTTTTCACAAGCAAGCCTTGCTATATCAGCTGTCATAATATGTAATGGCAATGCAACTTAAATGTGAAGAAGGTGTGAAAAAAATACAATTAAGTCCTCTGCTGAGAAAAACGAAATGACTTTCCGAACAACCCAATATATATAAATGGTTTACCAAAATCAATACAGTTAAAGCGACGTTGGTCTATAAAATGTATATAAATTTTGCTGTCAATCGAATTTCGCCTTTAGACACTATCGCACTTTAAATATTTTGAGCCCATAAGCCATTATAGGCTCAAATAATTAGATATTTTCAAAATCATATATGATATTATATAATCATATCATATTATATAATCATATTTATCCTATAATCATATATGATAAAATCAAAATGATATTTTCAAATATCATTAGATATTTTCTTTGTGTTCCTGTTAATGTGTTGTAAGGCTGGATGGTTGGGTGGGTTTGTGAAATTAAATTTAAAAAAAAAAAAAAAGCAGAAGGCTTGTTGCATTTACTTTGTATTACTATGCAAATTTTCTTTTTCCACTAAAATTTCAGTTTCTTCCTTTTTGAGTTGTCAAATATATTTAAAATTCTAATCAATCGGTGAATTTCATTGTTGCTTCGTGGTTTCATTTTTATTCATCTGCTTTGAAATTTTGCTTTTTTAAATCCATATGGTTCATGTTCTGGTCGTGACAGGCTGGATGAGTGTTGCCGGCGTGAAACAAGTCTTGCCGCCTGCCTCCTTCCTTCCTATCTTGTGTTTCTTAAGTTCTTTTTTTCATTAATTTTGATAAGTTTATGGTTTTGAGTTGGGATTTGATGTGTTACTTTATTGATTCGTTTGTTTTGCAGGCTGTTGATTAGTGGATCTGGTTTCTTTACATTAGTGTATTTCATCCACTGATAAATTTTTTTTAATCTTATTGGTCATTGGTGTTTCAGTGATCTTGTATCTGTTGCTTGGCTTCTACTATGCTTAATAGATCATCTTTATTATATATATATATATATATATATATATATATATATATATATAAGGGATGGATATTCATCAAAATCAATAGGGTTCGTTTGACAGTGACCTATAACATACATACCAAATTTCAACACATTCGAATAAAGAGGTTAGAAACTATCGTGTTCACTCAAATACATACACAAATACATACATCATTGTGTCACATACAAAATTAACTCTAGGGACTCGAAACGTGTAGATACAGCAAAATATCAAAGTCGGATTTTTATCATGATTACAATACTTTCCTTACATATGTATGTTCGGAAAATAAAAAGGGGATTTCAAGATTTATTTGTAATAGTAGATTTAAAAAAAAAAAAAATAAAATAAAAAAAAAATAAAAAATAGTGTAATTTTAAAAGAATTGATGTGACATATTGTTAAGAGAAACATTTTCATTACGTAAGGAATTTTAGAAAATTTATTGCTTAGCATTACATTGTATTTCTAAATAAATGATTTTTTTTTTTCTTTTAGAAAATTTGGAGTGGAAGAATGATTAAAAAAAAAATCATCCTTCGACTCCAAATTTTCTAAAATTAATTAAGGTTGATGAAATCAGACTTTCTAAATGGAAATCTTTTACTATACAAATGTTTATAAGTTTATCGTAGTATGTTAAAAATATAAAATTTCTAAAGATTTTCAGTTCTATTTTTTATAACTATATTTTATGCAATGTTTGAAAATGTTTTCACAATATATAAAAATATACAAAGGAAAAACTTTTTCAAAAATTTATAGGAAGAAAAATACAATATCAGATAAACAAAGCGAAGATTTACTTTTAAAAATATCTATATTCAAAATCCAAATTAAAGATATTAAAAAGGCACTAGTTTAAAGATATTCAAAATAAATATCATTTATTCTTTATAATTCATGTTCATTTCAATTTTCATTTTCATCAAGCAAGTGCCCTCTTGCATCTCTTCCTTTGCTTTCAGACCCCACGTTGTATATTAAAAGTTGTTTGTTTTGGCAGGTTTGGCAGTTATTTCTTTTAATCATCCCGTACAGTTGTGACCATCTGCTTTTTTTACACAATGTATGCATTTTATTTTAGCTGTGGTATACATTTTGATTTTTACCAGAACATCAAGATTTTAAATTTGCTTAAAATTAAACTTAAACTAAATATTTAAAGTTATATTAAGCATATAAATTTATACTTAAAGTATAAAGCTTGGATCGTCAAAAACATACACTGTTAAAAACGGTTTCTCAAAAATGAGCGAAATTGACTCAAAATAGCTCCGAAACAATACATACTTAAATATGAAAACTCATGTATACATTTTTTAGTATATTGACATGTTAAACAAGATATATTGAAATTCTTATTGGTTAATCCCATTTTTGAGCATGTCAGTATACTCAAATGGGGTTTTCAAATTTAAGTTTTTCCCCCAGTGAGTACGTGGGGTTTTCAAATTTAAATATATATTTTTTCGGAGCTAGTTTGAGACAATTTTGCTAATTTTTGAGAAACCATTTTTAACAGTGTACTGGTATTTTAATGTTTCTTCTCATACCTTAGAAAATGTAACAGGTTTTAATTACTTACACGCGCGTGTACACTTACACATAAACATAAACAGACACGCAGACTCATTTTTTATAAGAATTATTTTTCTGAAAGCCTTATAGTCTAAATAACCCTATATATAAATTTTGAATTTAAGGCCATTTCATTTCTATCACTATTAATGCCTTTAAAATTTTTACTTTATTCTATATTTAGTAGACGAAAGTATTGGATTCGTAAAAACTTTCAACTTTCGGTTTTCGCTGGACATTTTTAGAAAATGTTTGTCTGTCTGAGTCTCAGTGTGTCTGTGACAAAATTTTTCCAACTGTATCTCAGAAACTATTGTTTATAATTACATGTAAATTTACATGTAGTTGCCCTTTGAAATAAATTAGTGCCTGTCATTTGCTGATGCTAACCAATTTACAGGTAGTGGTATTATACAGCGATTTCTGCAATTTCAACGAAGACCAAATCTCAGAGACTGCTACTCAGAATTGCATCTAAATTTATATATATTTTCACCTTGACATATATTGATGCATATGAATATTTAGTGCCAATAGTTCAACAGGTGGCGCTACTATACACCGATTTCCACAATTTCTCGGAAGCTATATCTCTGGAAATATAGCACGGAATTCCATATAAATTTATATATAAATTCACCTTGAGTTAAATTAGTGCTCTAAACTTTTGGTGGCAATAGCTCAACACGGGGAGCTGCTGCACAATGATTTTTTCCATTTAAAGAAAGACTGTATCTCTGGTTCTATTGTGTATAATCAAACAAATCTTGGTATGTGATAGGTCCATTATAAAATATTGTTTTATTCAATTTAGGTACATATCGGCCGATAAGTGGTGTTGCTAAAATGCATATTTCCCCGAGAACGGGAAGGATGGTATCTGGTGGTCCGACGTTTGGCAGGCAGCTTTAAAACTAACATACACTGAGAAAAAAAAATATAACGCCTTCGTCTAGAATGAATAAATGGTCATTTTCTAAATCCTTAAACTAGAAATATAGATTCCCGAGCTATGCACATAAGGCACTCCAACAAACTGAATAGACGAAATGGTCAAGAATTTCTAATCTACACATTTCTAGATGGGGAAACAATATTCTGAATATTCTGAATGTTGTATTACGAGAAATTCTCGCTTGATTTTCTAGAATTGGGTCACAAACCAAGATTATAGCTGTTGAAACCCGCCTCTTGTATTCACATTTATTTGGAGATATTTTCAAATAGGTTTGTCCTCGATAGTAAGGCAAACGCTCAAGAATTCTAATAGAGGTCTCTAGAATTTACTTTCGAAGGGGACAAGAAAATTTTTTATAAGAAATTTATAAGGATGACATGGAACTATTTTTTCTAGAGCCGCAATTTAGATTCTAAACATCAGTTATAGAATTTTTTCTCAGTGTATTGGCATGCCTTATACTCACAGCTTGGAAATCTATATTTCTAGTTTAGGGATTTAGAAAAGGGCCACCTATTCGTTCTAGATGAAAGCGATATATTTTTTTTTCTCAGTGTTGTTCCATAATTCTGAAGGAGTAGGTCTTAAGGCATGTTATCTGTACGGTAAAAATTCACTTCAGGTGGACATTTCGTCTATTGGTTCTTTTCTGAGATTAAATTGTCTGCATTGACTCATATTGGAAAAAATAATAATAAATAATTTGTACCCCATGAATTTCTACAGGAAAATATAAAAGAAAGTTTTATGATGATCATAGCATACTAGTTTATTTATTTATTTATTTATTTATTTTATCTTAAATATTTTATTTCTAAAAATAAATAAATAAATAAATAATTTTATTAATTTGTATTTTTATTTCATTTTATTATTATTATTTTTTTTTTCTGTCAGCAAAGTTTTTGCCATATGAATATTGTCTCCGATCAATTTATTCTATATCGGCTCCGAGGGTAGGAAATTTCGCTTGAGTTAATTAGGAAGCAGTCATCCAATAAACTGGTGACCGGAAATCGATGACCGCAATCTAGTCAGGAGTGTCTCTGTCACGTTGTTGATGGTAATAGTCGAGGGAATAAATTTGATATATATTTTTTTTTTCTTCCTTAATTTTTAAAAGGTATTGCCTTGTAGTAGTTGATTAGCTTAGTATTAATTTGAAATTTTTTAACTAAAGTGGAAGTTAGGTTTAATAAAAAAGGTAAAAAGAAAAAGAAAAGAAAAGCGATATTTTATAAATTATCTGTTTATATATATATTGTGAATTTACATTGAATATCTAAGAGATTTAAAGAATGAAAAAAATAAAAAAATAAAAAAAATAACATGCATTGTCGCGTATGTTTTTAAGTAAAAACAGGCTCTTCGTGGCCGAGTGGTTATGTCACCACACTGTTAATCACTTTCGAGAGTAGGAGAGCGGGTTCGATTCCCGTTCTGACCCTGGGTGTTTTTCCGATTCTTCTATGTGTAATTCTGTTATGTGCTATCTTTCTTTATCTGATGAAAATTTAAAAGCGGACTACAAGTCAAGCATACAAATCTGATGTACATGACATGTTTTATATATCTATATATATACAACAAAAAAAAAAAAAAAAAAAAATCCAGTTCATGCCTAAATTAGTTTAGCGCAACGAATATGTTTACACATTTTTATTAATATGAATCAGATGTTATTTTTCTGGTACATTGGTTTAATTTTAAACTTAAAGCTTTTCTAATAATTTCATTCCTTATTAATTGTTATCGAAATGATTAAAACCGTTAGTGTTCTGCAATCCATTCTCACATCGCATAGATCTGTTACTACATCGTATATATATATTTACAAATAAATAAATAAAAATAAATCTTAATATATTTTTTTTTAATTAAAAAAATAAAAATAAATAAAATAAAGTGCAGTTTCCACTGAGGCAGGTTCTAAGTCGTTTCGAGCGGCGTTATTCAGAATCCTTTGATGTGGTCAAGCCGTTGGACCTGGTTCAACAAGGTTGCTTCGAAGGTCAAAGAGCCTGGTCCTAACCCCCAGCTGAGATAATTGAGGGGGCCAGAGGCAGATATCTTTGTCAATTTTGCATGCTTTCCTTTGAAGTAACTGCGCAATCTGGTAAAAAAGGGCTACAACTGATGACAAGACATTTGGCTCTTTGTGTCGGAAGCGTGATTAATGACTTTTTGAACCTTGGTCTAGAGCTCGCAGTGGAAACCGGCCTTAAATAAATAAACCATATTCCAGTTTGACAGCCAGGACCGAAGCAGAGTTCACCGCATATTAGGCGATGATGTTACTTCTCAGCCATATGGAGCCAAATTTTAAAATATTACTGAACACTTCCCAATCCTGCTTTGATACCAAGTTTACTGTATGGAAAAGAGAAAAAAATATGTATTCACCAGATGATATCTGTACTGATGGTTGAGGATTTTATCTGGAAAATAAATGTGGCTTTTGACAGATCGAGAAATATTTTTTTAGTAAATTTCTGTAGTTATAGAAAATATAAAATTCTTGCAGGAAAATTACAGAAAAATTCTGTTTTTTATTTTATTTTATAACAGTGTTCAAGAAAAAACAGTTATTAAAAATTAACAACTTGTCAGATCCATTTTTTACTTTCAAAAAAACTTAATACTTGTTTATTATTATTATTAGTAGTAGTAATAATAAAATAGTTAAAGTCGTCATATGAGTTGGTAATAAATATATCAGTTTGTTAAAAAAGCATATATCCATTTTAGAAAAATTTTATAATCTGCATATTCTGCAAAATTTAATGGGTAGTGGTGGAAAAATCGATTAAGATAAATTCAAGGAATGAATCAAATTCCTTAAGGAATGAATCAAATTCCCAAGATGAATTTTTAAGTAATGGGCTCTTCCCACTTGACGTCAGAGGTCACATGATAGAGGAAAAACAAATAGCAGACAAAGTCTTGTTTATCTAAAGTGATTGCTGAAATAACATATTTTCTATTCTTATTTTTGATCAATCGTATTTAATCTGTGTTATTTTTTTATACATCATCATTTTTAATCCATTTTATATCATTATTCATCCTCTTTTGTTTGCTGTATACATTTACAATCATCATTTAGTTTATGTTTGTTATTGATGTTCATGAAGAACATGATTAATAATATGATTTTTGGTACTTAAATTAGTGACAGTGCAATATCGTACTGCGTAAATCCATTTACACCAGTAACTAAGTTAATTAACTTGTTGTAACACCTTTATGCAATTAAATTAAATGAAAACATTTTAAAATTTCAAATTATAATCCATAAGCATTCCACAAGAAGCTATTATTTATTGCTAGATCAGTTAATGTTACAGTTACACTACAATATACAAAAATCGATTCCTACAGGTAAAAATAAATAAACACATAAAATGTTTTTTAAAAATTATTAAATTTACAAATACAATTATTCTACTGTTTACAAATGCACAATATTACTTTTATTTTATTTTATATTAAATATAAAATTTTTGTTCTTAAGAACAATATTTAATGGAATTCGAGTCTCAGAATTCGGTTATTAGTTTTCCTCTATCACGTGATTGAGCAGACGACGGTGGGAAGAGCCCATAAATCTGACAAGTGTTCCATGAATTACCAAAAATAGGGGAAAAAAAAGTCTGTTTTCATGTTGCCCTGCATACTGTCTATAGATTGTAAATTTAATATGCAGTAATGCAGTACAGTAAAAATTAGTAATATATATATATATATATATTAGTAATAATATTTATTATATATTAGTATACTATATATATATATATATATATGTATTACTAACCCCAAACGTGTGTCTCAAGTTATACGGAGCATTTTTTGACAGTTTAAATCATTTATTTTACGTTTTTGCAGTAAGTTTTACTTATGAATTGTTTCACATTTATTAATTTTCTCGTAGTTTTTCTTTAGTAATTTTTGTTACATAGTTTCAAATTTTATATGACTGAAAACATACATTATAATTTCATATATATATATATATATATATATAAGCTCCCCTGAAGAAGGCCCTCATGTGTTTTGGGATTAATTTTCATTTATCCTTGGCAATTTTGCTTATATATATATATATATATATATATATATATATATATATATATATATATATATATATATATATATATATGTATGTATACATATTAGCACAACTGTAAATACATTTTCAAGCTTTTGCACTGATAACTTGTAATGAATCTGAATTCTTTTTTATGACAAAGCACAGAGAATATTAACTCCGTTCTTAATTTTTTACAAGAGATACGTTTTCATACACCTTTTGGAATAACATTGTCGCTCTACATTTATTTTTTTACACATTATGTGTCATTATATATTCACCTACGATTTAAACGGAATTATGAATCACTACAGACACCCATACTCAAGCAGGGATTCAAATCAGGCGCTTCGAAACTGAAGACCAGTGCACTGAACATTCTGCCACCAGATGAGATTGGTACATCTAAATTTCATCATTTTTAGTGCTGCATAGTATTGTTAATATGCACTTTTAAGAGTTTACTATATATTTTATAATAAATTATATATTTGATTAGCCTTAGAAAGTTTTTTAGTCAGAATACGCTCAATTAAGCTCATTTTACGCTGAATTTTCTAGTTGATCAGTTATGAATTTTGCTTTTTCATATGCATAAGAAGAAATTTTTAAACATAAAAAAAATTCTTAATTTCCGGTTTTCTATAAATTTACGCGCTTTCAGGTTTTATGAATACGATTCGACCATTTTTAAAAGATGTCTGTCTATGTATGTGTTTGTGTGAGCATTAAAAAAATTTTGTGGACGCTGTATCTTATGAACTAATGAACGGAATTTAATCAAATATAATATTCGGTTGAACCATGACTTAAATTTTTGTTGATTACACTTTGGGATTTTTCTGACAGCTGGTGCTGAAAACGCGATCGCAAATGCATCAGCTTTGCTGGTATTTCTTCTAGACAAAGGAAGTCTATATCTCCGCTTATATAGTGTTTAAAAGTTCTAAACTTAATATATGAGATGGATTTTATCTAAAACATTGCTGAAACAATGTGGGTACATGTCTGCTAACAAGTAGCGCTTCCATGCTGCAAATTAATACCGTTTAGGAAAAGGCAATATTTCTGCTTCTACTATACCTGTACTGATAAGTATAAAGGATTTAAGTCCAAAAATGTCGATTTTGAGTTAAGTACATAGTCAGACTCAGAAAAAAATTCTCTATCGATTGGTATAAAGGATTTAAATCCATGTCATTTAGTCTTTTAGAAAATCCATCGGTAAAAAAAAAAATCAAGTTAGAAATTTAGCATTAATCTTTGGTATAAAATATTTAATTCAATTTTTCCCTTTATTAGATGAAGATTGACAATCACTGAATGGTATAAAGCGTATAAACCAACATAATCCCTTTTTCCTAATCGATTCTGCTGATTAGTTTTTAGTTAGTTTAACTTTATTTTTCGTCTCCTGAAAAATCAAGAATATGGACTTAAATCCTTTATATTTATCAGTACAGATATATTCATGCAATAATCTAGGTATGTGTTATGGATATTATGTAAAACTATGTTGAATCAATTTCGTGCATATCGGACGAAAAACGGAGTTCTTATTAATTTTTACGATTTTCCAGATAGCTTTATCTCAACATCTATTGGTGAAAAATTCACCAGATTGCATACATAAAATGTTAATTGTGCGAATAAAAAATAATTAAACTATTGTACATCTTTTCTTGTGTGATGTACTGTTAGGGCACACCTTCTCCAAATGACATCCTCAGGATGGACATCTTCAGGATGTATTAGGGACGTGTTGTTAGGGATGTAGAATGTTATAGAAGAAAATGTTTGATGGCCACAACATGCAATGTTTAATGGCGACTAGATAGGAAAGAGAAAAGTTTTTTTCAAGTTTCTAAAAAATAATATTAAATCGATGAGAGTACAGATTCTGAAATATCTTTTGCTTGATCTAAAATCATTAGCAACGCATTTTCATGTTTATAATTAACACTTTTTCAAACACATTCTAGATCTAAAATAACAGAAATGGATGTCTACGGTAAAATAAATAATTCGGATCGCGTATAGTTGAAAGCTGATTATTTAAACTGGGGGATGCCCTACGTGAAGGATTTAGATGTTCTGAGAAAAGCGAGTTCTGAGAAAACCATGAAAAATTCCTAAGAGCCAGGTCAATGAGCGCAACCTGTCTTCACACACTGTAACATAGTTCTTCCAGCTTTCTGAGAATAACATTAAGAAAGCGGCCGCACCAGTGGCCGCTGTTCTGAGCTGAGCAGTTCTGAGCTGAAACCTGGTATGTAGAAAGTGGTGGATTAGATTTCAGGTGACGATCTTCGACATAGCCGTTCGGAGTTTTCTGTGATTTTCTACGAAAGTCGTATAGACACGTGCTAGGACCCCTTAGAAAGACCTCTTTCATGGAGCAGGGTACTGCACCTATATGGCAAGGACCCTTGAGTAGTCAATCGATCTTATTTTCATCTTAAATGCACTAAAAATAAAAAGGATTTAATTGTTTATGTTTTATTTGTTTATGTCACATTTTTATTATTATATTTTATTCGAATTCTTGTATAAACGGACATTACACACAGTACATTAAATCAAATTATTGAAATTTTACCATAGTAAATACGCAGCCGATAATAAAGATAAAAAATATCCATGATTAGAAATATATGCTTTTTTTTTTTTTTTCTTTTTCTCTTTCTTTTTTCTTCACTTCAAACATAACCAATTTAGATACTCAAATAATTTGCAAACAATTCTGCTTTTAGGAGATGACATGCATTTAACATTCTCTCTATCTTTTTATTGTATTAATTTTATCTCTGTTTTTTTTTTTTTCTTTAATAAAAAATGAACTTTTTTTATTTAACCATATTGTTTCCGATCAATGGATTCTAACAAATTGCAAAGGTGAAAATGAATCTATTGAATTAATTAGCAAGAAGCTCCAATAACCTTATGATCGGAAATCGATGACCGCAATCTTTTCAAGCATGCCGGTGTCACGTTTGTTCATAAAAAGGCTCCAGGGAATATTTTGAATTGTTATTTCTGTATTTTCTGAAAGAATAATTGTTTTTCATGGGATATTCAAAGAGTATATATATATATATGTATATATATATAGTTAAATATCTTTTATGATTCTACAAATATATCTGATATACATATATGGATAAAATCTATAAATTAATAAGAATTTTATCTTATTAGTAATTTATACTCAAATTTTTTTTTGTTACAAATAAAATATTTATTTATATTAAAAAGTTATTCATTAAAAATATATGCTTTTTTTTTTTTTTTTTGTAACTCGCTTCTTCAATCACAACCAATTTAAATACTTAAATAATTTGCAAACAAAACTGCTTTTGGGAGATGACACGTCCGTTTAACATTCTCTCTAACTTCATATAGTATTAATTTTATCTCCACATATTTATTTTATTTTTTACTATAAAAAGGGAATTCCTTTTTAACCATATCGTTTCCGATCAATGGATTCTAAACAAATTGCAAAGGTGAAAATGAATCTATTGAATTAATTAGCAAGAAGCTCCAATAACCTTATGATCGGAAATCGATGACCGCAATCTTTTCAAGCATGCCGGTGTCACGTTTGTTCATAAAAAGGCTCCAGGGAATATTTTGAATTGTTATTTCTGTATTTTCTGAAAGAATAATTGTTTTTCATGATATATTCAAAGAGTAAATATATATGTATATACATATGTATATATATATATATATATATATATATATATTTTACGGTTCTACAGATATGTCTGATATATATTAATAAAATCAATAATATTAATAAGAGTTATGTCTAATGAGTAATTTATACTCTTTTTTTTTTTTTAATAAATAAATATTTATTTAAATAAAGTTATTCATTGGATTTTATTTCTTAGATTGCTTCAATTATTATTATTTTAATTTCTGAATATATGGACTGTGATTCATATATTTGAGATATAATAATACTGGTCGGCATATATCCTCCCTCTAAGGGTATGATGGCTTTTGACAAGTTAAAGTACACTGATTATTATTTACAAACTTTGAATAAACACCATAAAATGCAATAAACTCGCAACAATTGTTTCGGGTCGAAAAAACACACGACCCTTCATCAGGCGATTAAAGTAAGCACGAGTGCTGCAGTCAAACCGAAACAATTGTTGCGAGTTTATTGCATTTTATGGTGTTTGTTCAAAGTTTGTAAGTAATAATTTTTCAACGCCAGTTTTGTGGTGCTTTTTTATTAAAGTACTCTGAATTCAATAATGACAAATATATTGTTTTATCACATATCAGTTTTTTGCGAATAGGGAATGAAGGGAAGGGACATCTCTATAAATAGAATAGATTTTTATTTATTTATTTATTTTTATTTATTCTTTTATACTTTTTCAAGCATTAGCACTATTTGTGCGCTTTTCGTTGTTTTTTATTTATTTTTATTTTTCACTTAATTTTATTTCCCCTTTTTATCAAATACAATATCCTCACGCTCTTTCTGAAAAAGTTGTATAATAATCTCTTTTGAATGCATATGATCTAAATTCAGACATTCGCAGTCTAAAATAAAGAAATTTAACAAACTTAATTTTCAATGACATACTTTTTTTTTTTTTTAATTTAATGGAATTTGTTCTCTTTTCATGTGTTTATTGCCTAATAGCATTGTTAAATTATAAATTTTTTTTCTTTTAATTTTTTACTGCAATTATTGTTTTTAACATATATTGTTTCTCTTAAAACTGGTACGTACTGAAGCAATTTTCTGGAATCAAGAATGTTAAATTTAAATAGTTCTCGCATTTTTTATAGAGGGAGGAAAAAAATGTTTTTTTGCTGGCCAGTTTTATTTGTTGTGTTGTTATTAAGCTTAAGACCAACTGCCTGCACTAGGATCCTAGGCCTATAGGTGAAATGCTCTCCATGGGGTAAGGCGTTTCACCTTTCTAAGGTGTAAAACCTAGTAATTACGCGAGTTTCGGAGAAAATCATGGAAAACTCCATGGAAAGGTTAGATCGATTAACGCGACTCGGGATCGAACCCAGCACTATCTACTAGATTTGAGCGTAGAACCACGCAGCCATTAGTAGGACCAGCGTAACTGGAACTGTACTGTAGCAGATAAATCACCACAGCATAATAAAAATAACGAATTAAATACAAGTTTTTCATATAGTTTTTAAATTATGTTCTCTGATTTTAGTCATTTTCATACATAACAAATAATGCGCTAAGAAAACATCTTTTTGGAAATTATCTTTTTTTAACTCTTAACCAACGAATTTACGCATATTGTAATAATTTAAAATCGCATTCCGCTTTCTTATAGGGTTGTTTAACCATATGAATATTGCTTCCGATCAATAAATTTTAAATTAGTTCCGAAGGTGAGAATAAATCTTTTCAGTTAATTAAGAAGCAGCCAATCAAAAACATTATGATTCGAAATGAATGATCGCAATCTTGTTAACCCGTTAACGCCCGAATTAATTTTGCAAAATATTATTAGCTGATTATTTCACTTCCAAATTAATATAGACATCTGACAGTAAAATATATTAACTTAAACAATTTTTCTGATAGTTTTAAATTTAAATCCTATCCTCATTTATTGACGTTGGTGTTCTCGCGAGAAAACTTCGAGATAGAAAAACTTCGAGATAACAGATTAATTTTCCATTATATGTTGACAAAGATTTCGAAAGTGAAGTATTATAATAGATATTATTATTCAACTTGATTTAAGTTAGTATACCTGCGCTTAAAGCAAATATAGGTGCGACGAATGAAAAACAATAAAATGACTATCCAAATTATAAAATAATAATTGATAGTAGGCACATAAAACTTTCAGGGATCATTTACAGTGACGCTATAAACTGTCACTAAAAAGCAGAAATCATTCCAAGAAACCACAAAAAATATACGTGCCATTTTATTAGCTGTGCTCAAATGTCACTGGGGGTCTGGCGTTAAGCACCAGAATTTACGTTTTCACGTTATTTGTTCATGGAAAGAGTAGAGAATCATATAAAGTGTTTTTCTGTATCTTTATTCTTTTGCATGAGACACATAAAGAAATACACAAAGAATGTGTATACTGTTAAGTACATATTACATTTGATTATGTATGTCTAATATACACTAATAAATGTAATTAATATCAATAATATTTATTTGAGAAAAAGAAATATATTTCCTAAATTTTTATACTGTAATTAAATTAAGTACTTAAATTACAAATTTGTTTCTTTTTCTTTCATTTATTAAATAGCTTTAATATTCTTATTCATATTGCTGAAAATAAGGACTGCATTTAGATTTTGAATTTATCGTATAATATATAATGAAAAAATTATACATTTTTATTTCATTTTTTATGTATAAAAGGTAAAAAAAAATTTAATACCTATATATTTTTTATAAATTCATAATTGTATTCTTAATTATTAGTAATTTTCTGGGAGGAAAGACTAAATTTCTCGAGTTAGTTAAGAAGCAGCTAGCCAATAACTATATGACCAGAATTCGATGACCGCTATCTTGTCAAGCATGACACTATCATGAAAGGAGTCGACGAAATATTTGGATACAATTTTTCTGTGTTTTGTGAAGAAATTGTCGTTTTACATGAAACATTCAAAGAGGTGATATGCCTGATATATATAAATATATTGATATAATTATTAATAATAATAAGAGAAAAAAGTAATTTTCTTCCATGAATAGTTATTTTATTATTATAATTTTTAGTCCAATTATACAGCTTTTTTACTTTCTTCTATATTCAACAGAAGAAAATATTGGATTCGTAACAATTTTCAACCTCGGGTTTTTGATGGATTTACACGTTTTGAGAGGTGTAGAACACGATTTCACCATTTTTAGAAGATGTCTGTCTGTCTGTCAGTCTGAGTGTGTGTGTGTGTGTGTGTGTGAAAATATTTTGTGGCAATTGTATCTCAGGAACTACTGCACAGAATTTCTTACAAATTGGTATGTAGTTACACAATGACATAAATTAACGCCTACCAACTTTTGGTAAAAATTGTCTTACAGATTGCGTTGCTATCCCGCTTTTTCTAAATTTTTAACATGGTGATATAGGATAAAATTTTGTATAAATATGCATAAAGATAATTATTTTTTAGTAATCATTATGAAATTTACAATAATTCTTTATTATAAAGATAGTCAACTGGAAAATTTTTTTGTATGTGTAGGAGCCTCGCCAACCCCCCTGGAGTGAAGTCCCCCCTCGAGGGGAGTAAATTTTCATGATGGGTATTTTTCAAAAGAGCTCGCCAATACCTTTAAACCGAATGGTTGAACCATCGATCTGCGATAATTTAAAATAAAGTTATCGATTTTTTTCATAAAAAAAAAAAAAAAAAAAAAAAAAAAAAAAAAAATGTAATATTGACAATAAAATTGACTTTTTTTGGATATTTAGTGTTTTACTACTTCTCTAATATGGAAATCGTCTGCATTATCATGGAAGATAATTTTTTTAAGTAATAATTTTAATAAATTATTTTTACTGAGTGAATTTGTATAGAAAAATTTAGAAGAAAGTCATGTGGTGGCCACAACATACTAGTTTTTTTTTTCTCCCTTTTTAGGTTATTCTAATTATTGTTTCCAGATTTTTGAATTTTACATCTGTCAAAAAGTCCCGGGACTAACCTCCAGATGGCGCCACAAATATTTCTACGTGAATAAGGTAGTACCATGAAGATAGACTACCTTCATGGGTAGTACTAATCTTCAAAAGATACACGTCAAAGTTTCATGATATTTCGGCCGTTCATTACCGATATATTAAAGTTTTAGTGATTCTACATTTGTTGTTTTCAAATCGATGGACAAGGCTGAATTTCATACGTTGATTAAGCATTGCTTTTGGATGGGCAAAAATACCTTTGAAACAGATAAACCATTGCTGAGTTTTAACAGTATTTTTGCTCATCTAAAAATAATATTTATTCAATACACAAAATTCAGTTTTATCCATCATTTTAAAAATATGAATGTGGAATCACTAAAATTTTATCTCGGTAACAAAGGAAATTTTGACGTGTATCTTATGAAGATTAGTACTACCTTATTCACCTTAGTACTTACCCGTGAAGGTAGAAAGAGGATTGTACTAACATATTACTACCTTACTCACAGAGAAATAATTCAATTGCAACGCCAACTACAGGTTTTCTTCTATGTTCAATAGAAGAAAGTATTGGATTCGTAAAAATTTTCGCCTTCCGGTTTTCGACGATTTTACACTTTTTGAGAGGTCTAGAACACCATTTTACCATTTTTAGACAATGTCTGTGTGTCTGTGTGTGTGTGTGTATGTGTGCGTGACATAAATTTTTGTGGCAACTGTATCTCCGAAACTAGTGCCCCAAAGTGTATATAAATTTATATGTAGATGCACCTTGACCTAAACTAGTGCCTATCAACTTTTGGTGTCAACCGCTCAACAGGTGGCATTACACAGCAATTTCAGAAATTTAAGGGGAGGTTATATCTCAGGTTATATTGCGTACAATCAAGCAAAACTTGATATATAAGAAGGTCATTATAAAACATTAAGCTGATTCAATTTCAATGCTTATCGGCACACAGGTGGTGCTGCTAGATAGCAATTTTCGCAATTTAAGGGGAAGACTATACCTCAGGAACTACTGCACAGAATTGCATGTAAATTTGTATGTAGATGCACCTTGACCTAGATTAGTACATGTCAACTTTTGCTGTCAGCTACTCAACAAGTGGTACTGCTACACAGCGATTTCTGCAATTTAAGGAAAAATTATATGTATCAGGTTCTATTGCGTATAATCAAACAAAACTTCATATGTGTGAAGCCCATTATAAGGCATAATGGTAATACAAGTTGAATGCTTATAGACCAACCGATGGCGCTGCTGTACTGGAAACTTCTTCGATAACGGTAAGACTATATCTCAACTTGTATAGCATATAAGTGTACGAAACTTGATATGTAAAGTAACAATTATAAATAGTGTTATTTATAGATGTTATTTATAGACAATAAAACTGTCTTTCTATGGATATTTAGTGTTAGTTTTCTCTAAGATGAAAATCATTTGCATTCATCATGTTAGATAAATAACAGTTTTAATAAATTATTTGCCCTTAGTGGATTTGTATAGAAAAATGTAGGAGAAAGTTTTGTGGTGGCCACAGCATATTAGTTTAAGTTCTGTATTTGAAATTTTTCTCTATCAAACATAAAAAAAAAAAAAAAAAAAAAAAAACTACTTTGAAACTTTTGGAAAATTATATGTTTTAACTTCTCTCCAGTGAATTTTCATATACTGTAATAATTTAACATCATTCCACTTTTATATAGATTATTTTAATCAGATTAATATTGTTTCCGACCTATGGGCTCTAAACTATTTCTGAAGTTGAGAATAAATCTCTTGAATTAATTAGGAAGCATCCAGCCAATAATCTTATGACCGGAAATCGATGACCACAATCTTGTCAAAAATGACATTGAAACGAAATGAAAAGAAATAAAGGAATGGAATATTTTTTCTGCGATATTTTTGTTTTGCATAAGATATTCAAACAATGCGTACATTGTTAAGTATATTTTATACTTGAATATATACCTCTCACTTATATGTGAAAAATCAATATAATACTACAATCAATACAATACTTATTTAAATTACAAAGTTTTTCTTTTCTTTCCTTTTATTTATTAAATAGCTCTAGAATGTGCAATATACATCTATATATATATATATACAAGATCCTCCAAAAGTCCCACCCCTCCTCCAATTTCGGAAATGTGCGAGAATTTTCAAAAAATGGCTAAATTTGAGAGGGACCTCTTTTGGTGAAACAATTTTGGGACTATAGGGGGAAAAACTCGGGGGGGGGGGGAGGTCTTAGGGACGGCAACTTTAAAATTTCAAGTGGGAAGGTACGTCTTGAAGAGACGTTTCCAGGGATGTATTAGAAGGCATAACTTCCCATTTGAAATTTTAAAATTGCCTTCTCTAACGGCACTCTTTCCCCTCCGGGGCAAAAATATTTTCACCAAAGGAGGTTCCCCCTGAATTATGTTTCGCCCTTTTTTAAAATTCCGGCGCATTTCTAAAATAGCAGGGCGATGTGGGACTTTTGTCAAACCCTGTATATATTTATTTGTAAAACTTTAAAATAATTTTAATACACATACATTTCTATAAATTCAAAATTTAATTTTTTTCCTATTAGCCATTTTCTTGGGGGTTAGAATAAATCTCTCGAGTTAGTTAAGAAGAAGCTAGCCAATAATCGTATGGCCAGAATTCGATGACTGCAATCTTGTCATGCTTGAATGTATCACGTTTTTTCATGAAAGGAGTCGACGAAATATTTGGATACAATTTTTCTGTGTTTTGTGAAATATTTGCTGTTTTACATGAAACATCCAAAAGGTGATATTTCTGATATACACTAACGGACCAAAAAAAAAAAAAAAAAGTCGCATTGCAGAAAAATTGACTTATACCGTTTTTATTTGGAATAACTTCAAAACTAAATGTTGAAACAAATAAAACTGTCATGTTTGCATAATACTAAAGAGATGAAATGATACCTATGTACATTTTCGACTTAGTAAATCGCTTTTATTAGACTCTGTGAAGTACTTAATAAAAATCTACATAAAACTATCTTTTTAATAAGTAATATAATAAACCTATACTTTGTGTTCCATTATTATTTATTATATGAAATAAACAGGTAATACTTTAATACATAAAATATAACTATTTACTTGTTAGATCTAAACAATTACTTAATAAAAATATGTATTCTGCATTGGGTAATTCCACCTTTATATGGAATTATTGCTTTAATGTGCAATGGCACAGTATTTTACAGTTTTTTAATGTAAATCTCAGAAATTTCACTGAGTAAATATCATAAATATTTTTTTTTCTAGTTCTTTCAGAGTTGTAGGCTGTAAATTTCGAATCCTTCCCCTTCTCCGCCCGCCTTTTTATAGACAAAACATTCCCGAGCGGATTGAGATTAAGCCTATTTGCAGGTCTGGTGAAGAAGAAATTCTACGGTATTCTTTGTGGGATTTATTTTAAAGTAAAAATAAATGTATGATTACTTGCATAATTATAGGTGCTAATGGACATGGATTGGTAATTTAATGATTTTAATCAAATAAAAGTACCCCAAATGTCCTGAAGCAAGGTGCATTATTATCTTGAAATTATTTATTGGTGCATTATTATCTGCTTGCAGAAAAGTCTGAGATAGCTTCAAAATAGTCGGTAAGGCACCACTTTTACAATGATCGTGTTTTATTTCGAGTTAATGAATCCCTTGAGTATGGAAATTTGCTAGACCCCCTAGAAACATTACGCACCTCCATACGATAATGTACGGAGAATGTGTCACTGTTGTAAGAGAGACATTTTATATAGTCGCTCACATTATCGCCGTCCTACAAGCTTTTTTCATCAGCTCGAAATAAATTAACATGACTCATTAGAAAAAACAGTTCAGCCCAATAATGAACTAATACATAATTTTTTTTATTTTTTAGTCATCTGAAGGCGTTACTTTTAATTCGTATCCTTAATAATGGGTTTTTTTTACAGATCTTCTTGTTTTTAACCTTCATCTTTTAATTGTTGCAGAACTGTTTCTAGCTAAATGTTTTTTTACTTTCTTCTATATGTAATACAGAGGAAGTATTGGATTCGCGAAAATTTTCGACCTTCGTTTTTTGACGGATCTACACGTTTTGGAATGTCCTGAACACGAATTGATAGTTTTTAAAAAATGTCTGTCTGTCTGTGTGTGTGTCTGTCTGCCTGTGTGTCTGCGTGTCTGTAGTTTCGTGTTTTTACCGTATCTCACGAACCAATGAATGAAATTCAACCAAACTTGGCATATAGTTGGACCCTGTCGGGGCATTGTGCTGATTAGATTTGGAGATCAATCGCCCAGCAGGTGGCGCTGTTATCGCATTTTTTCTAAATTTTTAACATGGCAGTATAGGAAAAAATTTCGTATTTTTCACCGTATCTCACGAAACAATGAATGAAATTGAACCAAACTTGGTATATAGTTGGAGCCTGACGGGGTATGGTGCTTATTAGATTTGGGGACCAATCGCCCAGCAGGGGGCTCTGCGATCACAAAATTTCGTATTTTTCACAGTATCTCACGAACCAATGAATGAAATTGAACCAAACTTGGTATATAGTTGGGCTCTGACATAAACTGGTGCAGATTAGATTTGGGGATCAATCGCCCAGCATATGGCGCTGTGATCGCATTTTTTCTAAATATTTAACATGGCAGTATAGGACAAAATTTCGTATAAATGTGCATAATGAGCGTTATTTTAAACTTGTGATTGTAAAATTGATATAAATTATTGATAATAGTAATAGTTAACTAGGAAAAAAATTCTGTGCATCGGTTCCCCCCCCCCCCCCCCTGGGGGGAAAGTACCCCGCCGGGGAAGTAAATTTTCAAGATGGGTATCTTTCGAAAGGTCTCGTTGATAATAGCAATAGTTAACTAGGGAAAAATTTTGTGCATGTGGGGGCATCGGAACCATAAATTTGTGATAATTTAAAACGAAGTTATCGATTTTTTTTTTAACGAAATTTAACGAAATTTGGTATTTAGTTGGTCCCCGACATAAACTGGTGCTGATTACATTTGGGGATCAATCGCTCAACAGGTGGCGCTGTGATCTCATGTTTTCTAAATTTTTAACATGGCAGTATAGGACAAAATTTCGTATAAATGTACATAATGAGAGTTATTTTTGACTTGTGATTGTAAAATTAATATGAATTATTGATAATAGTAATAGTTAACTAGGAAAATATTTCTGTGCATGTGGGGGGGGGGGGGGGAGTACCACCCGGAGAGGGTAAATTTTGAAGATGGGTATCTTTCGAAAGATCTCGTCAATACCTTTAAAATGAATGGTTGAACTATAAATCTGTGATAATTTAAAACAAAGTTATCGATTTTTTTTACTTTTAACCAAAAAAAAAAATCTTTTTTTTTTTTCTTTTTTTTTTTTTACTGATTGTAATATTGTTACTGATTGAATATGTATTACTTTTAACCAATAAAAACTTTTGAAAAAAAATCGTAAATTTTTTTTTAATATTGTTACTGATTGAATATGTATAGGAAAATATAGAAGAAAGTCTTGTGGTGGCCCCAATATACTAGATTTTTTTTTTTAAATCTTTTTTAAGTTTTGAACATGATACAAATCGATTTTTTTTTTTTTTCAAAGATTTGCTTTTTAACTTGCGGTCATTTCGCTTGGATGAGCAACGTGGCAGCTCAAAGCCAAATTTCCTGTTTAAACATCCAATAAATTTTATATCTTACTAAAAACCATCTTACCAATATTTCGTTAACATTTCATTATTTTGACATCTCACGTATTAATTTATATATATATATATATATATATATTCATTATAAAATTAATACATTTTGTGGTATCGTTAATGGCCTTATCCTTGCCATTTTTGAAATACTTTCTAAAACTACAATTTTCCTGACAATTGCATTTTGTTTTTATCACTGGGCTCAATCCTAAAGTGTACGTGGAAAACTTCGTAGTAAAATGTGTTCGAAAATTTGCTTTTTATACAATAAAATTGGCGGTTGTACAAAGAGAAAAGGAAAGTATCCAAGTGCGACTTTTTTTTTTTTTTTTTTTTTTTTTTTTTTTTGTACCTTACTGTATATTGATATAGTTATTAATATTAAGAAAAAGAAAAGAAATTTTCTCCATGAATAGTTATTTTATTATTAAAATATTTAGTCTTATTATATATATATATTCTCTTTTAGGTTGTTCTAATTGTTATGTTTCAGTTTTTCGAATACAACACATCGGTTCAAAACTTCCCTTGATCAACACGCAGATGGCTTCGCAAGTGAAATATTTCTATCTGAGTAAATCAGGCGCCAAATAAATAAATAAATAAATAGATTCTTTATGATTCATCCAACGTATTTGCAATGTAAAATTCAAAATTAGCGCAATTTCGTAAGAATAAGAATAGTGATCTTTTGTGTCCACCTTGAATATACAAAGAACCTTTTCTAACATATTGTTTTAAAATATACAAATAGTAAATATTTTATTTAAAAAAAAATTAAGTTTTCATTCCTGAATATTTAGATTTGTAAAAAATTAATTGTCCTTCATTTTATATAAACAGTTTCATCTGTAAACTTCGTACGTTATGAGTACTCTGCCCGATCAATAGATGTTACTGCAGTACATACAGAAAGTGCGAAATTTTATCTAATTTAGTTAAGAGGTAATTAGCCAATAAACTGATCAAAGGAACTTCAAGAGCATAATCTTTCTTTGAGTGTGGTCTCGGGTTTATTGATGAAAAGAGTTTAGGAAATATTTGGCAATAGTTTCTTTTGATTTATAGCGAAGCATTATCGTTTGTAGAATATACGCAATAGATGTATTCACATATGTTTTGATAGTTAAAGAAACTTGATTTTTTTAAAATTATATCGAAGCATTATCGTTTGTAAAAGATACTTAATAAATGTATCCACATATGTTTTGATACTTAAGGAAATTCTTGGTAAAAGTTTCTTTTGATTTGTGGCGAAGCATTATCGTTTGTAGAAGATACTTAAAAAAATATATCCACATATGTTTTGATACTTAAGGAAATTCTTGGTAATAGTTTCTTTTGATTTATGGCGAAGCATTATTGTTTGTAAAAGATACTTAAAAAAATTATCCACATATGTTTTGATACTTAAGGAAATTCTTGGTAATAGTTTCTTTTGATTTATGGCGAAGCATTATTGTTTGTAAAAGATACTTAAAAAAATTATCCACTTATGTTTTGATACTTAAGGAAATTCTTGGTAATAGTTTCTTTTGATTTATGGCGAAGCATTATTGTTTGTAGAATATACTTAAAAAATGTATCCACATATGTTTTGATAGTTAAGGATATACTTGGTAATAATTTTATGGTAAAGCATTATTTTTTGTATAAGATACTTAAAAGATCTGGTGTAAAACAAACACATGAATTTCATTACCCATATTACACGTATTATATGTATTTTTTGGAGATAATGTGACCAGAAGACATAAAAGTGACCTAAAGAAGTAATAGGAACCTAAACATTTTCCAGTAAAAGAAACTTTATACACATGTAAAGACATATATTAAACGAAGTTTACATATAGCGAGGTAAAAAATAAGAAAAAAAATGGTAGACTTATTTTTGGAAACACTAGTTTCCGTGATCTAAAACTGATCTGCCTAAGCAGTATGACTGTTATTTTTCCTCCAATAACC
Source organism: Salticus scenicus (assembly GCA_963930645.1). NCBI lineage: Eukaryota > Metazoa > Arthropoda > Arachnida > Araneae > Salticidae > Salticus > Salticus scenicus. The sequence continues at coordinate 7,938,097 of CAWVNO010000001.1, read as the reverse complement.
ACGTAATACATGAGAAAGGAATGAATTTATATAACAATTTTCAAGAAAATCGTTAGAGCTGTTTTTGAGATACCACTTTTTACCAAATGTTGGCATACTTAAATTTTGACCAGGAAACAATAATTACATACAAAAGGGTAATTAAAAGGGAGTTAATATGACTAGTTAAAAAAAAAAAATACATACAGCCATTTTTAAAGGAAAGAGCTTGCGAGACCTGAAATGGAGCTATTTATGCAGGCCGTCTATCAATTTTCCTGAACTAACCAACTATATCATTCGAAAGTACATCTAATAGAGTGTTTATATATCAAATTTGAAGAAAATCGTTGGAGCTGTTTTTGAGATACGGACTTACGCTTTTTCAATTTTCACCAAAATTTGGAAACTTTATCTGTGCACCAGACCTGTCTCAATTTTGTAGTTTTGTAGTTCTGTCTTTATTAGTTTCGGCGATATGATAGCCAGAAGATTCCATACATACATATATACACACACACTGACCAATTCCAAAAAATCCTTTTTTGGACTCAGGGACCTTAAAACGTGTAAATGAGGTGAAATCTCGATATCGAATTTTTGGACCGAATACAATACTTTCATTAGTTACGGTAGTAGGGTAATGGAAGTAAAATTGTATCCACACATGTTTTGATAGTTAAGGAAATACTTAGCAATAGTTTTTATTTTTATTATTATTATTATTATTTATTTATTTATTTATTTATCGAAGCATTAATCGTTTGTAGAAGATACTCAAAAAATATATTTACACATGTTTTAATGTTTATATGAAATATGCATAATAAAACTGTTTTTTGTAATAAGAATATTAGCGAAAGATAGTAGTAGTAGATGTAGTTAGTGTGATAAATATATTATTCCTGATTATTGTGAACATTTTATAAAACTAATTATTTCATACCAGAATATATACATTTCTTTCAATTTTAAAGTGGAAATTTGTGTGTCTGTGTCTATTTAATAGTGCATCTTTGTTCGTATTTAAAAGTATGCTTATGTTCTCACTTTCGTTCGTATTTTTACGTATGTACATGTGTATTTAAAAGTGCCTCTACATTCATATTCTAAGGTATGTGTCACATCCCACAGAAAAACTTTTAATCAATTTCAAAGAAAAAATATGCGGGTCTCTATGTATTTAAAAGTGTGTCTATATTTGTATTTCGAAGAATTGTGTATGCTAATAATTTGAATTGAGTGCGGATATTGTAAAGTGTATTCTGTAATTTTGATATAGCTCTGTATATATAATATATAAAAACTCATAAAAAATTATCATTTTGAATTATAATAATGAAAATTGTGTCGAGAACATTAAACCATTCCATTTGCTTTGTGTATCAATTATATTAATTTTCATGCATTAAAATAATGAGTAGATATCTATAACCTAAGATTTTGCAATGAAAATTGTGTCGAGCACATTAAACTATTACATTTGCTTTGTATATGAAATATATGAATTTCCATGCATTAATCTAATCGACTACATAGCTATAATCTAAAACTTTCTAATAAAAATTGTGTCGAGAATAATAAACTCTCACATTTGCTTTCTATATGCAATATATGAATTTTCATGCATTAATCTAATGAATAAAAATCTATAACCTACAACTTTGCATACTAGTTACTTTTACTTAAATTGATGATATTGATAGAAATTGCGCTGATAGCACTGGGCAGCAATAATCTTACTGATTATTTTTCCTTCTGCCTGAAACATAGGAAATTTTCAGAAATTCATGCAGTGCATCCCAAAAATTTATAGACAACGGATTTTTTTTTTTTTTTTTTTTTTTTTTTTTTTTTTAGAATTGAAAAAAAGTAAATAAATATTTCAAAATTATTTTTAATTATAAGTAATATCAAGACAATAATAATACCATACAAAAATATTATCACACAATCACAAACTTTGTGATAGAAACTAAAAATGAAACGTTACTGTCTCAAACGTTTGTAGACAACTCATTTTTTTTTTTTTTTTTTTTTTTTTTTTTTTTTTTTTTTAACATTCAAATATTTGAGCCATTTTTCCTGATCACTTCAAAAATTCCATCAGGCATACTCAAAACAAGAGTCTGAAGAAATTCTGGCTTAGAAGAAAACAACTTTTTTCAATTTATATCTTTAGATCTTGATCTGTTAAAATTGACGCCTATTAGCATATACGTCTCTAGCTAATATTCCCCAAAGGTTCTCCATTGGGTTCAAGTCAGGACTTAAGGCTGGCCAGTCCATAACAGTTACTTGATTTCGTCTAAACCATTTCACTGTAGAGTTTGACACGTGAATGGAGCATTTGTCTTGCTGATATATCCATTCGTCCCCACTTAATAACTTTCCAAATGGAAATAACTGTAATTTGAGCATTTTTTGTTAATCTTCAGAACATTAACGACCTTTTGAAAAAACAATATCGGTAGTTTCATTAGAGGAAAATACTCCCACACCATTAGTAAACCCCCCCCTCCTTGTTGTCTGTTGAAAAAAGTTTGTGGTTCCTTGCAAATATCGTAACAGTAACATGTCCAACCATCGGGGCCATCTAAATTAAACTTCTTTTCATCACTAAATAGAGCACTCAACCATTTATCTGTCCAATTAATATGATTTCGAACCCACTGAACACGAGCGTTTTTATGTGGTTTTGCCAACGTTGGTGAATGATGATATGCAAGCGATTTATTTACCTGCAGCCGTCGATGCACCGTAGGCTTTGATACTGGAACCGCCACTTCTCTAGAAATTGACCGTATGGACATGTTCTGGGTTGAAACTAATCTGAAAAATCTCTCTGTCTTGCCGTTTAATTGTTTTCTTTGGTCACCCAGAACGTGATTTTGTATCAAAATTGTCCTCTTTTGACAGATTTTGGTAAATGCCAGCCCTGCTGCATCCAAATTTTCTTGCAATGTCCACAACTTTCATTCCACGAGCTTTCAGACGATAGATTTGCAAAATTTCATTTTTGGAAAACTGTAGGTTGGAGGCATCTTTGCAATCAGTCGAAGAAAATAAAGACAGCTTCACTTTTATCTCAAAAAACTATTGCGTCAGAAGTACATGACTTTAGAATATACAAATTTGGAGAGCAGTACTTGAATCAGCTGTCAACTCCGGTTTTCTACATATTTTTGAGACAATATTAAATTGTTTTTATTTTTTTATATTATATTTGTGGCTGTTTAAATTTATATAAGTGTTTTATTATTTGTATTACGTCATTGTATTACATATTTGCATAATTTATTTCGTCTTTATAACTCGTTTAATTAGCTCTTAAATCCAAAATAAAACAGTTGCCTATATAACCTCTTCGGACAAACTTTATGATGTCCAGAAATTGATGCCACAATTTTTATAGGATTTCCCTTTTCAATTATGCTGATGAAATTTGATTTGAGATCATCCAGAATTATTATTTTTGCTTTATCTTTCACATTTTCTTTGTATATGAAATGCTTAAAGTCTCATATAAAATTCCAGGAGTCTATTATCACAGTTGTAACGGGTTTGAAATTAGTTTTTATGTTGATGAAATGCATTGTCAAATGCACTTATCAGTAGTGTTTAATTTATATTTTGCGTTTATTTTATGATAAAGAAAGATAAAAATATAAAAGAAGGCTAAGAGGAAGATAAAAAATAAAAATGAATGAAATATTGCCCTTCGGAATAAATTGAACAGTTGTACCAACAAACGTCATTGAAAAAAATGGTTCTTTCGATGAATAAAAGGCTAGACGTTGTCACAGTACTCAAATAATATAACACGAAATAGTAGATATTTTTGTGTTAAATTTGAAAGCTATTTTTTGTAATCCTGTATAAGTGTCTGTATAAGGTTTATTTTGTTATGCATAATGAAGTGTAAACATATTAAAATACACTTTTAAGAAATACCGTCTACAGACCGGGAAAGTATGAAATTCTTTTGTATGTCCATATACTCCATTTCTTTTAGTCATACGTTAAAGATAGTTTATAATGAGTTATAACAGTTTCTTCCTGATTTTCTGGAATTTTCTACAAAAGATCCGTATTAGATCCGTTGAAGAAAAAATACGGATACGGATACGGATCTTTTTTTTTCTCGCGGATATCCGCTGATACGGATATGAATACGGAGCTCCGGCACATGCCTACTTTTTACATTTAATTTTCAAAAAGCACAAAAAGAAACGTAACTGCAGACGAATTGCAATTCTAAATCAATTTTCTCATTGAAATTATCTAAGATAACGTTTTTTACGTATTTACAATTTATTGATAACATTTTAATTTACCTATGAAAAATGTTGTGATAAGACTGAAAGAACAATGATTTGGAGAAACTATTTACATGTTAGCAAATAGAGCACCTTTACAAACCCGAAATTTTTAATTAATAACTTCGTTAGTTAATATGATAGAAAATTTTAATCCAGATAAATAAATGTCTACCTTGGAGTATTCGGCAAACATTGATACCTCTCATAACGTTGAGGATAAACTCATTCGCGAGGACATGTTGTCGGGAAAAAAATGACCCTATTCAAGAAGTTGAGAATTATTAAATTATTTATTATATGTTACATATAATAAAGACATTTTGAAATTTTCTAATTTTTTTTTTTAAAGAATTTAATAAGGATTAAATGATAATGAAATTAAGATAATCAGAAGGAACAGCAAATTATATTAAAAAAAAATTATTGTAAATAAGACTTTTTTGATTTTATTAGTGGTAAATTATGGGTGTTGATATATTTTCTGGGTGCATACGTTCCTTGTGCATATAATCTTCCTGATTACATATAGTTTAGAAAAAGAGTATTTAAAAACATTTACTTTAACATAATTTAAGAGATCGATTTCAAAAAAACTTATATTGGAGGTAAAGATGTAATTTATTATTATTAAAACGTTACATAAAAAATAAATAAATAAATAAATAAATGTTATGTAAATATATATTTTACATAAATCAGTAATTGTTATATGATAATTAAATTAAGATAGAAAGAATATCTTAAAATAAACAGAAAATTGATATTAACAAAGTAAACAATAAATAAATTTAAATAAAAATTTTTGTTTTTATTAATTATAAATTATTCCACATATAAATAACTAACTAAATAGTTATTTTACGAAATAATTAGTTCTTAATATTAATTAGTTTATGTACAAAAATTTAAATGAGAGAGTTTTTTTTTTTTTTTCAATTATTAAAATTTTTCGTGTGATTAAAGGAATAACTGTGATAAATTTAATTAAAGAGGAAAATAAAACGCTTTAACGTTATTAATAGTATAAAGCCACTTACCTAGATTTTTTTACTTTCCGAACACTATAGGGAGGAAAGCATTGCATCCATGTCAATAATCTGAGTTTGAGATTTTAGGTTTTTACACGTTTTGAGGTCCCTTAATTCATATTTACTGTTCTTACGATGATATGTGCGTGTATGTATTTGTGTATGCATGTGAATGAAGACGATAGTATCTAAAAACTTTGTTCGAATGAGCTAAAAGCTGGTACATATGTTATAAGTCACAAAAGGACGAACCCTAATGATTTTGGTAAATCTAACACTTATAGTTTTTTTTTTTTTTTTTTTTTTTTTTTTTTACAGGGACAAAAAGAAAAGTTCTTTATCATTGTGGTCTATGGGTCCAAATTTTTTAAAGTGCGACTGCGTCTAAATGCCTTACTCGACTCAGCTGATAATTTATACACATGTTACAGGTCACAGCCACACGAACTGTATAAATTTTAGCGAATCTATCGTTTATAGTTTTTTTACAGGGACACAAAGAAAAATTCTTTATCATTATATATGGGCACAATTTTTTTAAACTGCGATAGCGACTAATCACCTTATTTAATTGAGCTGAAAATTTATACGCATGTTATCGGTCACCGTTGCATGACGTTCATAAATTCAGGGGAATGTAGCGCGTATAGTTCAGTTACAGGTACGCAACGAAAAATTCTTTAGCATTATGTCCTATAAGCCCAAATTATTTAAAGTGCGATTGCGTCTAAACTCCTTATTTGAATGAACGGAAAATTCATACGCATGCTACAGGTCAGAGTCGCAAAAACTTTAGAGTTTTGGTGAATCGAACACTTATATTTTTTTTACACAGGGACTCAAAGAAAAATACTTTATCATTGTGGTTTATGGGCTGAAGTTATTTAAAATGCAATGGCGTCTAATTATCTCATTAGATTGATCTTAAAATTTATATGCATGTTATAGGTTACCATCGCACGAACTTTATAGATTTTGGTGAGACTATCACTTATGGATTTTTACAGGGACACAATGAAGTTTTATCATTATGATCTATGGGCTCAAATTACTTGATAGGCGTTAAATTAAACAACCTACTATATGAATAAAAGTGTTCGTACACCCTATTATAATTTTCTCTTATTTTAATTTATTTATACAAGCGTTAATTACATAATGTTCTGAAAGTCAAGTGGAATCACTCCAGATTTTTTAAATTTATGATTACGTGTTATAGCATTAATCTACTCTTATTTCTTGAATAGAACAAAAATATTAAAACTACATTGTTGTTGTTGTCGTGTGCCACTCGGAAATTCCGAGCCCCGGTAGTGGAACAAACCGGATTTTTAAGGCATGAGGGGTGCGTCTTCCGTTATTTACGAGCGCCTCATAGGGAGGAAGTACGACTTTAGCTCCAGAAGCTGGTGAAAGATGGCAGCACCAGCCAAACAACTCGAATTTTGATCCGGATCAGAGCGAGTTAAACCCATGTTCCGGCATCCCCAGAGGTATAATTTTTTATGGGAACTTGGAGGACTTTGCGACCACGACGGAATTTAACGTGCACCAGTCGCCATTAGCGTGCACAACTAAAACTACATTGTCACTACATATATATAGTAAATTTCGGATTATCCGCAAGCAGAATATGGTCATTGCGGATTATCTACGAGCAAATGAAATACTTGTGATGAATAAAAAGTGTTTTCTCAACAGTAAAGCAAATGATTTTTTTTTTTTTAAAGAAAAGATGTCAAAAAAATGTTAATTGTAGTTATTTTTATGTACATTTATTCAAAGAGGCTTGGTCAGGTGATAAAATGTCAATTTTCTGCCTTTCTAGCTCTTTTTCGAGTTAAAATAGTTAATTTTCCCTTAAAAAGGCATTAAAAAGCTCCAATAAGGCAGGTATTGGTTTTAGCGACAAATTTGACGACTTTTTCGGCAACTTTGGGGAGAAAATCCTTATTATCGATATACCAAATATGAAAGCTGTAATATCATTGGCTGGCTGACCAGTTTCTGGAATTTTCTACATTTTTCTACGCGGCCTTAAAATGAGTAAATCAGGTGAAAACTCGATATCGAATTTTTGGACCGAATACAATACTTCCATTACCTATGGTAGTAGGAGGGTAATGGAAGTAAAAAAAGATAATCTCATTAGACTAGAGTCGTCATTTTTTCTTATTATATCATTGAACTGAGTCCACGAGCTTAAATATTGTCCATTTATAAGTCTTATTTTATATTTTATTTTATTTTGCACGTGCGATTTTTATTTCCTATTTCAAAATTATTAAAAAAAACTTTTTCGATACTGTCCATTTCGAAACTGATTATTATTAATTTTCTTTTCTTTTTCTAAAAAAAAAAAAGGAAATTCCTTCTCAAAAAGGGAAATTTCACTTTGTCAGTTTTTAAAGCATTTCTTGTTAAGTTTTTTTCCTCCAACTCAAACTGTCCTAACTAATTCTCTATATGCTGAGATCTTGAAAGCTAATGAATGCAATTTTTTCATCTTTTGTAGTAATAATCTAAAATGTTCTGAAATATATATATATATATATTGATTTAGTTTTATTTGTCCAAGTCATTGAAAGCATTCCCTGATTTTCTCAGAAATACGCGCGAATATTGACTAGGATTTCTTAGAAAGATACTTATGAAGGGCATTTTTACCCAGGCCTAGGTCCAACGCATAGGGCTTTTAGCCATCTCTGATTGAATATTATACATTTTTAATATTGAACTTTAGTAATATTTTGTTGCCATTTTTTTTCAATTGAATAATTTGAAGTTTACGATTAAAAAAGAGCGGTATTTAATTAAAAGACCACTAGACGCCCTGAAATTGTGGATAATTTACCTAGGATAAAATTGTGGATAATTTACCTCTTACAAAATACTATATTCAGTGCAAGTTATTTTACCCTGAATTGCTTTAAAATCTAGCATGTTGAACAATTGAGGTAAATTTTTTGCCAGAAAGGGATATTTTCTAGCGAAATGTGGGAAATTTTAAAATTTCGATCTGGCAGCACTGCTTTCAGGCACTTGGAAATTCATACACTTCTATTACTTAGCAAATTTTTCATATGGAATCAACTCTAAGCAAACTGTTCATAAACAGTTTAAGCTTCTTTCCACTTTCAATAAATATAACATTTATTTATATAATGAGCAGTTAAGCTATTTAAACTGTGTTAGCTTTCTGAAGTTATATATTTTAGTAATAATGCTCTAAAGATTTGTATTCAGTTTGCAAGAAATTATGTTTGATATAATTCATAAAACAACATATTTAGACGCTAAAATTATTTAGTTACAAAAAAAAAAAAAAAAAAAAAAAAAAAAAAAAAAGTTTTTGTTGAATTTTTTTCAAAAGCAGAATTTAGTTTAGTATTGAGGACTTTTTTTTTTTTTTTTTTTTTTTTCGAATTATAACATTGCATTCAAATTTCAATTATATTTTCGATTTCGATAAATGTCCAACTATAGTAAAACTGGTACCGTAAAAATTCGTAGATTCATACTAATAGTTATCAGTCCTAATAAAGAACTAACTACGTTTTTTTTTTTTTTTTTTTTTTTTTTTTTTTGGTACAATACCGGACATACCAAAACTTTAATTTATTCCGCAGTATTATTACTACCCTCATTTTTTTCCCAGACACAACTTTTCTTGAAGGGTAATTTTCTTCTTATTTAATCGTAATCATGTATTGCAGAAAATTTCACTAATAAAGTGGTGTACGAAAAAAGGCGAGTATTTATAAATTAAAATTTTGGCAAGCCCTCATTACTGCTTAATTTAATTCCTTAATTAGTTTACTGATCCATAGTACACTTTTTACTTTCTTCTATATGCATATATAGAGAAAGTATTGGATTCATGAAAATTTTAGAACTCCAGTTTTCAATAGATGGATGTCCTGATAGATTTTGGGATGTCCTGAAAACGATTTGACTGCTTTTAGAAAATGTCTGTCTGTGTGTGTATCACAAATTTTGTGGACGCTGTACCTCACGAACCAATGAACGGAATTTAACAAAACTTGGTATTTAGTTGGAATCTGACATAAACTGGTGCTGATTAGATTTGGGGATCATTCAATCAACAGGTGGCGCTGTGATCGCGTTTTTTCTAAATTTTTAACATGGCAGTATAGGACAAAATTTCGTATAAATGTACATAATGAGAGTTATTTTAATCGTGTGATTGTAAAATTAATATGAATCATTGATAATAGTAGTAGTTAAGTAGGAAAAAAATTTTGTACATGTGGGGGTGTAAATTTTCATTATTGGTATCTTTCGAAAGATTTCGTCAATAACTTTAAAACGAATGGTTGAACTATAGATCTGTGATAATTTAAAACCAAGTTATCGATTTTTTTTTTTTTTTTCTTTTAACGAAAAAAAACTTTAAAAAAAATTCTAATTTCTTCTGGTAATTGCAAAAAGTTTACTTTCTTTCGGCATTTAGGGATGGATATAATTCTGTCAGATAAAAATCTTGTGTATTTATAATGAAAATAATTGAAAAAAATTAATAAATAATTTGTATTGAATGAATTTTGTGCAAAATTATATAGAAGAAAGTCATGTGGTGGCCACATCATACTAGTTTGTTTATTGTTTTTACATGCTATAGTATTTAAAATACAAATACTTTTAATATATTGTGAATATTTCCATTGTTTGTATTATTCTTATACACCAAGCGTTTTCTAGCGAGAATATTTTTTTGACTTTAACCCTTATTTACAGTCTTTTTGGGGTTTATCCGCATTTGCATTATCCGCGGAACCAGTAACACTAAAAAACGCTACTAATCGGAAGTATATTGTACCACTAATAATTTTTCAACATTATTTTATATTATATTTTATCAGCAGAATAGTTAATTTAATTAATAAAGAGCTGATTGTTATATTTAACATATTAATAACTCAATATCTACCTAGACTATATGTACTTCATCAAATATAATAGCATAAGACAGAATTAATATCATTAAGTTGTTTAACAATAACTATATTATTTTAATGATCATAAGATATTAACGAGTTAAATTGGTTAGGAAACAGGATGTTACCTACAATATGCAATTATGGTATTATGCATATTATAATGCTTTAATAATTTAATTTACTAATGGGTATAATTCTGTACTGATAAGTATAAAGAATTTAAGTCCATATTCGTGGTTTTTCAGGAGACGAAAAATAAAGTTAAACTAACTAAAATCTAATCAGAAGAATCGATTAGGAAAAAGAGATTATGTTGATTTATACCCTTTAACCATTCAGTGATTGTCAAACTTCATTTAATAAAGGGAAAATTTTGAATTAAATATTTTATACCAAAGATTAATGCTGAATTTTTGACTTTAATCTTTTTTTACCAATGGATTTTATCTAATGGATTTTATTAAGACTAAATGACATGGGTTTAAATCCTTTATACCAATCGATAGAGAATTTTTTTCTGAGTCTGACTATGTACTTAACTCAAAATCGACATTTTTGGACTTTAATCCTTAATACTTATCAGTACAGAATTATTCACAACATAATAAACAAAAATGCATAAAGAAAATTTCTTGAAATTGCTCTCATTCATGGAAAAGATAAATTATAAAAATGTGTCCAGTTTAACTTCATATGTGAAATGGTAAGAACCAGTGGCGGATTTAAGAGGGGGGGGGGGCTAGGGGGCTGAAGCCCCCCTCCCCCAAAACACTGACATTCACAAATGAATATTGCAATTGTAAATTTTTTATTGGTCTAGAATAAGACTTCGAAAAATCTTAGCCCCCCCCCCCCCCCAAAAGTCAAGTTCTGAATCCGCCACTGGTAAGAACATACATATATATTTACGTATCAAAGGTTTTATATTAATAATTAATAGCTTTATTTTCAAAAACATTTTCAATTCCTTTCCAATCAAATACATTTTCCAGCAGAAATTCTTAATACAAACACTGAAATTTTGAAATTCTAATTCAGTCTTAAACAGCTATTCAAAACTTATAAAAACTATAGTTCCAAATGCTTATCCAGACTATTTCTAGGGACCTGACTGCACTTTGAAATTAAACAAAGGCGAAAAATACAAGAGCAAAATTCATAGAAAAAGTAGCGTGGGAAAGAAAGAAAAAAAATCTATTATGTTGTGGCTACCACAAGACTTTCTTCTATATTTTCCTATACAAATTCACTCAGTAACAATATTAGAAAAAGAAATTTTTTTTCGTTTAAAGTAAAAAAAATTGATATTTTTGTTTTAAATTATCACAGATTTATAGTTCAACCATTCGTTTTAAATGTACTGATGAGACCTTTCGAAAGATACCCATCTTGAAAACTTACCCCGCCCCCCTGGGGAGGTTTTTCCCACCCAGGGGGGGGGAGAAGCGATGTCCCACATTAACAGAATTTTTTTCCTAGTTAACTACTATTATTATCAATAATTCATATTAATTATACAGTCACAAGTTAAAAATAACTCTCATTATATACATTTATACGAAATTTTGTCCTATACTGCCATGTTAAAAGTTTACAAAAAATTTGATCACAGCGCCACCTGTTTAGCGATTGATCCCCAAATCTAATCAGCACCAGTTTATGTCAGGGTGCAACTGGATATCAAGTTTGGTTACATTTCATTTATTGGTTCGTGAGATATAGCGTCCACTATAAACGTGAAGGTGGACGCTACGTAGGGTGCAACTGGATATCAAGTTTGGTTACATTTCATTTATTGGTTCGTGAGATATAGCGTCCACTATAAACGTGATACACACCAACAGACAGATATTTTCCAAAAACTTTCAATTCGTGTTCAGGACATTCCAAAACGTGTAAATCCATCAAAAAACGGAGGTCGAAAATTTTCACGAATCCAATACTTTCTCTATATTACATATAGAAGAAAATAAAATATGCATAATTGCAGGTGTGTGTAAAAAAAGTAAATAAGAAAACTAACATCAGCCACAAAATACAGTAAAAAGAAACGAGAAAAAGAAACTGAAACTCGGAAATGAGGAGCACTTGAAATTATTGTCGATGCTTAGCTACGTTACAGTGTCTAGAATAAACAGTGTGGAAAGCGGCGAATAAAATTGCACCTAAAAAATTAAGCCTGTCACCAGATGCCATTGTAATCAAAGCTAGTGTCATGACAACAAAACCGAGACTCCCTATTGGTTAATTATATGCTTAGATCACGTGATTAAACTGATGAAACTGGGAAAAAGCCAATTAGGTTTTCGATTTGAGCAAGAACTTCGATCACAGCGACATCTGGGTAAGCTTATTTTTTGTAGCAACATTTTAACATCAAGGTTATAGGCGATTGCCACACTGTTTATTCTAGACGTTGTAGCTACGTATCGCCGTTTTTTCAGTTCTACAGGTTCAGCCGAACATTCTACAGAGTTTCAGCCAAAACTCTGTAGAATGAACTTACAACATGTTAAATTATATTTAGGAAAGATATTTTCATTTTATTACATTAAATTTCTTGCAGGAGTGACTCTTTCGCAATACAGACAGTACAAACAATACTTATGTATATATATATATATATATATATATATTGTCGTTCTACAAAGGAGATCTTGCATATTGTTCTACACACATATTTTTTGAATCTTTAATTGAATTGTAAGTTGAAAAAATAAATAAATAAATAAAATCTTTTAAAAATTAGAAAGACCTCATAACATAATAATAATAATAAATAATAATTATTATACAATATAAATAATGAAATGAATGAAATTCAGTTACAAAATAATTTAACTTTTATCAACTTCTTTCATTTTGCATTATAGAATCTTCTATATTTTATATTTTATTAATTGTATATTGTGTTGGCAATATATATATATATATATATATATATATATATATATATAAGATCTCTCAAACATTTAAAATTTAAAACGACCTGGTATAAAAATGTACATTTAGAATTTTTTTTTAACCTTTCATCATGCTTCTTTTCAAATACACAAACTATATTTCAGTTTAGACATAGTTTGAAGGAATGCACTTTTATAATCGCCCAACAACCAGAATCTGATATCTTCCAATTTTTTCTTTCTATCCACTTGAGGATAGCCATCGATTTTTGGTCAAGTGACTTTGCCCAACTGACTCCCAATTAGGTAAGAAAACAAGATTTCAGCTAAGATTGTTCTTAGACATGAATCGATTCGAGTGTCGCAGAAGAAATAGATCGTTTTAACCATGAACTGTCCTTTGGGTAAGAAAATAATTGTTTTTTATCGTGTGTAGGGAAGACATTCTGATAACCTAGAAATGCTTTTTCTTTATTCGAATTAGAGTCTTACATCATCTAGACAGAAATAAAGCGTCGTCACTAATTTCTGTAGATCACCTTTAATTGTACATAATGAGAAATATCCTAATACATTATGCAAAAGATTATAAATATGTAAAGAAATCAAAACTAGTCAAAATTAAGTTAAAACTACTTTTAGCTACTGAATTAAATAATTTATCCCTTTATATGCTGTATTAATAAACATACAAAAAATGTATATGAAATATACATTTTCAGTTACTTAAGAGTGTTTTTTAATGATATATGCAATAAAAATTATGGATATCACTTTATTATAGAAATAAATGAGGATTTAGTGAAGTTGTACTTTACTATACCATTGGTACATAGAGGATAAAAGAGATATTAGGACCTTAAAAAAGTGTAAAAACATATTTGCTTTTTGCTGTCCTTTATACATTTTTTTTTAAAGATTTGTAGTAGATTCTTGAGGTAATATAGGAATGAATTATAATACACTGTTAAAAATTTCAGTTCAAGGTTGTACCAAAATTTGGTACTATAGTAGTTGCGAAATGCTAGGTTGAACCGAAAGCAGGTACTACCGTAGCTTCAACCATGAAATGGTGAAACCTTTTACCATGTTTTGGTGGTACTTGTTGAAAAAAAGCACCAAAACATGGTAAAATATTTACCATCTTATGGTTTCAGCTACTTAGTACTAAGCTTTGGTTGAATCAAGCACCAAATCATGGTAAAAAGGCTTTAGGAATTAGAGTCTTACATCATCTAGACATAAATAAGGCGTCATTATACTAATTGCTGCAGATTACCTTTGATTTTAAATTATGAGAGATATTCTAATACATAATGTAAGTGATTATAAATATGTAAAGAACTCAAAACCATTCAAAACTAAGTTAAAACTAGGACTTCGCTACTGAATTGAATTATTTAATCCTTTAAATGCTGTATTAATAAACAGACAAAAATGTACCTGAAACATACATTTTTAGTTACTTGAAAGTGTTTTTTAATGATATATGGAATAAAAATTATGGATATCATCTTATTATAGAAATAAATGACGATGAAGTGAAGTGGTACTTTAGTATAAGCCATTGATACATAGAGGTAGAAAGAGATATTAAGATCTTAAAAAAGTGTAAAAACATATTCACATTTTATGTCCTTTATACATTTTTTAAAATTGGTAGTAGATTCTTGAGGTAATATAGGAATAAATTATAACACGCGTGAAGGTCCTCAAAAATGCCAAACAGAAACAGTAAGAGCACGCTATAAAATCCAGTTTTGATCAAAAACGACTACATATAGCGTCTAGTGCTATGTAGTGAGATTTATGTGAGGTAAATACAATCTATTATTAAAGATATGTTTCAGAGTTCTTGCATAAATTAAGTTTAATTCGCTTTATAAACTAATGGTATTGTAAAGTTATGTCAGTAGATGCACTGAGTAAAAAGATATACCGCCTTCATCTAGAATGAATAAGTGGTCATTTTCTAAATCCAAAAAATAGAAATATAGATTTCCGAGCTATGCGTATAAAGCACGCCAATAAGCTGCATAGACGAAATGATTAAGATTTTCTAATCCATACATTTCTACATGGTGAAACAATATCCTGAATATTCTGAATCCTTTGTATCGCGAGAAATTCTCGCTTGATTTTCTAGAATTGGGTCATAAACCAAGATTATAGTTGTTATAACATGCCTCTTGTATTCACATTTATTTGCTGAAATTTTAAAATAAGTTTGATCTCTATAATATAAACAAACGCTCTAAAATTCTAATAGGGGTTTCTAGAACTCACTTCAAAGGGGACTAGAATTTAGAAGGATGACATAGAACTATTGTTACTAAAGCCACAATCTAGATTCTAGATGTCAGTTGCAGAAATTTTTCTCAGTGCAGTAGATAAACATTTAAGGAAAAAGATTCATGTTCTATAACATTAATGTAACTTAAAAAAAGGGTAGTCAACCTGCGGCCGTTGGATCGCATTCTGCCCGTCGTATAATATTATGCTGCCCACTAAAGAATTAACAAAATTTGCAATTTTACATGTTTGGTTAGTACAGTAAAAATTAACAAATTCCTTTTCACTCTTCCGAAGGAAAAAAGCTAAATAGTTATGGTAGCTAAGTTGGGAAATACATCGCCTTCACCGTGGCACTAAAAGAGCGTTCGAATTATTTTGAAATTAAGTTATTGCGTTTGTGAACAGTTGTGAAAATATAGTTCTGTTTTGGCAATGAGCGGGAGATAATGCTCGCTCCAACATGGAAACTAACCTTTGTTTTAATTCTTTCGTTATCAATTAGTTTCCATTTATTATTAGTTTATTTAACAATAATTAAAAGCCTTGTTGTTTGAAATAGTGAACCCTTTAAATAAGAAATTCGATATGTTTACTTTTGTTTTCGTAAGTGTTTCGTTTTGTCTTCGTTTTCGTTTCGTTTTTCCATCTACGTAGGTAAATGCGTATGGTTACTGATTATTATTATTAAAATACTATTGGTTTTTATTCTTATAATTATTAATGTATAGTCACAGATGTTCGAAAGTTCTACTTTAAATTTATGAATAAAAATAAATTTAATATTAATGTATTCTAGTTTAAATTCTATTTTGTTTCAGCAGAATAAAATGTATCCCTTATGCGTCATTTTATTTCTAAATTTAATATTACATTTATCTGAAGTAAAAATTCTTTGCATTTTTTTTTTTTTTTTTTTACACAAACTTTCATTGCCTCACGATTGCTCTGGTAAAATATCAAATCGCTCTGATGGGTAGTTTCAAAATAATAGCATTACTTAAATTATAATCACCCTGTATAAATATATATATATATTTATGTATAGAATATACAATTTAAAAAATAATCTTATTCAGTTCCTATTATACAGTTTTCAAAATTATTCAGTAATAAATAAATGTACTAAATATGTTAGTTGTTTTTCTCTTACGACTGTCTAATAGTAAAGCAATTGTTCATCGACTTTTGATTTCTATTTTCACGGTCACTGACTTCCCATCAAAATTCTTTTTCTACAGACACTGGTTTTTTCATAAGGTTTTGTCTACCAATTCATTCGTCTAACAACGTTTCACTTGAGAGTGTTTTTGGATACAAATCAATGAAAAAGCTTCATAAGAAAAAAAATCGAAAGTAAAGAATAGGATCCTTTGCTTTTTAAAAAGAAAAGAATAGTTTTACTTCTTAACTTTCATATTACTAAAAACAAAATTGTACCTAAAAATATAATTTGCAGTTTTATGTCACACGGTGGAATAATCAGCAATAATTGTCGGAAAATGTGTAGTTTTAAATAAAAATATTGTATGTTGTTTGAGAAATCTTATTAATTATTAACTAAAAATAATTATGGATCATCAATAAATATATTTCAAAGAAAAGACTTCAGTTGAAATATATATATATATACATTGTTTAGGAAGGAAAGAAGAGATTTCTTCACTAGCTTTCATATTGTTGAAAGACAAATTAACCGAAAAATGTAAACTGTAGTTTTAATCTCACACAGTGGTATAATTAGAAATAAATGTCCGAAAATGTGTAACTTAAATTATAACTATTGTATGTTATTCAAAATATATTATAAATTATTATGTTAAAATAAAAATAGATTAGTAATTTCTGGATTCCATATTGTTATCGTTCAGTAAAGTATGGTTATTTCTTAAAAGCTTGAAAATAATAACAATAATAATAATAATAACTTCGTCTCCAAAAACACAAAAATTAACGTACAAAACAAAGACAGTAAATCATTGAAACTAACACTGAGAAAAAATTCTGTAACTGACATCTAGAATCTAAATTGTGGCTCTAGCAAAAATGGTTCCATGTCATTCTTATAAATTATAGTCCCCTTTGAAAGCAAGTTCTAGAAACCCCTATTAGAATTCTAGAGCATTTGCCTATATTCTCGGGGGCAAAGTTATTTAAAAATCTCTGCAAATAAATGACAATACAAGAGGCGGGTTTCAGCAAATATAATCTTGGTTTATGACCCAATTCTAGAAAATCAAGCGAGAATTTCTCGCAGTACAAAAGATTCAGAATATTGTTTCACCATCTAGAAAGTGTAGACTAGAAATTCTTGAACATTTCGTCTATTCAGTTTATTATACGTATAAATCGGATATCTATATTTCTAGTTAAGGGATTTAGAAAATGACCACTTATTCATTCTAGATGAAGGCGGTATATTTTTTTTCTTAGTGTATGAGACACACACAATACACATGCATATGTATATACACTGAGCGACCATTTTATTACGCAACACTTTATTACTTGACCATTTTATTACTTGGTCACAAACCAAGCGTATAATTGCTAAAACTTGACTCTTGAGTTCAAGTTTATTTGCGGAAATTTTTAAATAAGTTTATTCCCGATAATATAGAAAAACGTTCCAGAATTCTAATAGGGAAGGTTTAGAATTTGCTAATAAAGGTTAGTTTATTTAGTTTCTAGGTATCCGTCACAAAATTTTTTCAGTGCATGATTTGCCTACAAAATGCCACAAATATTTGTACGGCACACAGAGCGCTCGAAGATAAATTTAGATGGTTCTTGTTTAAGGTCATCTTCGATGTGCTTCAACGTTATTGTTCTATTTTTTGTTACAATTCAAGATATACGCCGTTCCGCTCGATCATTCTTAATTCGGTGACAAGCACAATTTATCATTTTTTTCCTGACACACCATGTCTTGATATACTTTCATTAAGGTTGCTCATAAACATTTCACAATTGTGGCAGTTTCGCTAATACTTGCTCCAGGAATCCGGTCTCTTAGTTTCAATTCCATTTTCAAAGTTCGTCAAAACACCATTTTTCCCTTTTGCCTATACTACTATTTCAGGAATTTAGCTTTCTCTATTCCTACTACCATAGACTTAACCCTAACAGCACACTTTTCCATAATACATCCAGAGGATGTCCTTTGGATGTCCTTTCATCTATAGGATAACCTGAGATATCCTATGTGGAGAAGATGTGCTGTTAGGGAAAGTGGCAAAACTATGACGCAATAATTCATTTCCGCAGGATTGTCTGGGGATCCTAATAAAGTGGTTCCTCAGTATATACACATACTATTTTATTATTTTTATTTCACTATGTGTATGCACAATTTTTGCTATTATTTAAGCAGTTTTTATTTTCAAAAATTTTTAAAATACATCATTTTATAGCTGCTATCTGCGCATTTTATGTATTATTATTATTATTATTATTATTATTATTATTACTTATCACAGTATTTTTCACAACATTTCAATTCTCATTCAGTGAATTACAATTCCCTTTCAGTGTTTTGCAATTTAATGATAATTTGTAACTACTTTTATCACTTATTTAGCAAGTTCATATGTTGCATATTCATTTTCCTTTTGAATCTTTGATCTAATAGTTTTACTAGTAATATTGTTTGTTTTACTACATTATTATTTATTAGTCTTTAATTTTTTTTTTTTTTTTTTTTGGGGGGGGGGGTCTAATTAAAATACTTATTTTTGTATATATTTTTGTATATATCATTGATGAATTTTCATCATGGCTATGACTACTTATTGTAAATATTAAAACATTTTTCAAACTTTTCTACTCAAGGTTGATTCTGTATTTATACTAAATTGTGCTCCTTTAATTTTAATCAAGACTTTCAAAAGAATTATTTATTTTAATCAAGAATTTCAAAAGATTTAAATATTTATCTATTTTTCTATTTTTAAGAATTTATCACGCATTAGTTATGCAAGCTTAGTTAAATTCTTAATACTTTTTTTAATTATTGTCTCAATTTGTTATATTTCTAATATATATCTTCTTTATTCCTTATGGTTGTTCTTAGTAAATTCCTAGCGCCTGGCAAAAAAGGCAAATCTTATGGATTGTCTTGTGCTCGGTACAGAGTAATGTATAGGGATTACTCTGGATCGTCATCCTGCTACCTATATCATCCTCCTCTTCGCAATTTATTTTTCAAAAAATGTAATTCTTCAAGGTGTCTTACTTGCCCTCTTGCTGATGCTTCTCATTTTAGAGATAGCTCTTCTCATGTTACATTTTGTAAGGCTTTTAATATTATTTACTCTATCAAGTGCAATTTATGCAATATGATATATATTGGATAAACTAGTAATCCATTACACAAGCGGATTAACTTACATCGAGCTGATATTAAAAACTCACGTCAATTTACTAAAAATTTTGAATATATGCACTTCTATCAACATGACTTTAATAATATTACTGTGAAAATTCTTAATTTTAAGAAAAATTTGAATGAACGTCTCTTACTTGAATCACAATATATTAAATCACTGAATACAATTTATCCTTTTGGTTTAAATTCTAATGTTTATAATAAACAACATATTGTTTATTCCAAGGTTTCAAAAATTGAATTTTACAGTAATATTTATAAAACATTAAATCACTCTTTATTTAAAAAGACTACCAGAACTTCTAGGGGTTCTTCTAGGTCGTCTTCCCAACTTCTGGACATTTCATCTATTTTACAAAATCTCAAATCCTTAGAAAGTATTTTTCTTCAGTCTTATAATTGGAAAAATATACGTAATTTTATATTTGGAATAAAAAAGAAGTATCTTCTTAAATATTTTAAAGTATTCCATTCTCATTCTTTTGATTCACACTTCAGTGATGTATTTTTTGATATTTTACACTACAGGGCTGAGTGTTTTAATATTAAACTTGACTTAAAATCTGGTCAAAAAATAAATAACTCTCTCTTGGTGATAAATTTTTCTCATCCTGTTTTTAATAAACTTCATATACATAATATACTTAATGATCCCTCCAATCCTTTTCCTATCAAAAACTTCATCATTCAAAAAACTTTTAAGTACAATATTACTTTAGGAAGAAAAATATTTAACTGCAGTAAATTTGCTAAATTTTACTTCTAATGATCAGCCTCCATGCTATTGTTCTGATTCCAAATATCAATCCTTTTTCAATTCATCTCATGGTCATATTATTACTGGCGATATCAATATTGTGGAAAATCTTACTCTAAGATCTTTGATGAAGTATGGTACAAAATTTCGTATGTCTTCAAAATTCAAATTTATTGATATCATTACTCAATTTAATTTGGACTTGGATCTCTTTATATTATACAAAATTGCTATTGATTATAATAAACCAGTGGAATTTTTTAATGAGTGGAAATTTAAGTTACTTGAGAAATTTAAACTTGATTTAGTTTATAATATGCACCATCTTTTTAATATCAAGTACTATAATTTCAAAGAAATTAATTCAGCAATTCTAGACTTACAGTCTAAATTTATTATTACTTATGTTGACAAGGCGGCTAATAACTATGCAATTATTTGCAAAAAGTATTATAAACAACTTCTTTTTGATACTATGCATACTAGTAATATTTTTGTGAAGATTAATGACAGTATAGAAATTAAAGTAGGCATATATTTAATTATTACAAGCTGATTAAAACTAAAAATAATAACTATAATTATCCTTATTTAGTTGTAATTCCAAAATTTCATAAAGATCCCATAAAATTTCGTACTGTTACTGTTGCTTGTAATGCCTATACTTCTAATGCTAATCTTCTGTTATTAAATATCCTTAAAAAATTACATAGTTATATTGTTTCTAACAAAAGTAATTTTTTTCTAAAAAATAGTTTTCAACTCAAAAATAAAATTAAAAATCTTACTGATATTACAGGTATAAAAACTTTTGATTTCAATGATCTTTTTAATAATATTGTTATTAAAGACATGTTTGATATTATAAATAAACTTTTTGTTGAAAATTTGCAGTATTTAAATCTAAATGTTAACATAACTCCTTCAGCCTTTAAAACTCTGACTAGGTTTATCCTTTACCATAACTACATTTTATTCAATAATTATTTATATAAACAACGTTTAGGTTTGCCACAAGGTGGCATTGCTTCTAGTATATTAGCTGACCTCTACTTATATTATTATGAGCGTAACATTGAGTGTACCAACTTTAAATTACTAAGATACATAGATGATATAATTATATTATACTTCGATAAACATCATAACACTCTAGACTTACCTGTTAATTATCCTAAAAATCTGTCTCTAAGTAGCACTGATTTGGAATCTAGTGTCATTAATTTCTTAGATTTAAAAATTATTCTTAATAGTAATGGCCAATTAGAATTTGACTTGTACGATAAAAAGAAAGATTTCCCCTTTAAGGTAAATTTTTTTACTAACTTTAAAACATGTTTACATAAATCTGTATTTGTCAATATTCTTCTTAATTTTAATCTACGGATCAAATATTTCGTGTCTGATAAACATCAACAAGTACAATTTCGTTTCTTTAAAAATTTAGCATTAATTAATGGCTATCCCAAACACTTAATTCAAAAATTGAATTAATTATTTCATCATTTATCTATCTCTGTATGTATATAAATATATATATATATATATATATATATATATATATATATATATATATTTTTATTTTTTTTTATTTTTTTTCCCTTATAGTTTTTATTCCATTTTAAATTTAGGTCTAAAAATTAGGTAATAATTAATAGTTAGCATGTATCTACATTAACTTTCAAACTTTGTAGTAATTTAAAATCATAAATAGCAACACTTTTCAATCATATACATTGATTATTTGAATCCTAAGAAATAAACAGTTTTGGTCTTCTTTTAATGTGTTCCATGCTTCCTGGCTATTTAATACAGACATTATATATATGTTATTTCTCTTTTTCTTTTATTATTTATTCATTTTATTATTTTCATCTCTTTACTCCAGATGGCAGCAATATTCATGTTACAATAATTATGAATAATAATCTGATTACTTTTTAGGACTTGTATTCCTTCTCTGAATACAATTGTGAATCCTTTTCTTACTCCATGGTCACTGCAATTTATACTTTTGTGAATCCTTATTCTTACTCCATGGTTACTGCAATTTTGAACTAATTAACTGTGTGGATAACTGATATCTGATTGTTAAATTATTACATGTGTATCGGTTTTTGCGTCTGTTAAATTTACAAATTTCAAAGTTATCTTTATTTTTTTTCTACATTTTTAAGGGTTTGTATTTTAATTTTTAATGGTTTTTATTTTAATTTTCAATTTAAATGGTCTTGGATTGTCATATTTAAGTAATGGTATTATTATGATCTTCGTTTTTTCTGAATCACTTTGTGAGTTTCTTTACATGTGTATTGTTTGAGCTGGGTCAATTTCAAATATATTTTATTAAGTATTTTTGTATTATGGAATTTTTATTTTAATTTTATATGGTTTGTGATTATCATTTTAGGTAATAGTTTTATTTTGATCTTTATTTATATGGATTTTCAATGGGTGTTTCGGGCCTGTGAACAAAGAAAATCTTAGCTTTAGCTTTCTTTGTTACAGAAAAACATCCATTTTTTAGCATATTTGCATTCTACCAGTCCCTTGAAAACGTTAGAATTCAAATTATGCTTTTTTCTCATTCCAATTTCCATTTCAATTTCTCTTTAATTCTTTTTAAATTTGATATGGGGTAGTCTTCGCTTATGATCCGAATAATTGCTTTAATACTGAAGTTAATTCATCTTTAAATTTCAAAAAAAAAATTATTTTATGAATGTATTACTATATATATATCTGTATATATATAAACATTACGTGTCACGATGTTTGTCCGCGATAAACTCCTAAACTAATGAACCGATTTTAATGAAATTTTGCACACTGTGTGCAGTTTGGTCTAACTTGAGAGATAGGATAGTTTTTATCTCAGTTTATTGTCACAATATTGTTTTATTGCAATTATTTGTTAATTATAGACATTTGTTAAAGTTGCTCCAAAATATCTGTGAGTTCCATAAGTTTAATTGTTGCCAAAAAGAAAAAATACGAGTTCATTTTCTTTCGACATAAAAGTAAATACATTTAATCAAACGTGAACGTCAAAAAATTATAAAAAGTTAAATTATTCATATCACGAAAATTGACGTCATAATCAATTTAAAGATTTTATTCGCATTGATAAAGTATGTAGTTATACACAAGCGAAGTGTGACGTCACTGACCGCCTGTGAAATCAAGAAAAAGATTTCTTACGTTAATCACCCATTGTATTTTTTATAAAAAATTATTAAAAACGAGGAAAATTATTTCCGGATTTTAATCCCCATATTTTTGTATAGATATGTATTATTTATCATGTGCATACGTTAGATTGAGTTATTTTGCTGTCAAATTGACAAAATTTTAATTTTAAATTTCAAAGCTCTGTCGTCCTTGGAGTTTTTCGTATTTGGCGATCAAAAGCGTAACACGAAAATATACAAGCTAGATGTATATTTTCATAATATGCATTGTGCGAAATATTGTTTCATATTATTCATTACTCTCTTAATATAAGTTGTTAAAATAACCATGATTTTTGAAAGGAATTAAATGTGTGCGCCAGATAATTTGGCGATATTATTTTTTCTGCCAAGGATGATAGATACGAAATTTATTCCGCTGCAACATGTTAATATCTTATGTCAGTTACATTATGTATATGCTACAATTTATTTCACGTGACACGTGTGTTAAAAATTTATTTACGACATAACCTTGCTTTTTCAATTTTTGTTGCATTATTCTAATCTGTATCACTTCGTTTTCTTTAAGAAATTTGTGATATATACATAACGCTCTAAATAAAAAGTAATTATTTCAATATTTTAAAACTTATTTAAAAGTCTGTTTTATTTAACATTAAATTTTAAAAGTTAATTTAAAACTTATTTAAAAGTCTGGAAGAGTTTAAGTCTGTTTATTTGTTTTGTAACGCTAATCTATATGATCGATGTTCGAAACTTTAGTTAATTATTTCTCTTATTTTTCTTTACTTTTTCTTTAATAACTTACCAATTTAACGTTCCTGATTAAATTTGTGATTTATATATGTATTTTGCATTAAATTTTAACTTATATTTATTGCTGAAAATGCGATCGTAAAATCTTGCAATTTTCTTATCTTAATCCTCAATGCTTTCCTTCTAGACTAACTTGAATTTACTATTAAAATTTTAACATACTCAGAATCTTCTCACCACTTCATTAAAATATATTAATCTTTTCAGTAATATATTGATCAGTATATCCCCACAACGATATTTGGCAATTTTTTGTTGGCGATTATGGCTAAATCATAAATCTATAAATCATAAATGAAAATCTAAATCATAAATCAAAAACATAAAATAATAAATCCAAAATAAACAACATATAGGCTGCCATATTATATCAGAAACAGTCCAGAGAGGCATCGTTATCGTTCAAAACGGCGCCAAAGAAAAATCGCCAAATTCAGCTGTGGGGATATACTGAAGTTATAATTATCCGAATATAATTACTGAAGTTATATTATAAGTTATAGTTGTGGGTAACAACTATAGTATTTCCCCACAACTGGATTTGGCGATTATGGCTAAATCATAAATCTAAAATAAAAGCATGCAGGTTAACATATTTCATTGCAAATAATCCAGAACGACTTCGTTATCGTTCAAAAAGGCGCCAAAAAAAAAAAAAAAAAAAAAAAAAGAGAGAGAGAGAAAAAAATCGCCAAATCCAGTTGTGGGGAAATACTATATACCTTTTTAAATTATCAACGTATTACTTAGCCGCAGCAACGCGTGGCCGGGTCTGCTAGTATATATATATATATATATATAATTAAAAAAGGTAGGGTCGTAATTAATTTTTCTGTATATTGTACAAGTTGATATGTAATGTTTAATTTTTATGCTTTTAAAAGCGTTTGAATTAATTTATATTTTTTATTATTTTAAAGTCCTTTAGATCAATTTATAATTGGTCACATACAAGGCCACACTACTCAATCTCAATAGCACCTTGTTACAGGTGGATTCAAACTTTTCACTTTTACGTAGCCTCTAATAATTAATTAAGTATAAACAATTAGATATTAATATTCTTTTTAAATAATGACTGAGTAAAAATTTTTAATTAATAATCATTAGTTTGATTATTTTTAAAATATACACTCTATAACAAAAAAAAAAAAAAAAAAAAAAAAAAAAGAAGACGCACCAAGAAAAAGTGGAGACAAAAATTGATAGATGGGGTGGAATGGGTTTTCCGAATGGGACAAAAATTGGTAGATGTGATGTACGTGTGAAGAAATACAGTCCGTTAAGAAATTATAAGACCACTTTAATTTTATAAATTATAAGAAAAATTAGGATTCTAATCATAATTTAAATACATAAAATAACATATTGCTCTATACTTTTTATAATTAGTTTTCAATAACTTGGTATAATGCAATACATGTTTAATTAAAATATATATTAGAAATAAGTGAAAAATAACCTGTTAAGAAAATATAAGACCACTTGTCAAAAAACAAAATTGTATAAAAAATTAATATGATATTGGTCCTCCATTTTTCACGATGACTTCAAACACTCTGTTTTTCATTGAAGTAACCAGGTGATTAAGTTCGGTTATAGAAGTATTATACCATTCTTTTACAATGGCTACTTCTAGTTCATTGGCAGATGAAAATTGTTTATTATTAGCATAAACTTTGCGAGATAATATACCCCATAGGTTTTCCATGGGGTTCAAGTCTGGACTTCGACTTGGCCATGGCAAAACATTAATTTTTCTTTTTTAAACCACTCCTGTGTGGATTTAGATGTATGACAAGCAGCACTGTCCTGGTGAAACATCCAGTTAGTACCACCTAATAAAGGTCCAAACGGTATTATATGATCATATAACATAGACTGATATTGTGTTGAGTTCATATGACCCGAAATCCTCTGTAAATCACATAACCCCTCATAACTGAAAGCTCCCCAAATCATTACTGATCCTCCACCCATTTGTCGAATGAAGCATTCTTTTGGTTCCTTCCTCAAGTCGTGCCAATAGTGTTTGTAACCACCGGGACCGTCAAGGTTCAATTTCTTTTCATCAGAAAATATAATTTGTTTCCACTCATCATTCCATGACATGACATTTTTAGCCCATTTTAAGCTTTCTTCTCGATGGGATTTCAATAACTTTGGTTTTTTCTTCAATTTCATAAATTTCGTATTAATATTTAATTTAAGACTCTTCCAGACTGTTACATGTGAAGTTTTCTTGCTGAAACGTTTCGAAATTTCACGAGTTGAAAGACCTTTTTTAGTTGACAGTCGAAAAATTTGTCTATTACCACGTGCTGTCAAAATATTTTTTCTACCAGATCATTTTATTTTGTTTGAATAATCTTTTCTGATTATGGCATTATGAATGGCAGTTTTAGAACGGTTCATTATCCTCGCAATATCTCTTTCAGATTTACCAGAACCTTTATAAAATAAAATTTTTCTCACTTCGCACTCCGATAATTCTTTACCTCGAGGCATCGTCAAATTAATCGTCTATAACACATTCAAAACCTAAGCCTTTGCTTCTTAGGTAATGCTTTTACGAAATACTGACGCATGCACTTCATATTGAGTTTGACGTCATGTATAATATGCTAATTTTATCAGGTGGTCTTATAATTTCTTAACAGTCACTGTCTTTAATTTTTAGAAAAATGAATAAGTTTTAATGAAATTTAATTTAATTTTAAAAGTTGGAATTAGTATAGGATGCGTTTTCTTATCAATTTTAAATACGCAACTAAAAATTTGCATATTATGCTCTCTTCTTCAGAAATGCACCATTACGCTTGTGGTCTTATAATTTCTTAACGCACTGTACAATTGATTACAGTTTCAGAAAATTTGAATGATTTAATCAAGAGAAAGGGCCGCACAAAGTAAACAAGTCAATAACGCGTTGGTCCACTTCTGGCCCTTAGGTACGCAGTTATTCGGCTTAGTATTAATTGATAGAGTTGGCAGATGTGCTCCTGTGAAGTGTCGTGCCAAATTCTGTTCAATTATTGCGTTAGATTGGTAAAATCCTGAGCTGGTTGTAGGACCCTTTTCATGATGCTCCAAACGTCCTCAGTGGAAGAGAGATCCGGGGACTGGGCTCAACACCATTGAGCCTCCTATTAAGGGTATTTGAAGTCACTGAAGTACCAGTTGCACGTAGGATCGACGATAATGAGGAATTGGTGCTTGATTCCATCAAAACCTGTATGTATGTCAACTTGTGTCCAGTTTGCATTATTCCTTCTTGGTGCGTCACTTTTTTTTTGTTTTAGAGTATATATTTAATTTAGTCACTAAATTTATTGCAAGATTAATCATATTTTGCCTCATGGCATTGGATTATCTCGCTGAATTCTTTAACGGATCTTTTTTATTAATTCATTTTATTTTATGATTCCTCTTTGTTTTATTCTATCTTCTAATGAATTTTTGATTTTATTTTGATGAATTCTTTTAGGAATATACTTTTATTATATCATTTAAATTTTACTTTTCTGTTTTAAATCTTGTAACTGAAATAATTTACCCGTCAATTTAGTTGTTAATGTACCTATCAGGTATTCTTTGAAAGGATCAACCATGAAACGATGAAATTTTGTTTGGCAAAAAAAAAAAAAAAAAAAAAAAAGTAGTTTTAAAATTAGTCGTTAATTATCCGTACGTTTTATGAAGCTCCTCTTTTACTATTTTCATTATGACGGTTTTCGCTGTAAACACGTATTATTGCCCTTTCGGTAAGAAAAAAAAAGTAATAAACCTTTGGGGTCTATTGTTTCGTGGTTTTCCATTATATTTCTAATAACATTCCTGTGTTTAAGGAATTCATTTAGGCGTTTCCTCTGACATTATTCTGACAACGCCATCTATAGAGACATTTTGGAACTACTTTTTCCTTCCGTCAAAAATATCCCGTTCCCTCGTGATTGTTTTCATAAAATGTCAAATAGTTCTGACCGGTAGTTTTAAAATTAAAACGTTTTGAAATTGTAACATTAATTATAATCACCCTGTGTTTCATTTCTACCGTCTTATTTGGTGTAATTGGGCTTTGTGTACTGCAAATTTTTGTTAAATGCATACAGTGCAACAGAAGTTACACCTCTTTGCATACAGTAGTCAATAAAAACCGCTGAAGACGTATTGATGTTGTATGGCGTAGTTAAAGACTCTCCATAATTATTCAAGAATTTTATATATATATATATATATGTGTGTGTGTGTGTATATGTTTATGTATGTGTATGCATATATATGTATATAGATATAGATATATAAATTAGGGGTGGGAATTGATTAAGAGTTTTAACTGGGTTAATCGTAGTTCATTAATCGATTAATCGGATTTTTAATCGGTTATTATTTCTCTTTACATGAATTTATTTCAATGTTGAATAAAACTCATATTCTGTGTGTATGGGAGGGGTCTATTTTAAATAACTTATTATTGTATATATTGTTGTATATATCTTTGATGAATTTTCATCATGGCTATGACTACTTTTTGTAAATATTATACATTTTTCATACTTTTCTACTAAAGGTTGTTTATGTATTTATACAATTTTGTGCTCCATTTATTTTAATCCAGAATTTCAAAAGAATTATTTTGTTCAAAAAATATTTTACTCAAGATTCTCTAAAGTTTTAGTTTTTTATAAGAAAACATATTTATCTATTTTTACGAATTTATCAGGCTTCTATTATAAGTTTGCAAGCTTAGTTAAATTCCAATATTTCTTATAATTATTGTCTCATTTTATTATATATCCAATATTTATCTTCATTATTCATTAAATGGTTGTTCTAAGTAAATTCCTAGCGCCTGGCAAAAAAGGCAAATCTTATGGTTTGTCTTGTGCTCGGTACAGAGTAATGTATAGGGATTACTCTGGATCGTCATCCTGCTACCTATATCATCCTCCTCTTCGCAATTTATCTTTCAAAAAATGTAATTCTACAAGGTGTCTTACTTGCCCTCTTGCTGATGCATCTCATTTTAGCTCTCTCTTCTCATGTTACATTTTGTAAGGCTTTTAATATTATTTACTCTATAAAGTGCAATTTATGCAATATGGTATATATTGGACAAACTAGTAATCCATTACACAAGCGGATTAACTTACATCGCTCTGATATTAAAAAATCACGTCAATTTACCACTAATTTTGAATATATGCACTTCCATCAACATGACTTTAATAATATTACTGTGAAAATTCTTAATTTTAAGAAGAATTTGAATGAACGTCTCTTACTTGAATCACAATATATTAAATCACTGAATACTATCTATCCTTTTGGTTTAAATTCTAATGTTTATAATAAACAACATATTGTTTATTCCAAGGTTTCAAAAATTGAATTTTCCAGTAATATTTATAAAACTCTAAATCACTCTTTATATAAAAAGACTACTAGAACTTCTAGGGGTTCTTCTAGGTCGTCTTCCCAACATCTGGACATTTCATATATATTACAAAATCTCAAATCCTTAGAAAGTATTTTTCTTCAGTCTTATAATTGGAAAGTTATACGTAATTTTATTTTTGGAATAAAAAAGAAGTATCTTCTTAAATATTTTAAAGTATTCCATTCTCATTCTTTTGATTCACACTTCAGTGATGTATTCTTTGATATTTTACACTATAGGGCTGAGTGTTTTAATATTAAACTTGATTTAAAGTCTGGTCAAAAAATAAATAACTCTCTCTTGGTGATAAATTTTTCTAATCTGGTTTTTAATAAACTTCATATTCACAATTTACTTAATGATCCATCCAATCCTTTTCCAATCAAAAACTTCATCATTCAAAAAACTTTTAAATACAATATTACTTTAGGTAGAAAAATATTTAACTACAATAAATTTGCTAAATTTCTTACTTCTAATGATCATCCTCCATGCTATTGTTCTGATTCCAAATATAAATCTTTTTTCAATACATCTCATGGTCATATTATTACTGGTGATATCAATATTGTGGAAAATCTTACTCTTAGATCTTTGATGAAGTTTGGTACTAAATTTCGGATGCCCTCAAAATTCAAATTTATTGATATCATTACTCAATTTAATTTAGACTTGGATCTCTTTATATACAAAATTGCTATTGATTATAATAAACCAGTGGAATTTTTTAATGAGTGGAAATTTAAGTTATTGGAGAAATTTAAACTTGATTTAGTTTATAATATGCACCATCTTTCTAATATCAAGTACTATGATTTCAATGAAATTCATTCAGCAATTTTAGACTTACAGTCTAAATTTATTATTACTTATGTTGACAAGGCGGCTAATAACTATGCAATTATTTGCAAAAAGTATTATAAACAACTTCTTTTTGATACTATGGATACTAGTAATATTTTTCTTAAGATTAATGACAGTATTGATATTAAAAATAGGCATATATTTAATTATTATAAGTTGATAAAAACTAAATGTAATAACTACAATTATCCTTATTTAGTTGTAATTCCAAAATTTCATAAAGATCCTATTAAATTTCGTACTGTTTCTGTTGCCTGCAATGCCTATACTTCTAATGCTAATATTATGTTATTGAATATCCTTAAAAAATTACATAGTTATATTGTTTCTAACAAGTGTAATTTTTTTCTAAAAAATAGTTTTCAACTCAAAAATAAAATTAAAAATCTTACTGATATTACTGGTATAAAAACTTTTGATTTCAATGATCTTTTTAATAATATTGATATTAAAGATATGTTTGATATTATAAATAAACTTTTTGTAGAAAATTTGCAGTATTTAAATCTAAATGTTAGCATAACTCCTTCAGCCTTTAAAACTCTGACTAGGTTTATCCTCTTCCATAACTATATTTTATTCAATAATTATTTATATAAACAACGTTTAGGATTGCCACAAGGTGGAATTGCTTCTAGCATATTAGCTGATCTATACTTATATTATTATGAGCGTGACATTGAATGTACTAACTTTAAATTACTACGATACATAGATGATATAATTATATTATATTTGGATAAAAATCGCACCAAACTAGACTTACCTGTCAAATATCCTGAAAATCTGTCTCTAAGTAGTACTGATTTGGATTCTAGTGTCATTAATTTCTTAGATTTAAAAATTATTCTTAATAGTAATGGACAATTAGAATTTGACTTATACGATAAAAAGAAAGATTTCCCCTTTAAGGTAAATTTTTTCACTAACTTTAAAACATGCTTACATAAATCTGTATTTGTCAATATTCTTCTTAATTTTAATCTAAGGATCAAATATTTAGTGTCTGACAAACATCAAAAATTACAATTTCGATTCATTAAAAATTTAGCATTAATTAATGGCTATCCCAAACATTTAATAAAAAAATTCTTTTAATTATTTATTTAATTATTATTATTTTTTTTTTCTCCGCATACATTTTATTCAAATTTAAATTTACGTCTAAATATTAGGTATTATTTTTTGGTTTTCAATCAAATACATTGATTATTTGAATCCTAAATTTATTTGATTGTATTTTTCCATTATTTTCATCTAATTACTCCAGATGGCAGCACTATTCATGATTCAATATTAGGAATCATCATCTGATTATTTCAGGATATGAATCCTTACCCTACATGAATTCCACTGTGAATCCTAAAAATTACTCTATGGTCCATGCTATTTTGAACTAATTAACTGTGAATCTAACTGCTAACTGATTGTTACATTTTTACATGTGCGACGTTTATTGCTTCAATTTCATTTTGAAAGGTTAAAGTAATCTTATTCTTCTACAATTTTATGGGTTTTTTATTTTAATCTTACATTTAAATGGTTATGGTTTTTCATATTTAGGTAAAGGTTTTATTATGATTATTGTTTTATTATGATCTTCGTTTTTCGTTTTTCTGTTTTGACTATGTATATTTCTTTTTTGAGTTGTGTTCATATCAAATATTTTATTCAGTAAGTTGAATTTTTGTATCTTTGTATTTTTATTTTAATCTTAATTTTATATGGTTATGGTTTGTCATATTAGGTTATAGTTTTATTTTTATCTTCTTCTTTAATGGATTGTCTATGGATGTTTCGGGCCTGCGAACAAAGAAATTCTTAGCTTTTGCTTTCTTTGTTACAGAAAAACATCCATATTTTAGCATGTTTGCATTCTACCAGGCCCTTGACAACGTTAGAATGCAAATATTGCTTTTTTTCTAATTCCAATTTCCAATATTTATTTCGATTTTTCTTTAATTATTCTTTGAATTGATATGGGTAGTCTCAGCTTATGATCCGAGGAATTGTTTTGATACTGATGTTGAGTCATCTTTAAATTTCATAAAAACATTTTTGCACTGATTATATTAATGTATTTCAATATATATATATATATATATATATATATATATATATATATATTATTCATAAGTTTGACTGATTTTTTTTTCCAAAAATTTTTGTCTAGACCATTATATTTGTTTCATAACTGAAATTTAAATCAATTTTCAGAGTAATAATTCGTGACTTTAAGTGTTAATTTTATATAAATATTTTCCCTTATTCAATTTTATTTATTAACATTATTATTTTTTTAATAAATTAATTTTTCGATTCATTTTGAAAGAAACAATGAATATACACATATTTCAATTTTATATTTGCAGGCCTTGTCCATCTCGCTTGTCACTATTTTTAAATGAATTCTCAAAATTCCATATCATTATCATAAAATGAAATTCTTATATTTTAGTTCTTTGTCACTTCGGACTAGAACACAGAATGTTATTTTCTGTTTCTACTTAAATAGTTACTATCAGCAATTCTGAACAGATAATAAACGTTTCAAGATACTGTGAAACTCTGTTGACATTTCCCCCATCAGAGGGATAGTGAAAATCTCAATCCCTTCTTCTTCTTCTTCTTTTTTTTTTTTTTTTTAAATCTTTTCATTTTTATTTTGTGAAAGCTTCTTGTTTCTGAGAATACTATTACCTTAGCCAACACTTTCTGTAGAAGGCTACAGACAGGTGGTGTTGCTATAGCATGCACATGAAGCGGCATTTTGTTGCATAACTGTCCTCCCCCTTTTCTCTATCAATAAAAGTGCATTAACTTCTTTTGAGAGTTTTATTTTTATTTATTTTATTTTATTTTTTATTTTTTTATTTGTTTGCTTTTTCATTATTCGATGGATGTTTCTTAGAATGTTTGTTAGCAAAATATGTGAAAAAATATTTTGTAGGCAGAACAATATTTTTACTGTAATTCGTAGTTTGAAAATTTTAATCGGATTTTGAAAATTTTTAATCGAATTAATCGATCCGATTAACTCGATTGAAAAAAATGATCGGGACTAATCATTGATCGATTTACCGAATCAATTAATCGGTACAGCCCTAATATAAATAGATTTATTATATATATATACATACATATAAATAGACCTATTATATATATATATATATATATATATATATATATATATATATATATATATATATATATATATATATATATATACAATCGGCAGCAAAATTATTCGAGCGCTAGCAATAATTCCTATGTAAAAAAAGTACACTTTATAGTGCTTTGTTTAATAAATCCATGTTGGATCATGTTTTTAGATTGACTAAGAATATGATTCGACGAGTATTTATTTAAAAACAGCAGTATTAAATGAATCTTTTTTGAAAAGGAACTACTGCTGGTGCTCGAATAATTTTGCTGCCAACTGTACGTGTACATATAGAATTTTAAAAAAAAATCACAAACTTAAACAATTTTTATTTTAAATTTCGCAAAATCATTCAATAATATAATAATAATAATATTATTAATAATAGTAATAATAAATGTACTAAATATGTTAGTGGTTTAAGCGTTAACACTATCTATTAATAAAGCAAATATTTATTCGCTTCTAACTCTGTTTTCATGGTCATTGACTTTTGATCAGAATATTTTGCCTACTGACTCTGATGCATATATATATATATATATATATATATATATTATGAGACTTTACCTTCCAATTAATTCAGGAAACAATGTTTCACTTGAGTGTGTTTTTGGACACAAATCAATGGAAGGAAAAAAAAAAGTTGTTTTGTAAGGAAAGAACAGGTTTCTTTTTACACGTATTCAAAAGAATAGATTCCTAAAAAAAAGATTATTTTGTGGTATTTTTCCTTAATAGAACATTAATAGAACTTTATTGTTTTATCACTAAAGGAAACAAAGTATTTGATTATTAATGTTGAAATTGTTTAAAGTCTTTAAAATTTGTTTAATAGCTTTTTTTTTTAACTTAAAATAAATCTTGGAGCTAATTAATAGAAATACTTATTATCGCAGATTGGCGATTATTTTTTTATAAAATTAGTTTCATATAATAATAGTTCTGTAGGTTACCAAAACGTAATAGCCATACCCTCTCCTGAATATAAAAATTGTTACAACATGTCTCCAGACTGAATAATTATGTCAATCTGCTTCAATAGTTTTGCTGCCAATTGTAAAAGAGGGGTGAGTGAGTAGGTTTTTCTGATTTTGACTTTGCCATGCATATGGCAGTAGTATGCTGTTAAACAAATGAAAGCACGATAAACTTGGTAATAACATAATTAATTCAATAAATGGTTTAAAAAATATACTATTAATATTAATTATGCTGACAAATAACACTAGTCGACAAAAAAAAAAAAAAAAAAATTGAGGGGGTAACAAAAATGAAATTAACTATTTTTAACTAATTTTGTAGTGAAGAATTAAAAAATAATAGTGAAAAATCTGTAACACGTACAGGTTTTTTTGTTATGATTATTTAATCTGTACTGGAAGCAATGTACAAAAGTCTTTAGACGATATGCATTATTACTATCAATATTATTAATTTAGCATGGAATACTGTTAATATGGGGATAATATACGTATTGTAGACTAAGTAGATCATAAAAACATGGAAAATACA
Source organism: Salticus scenicus (assembly GCA_963930645.1). Classification (NCBI taxonomy): domain Eukaryota; kingdom Metazoa; phylum Arthropoda; class Arachnida; order Araneae; family Salticidae; genus Salticus; species Salticus scenicus. The sequence continues at coordinate 7,902,476 of CAWVNO010000001.1, read as the reverse complement.
CTAAATGATTGAATTATTATTTGTTATTCTAAAACCAAAATACAAGAAATAGGCTTTTTTACGTCTTGTGTTAAATGTCTACTTTGTGATTTTAATATGAATAGTTTACAAATACAGCAAAACTTATCGGGTACGGTTTTACAAGTTCTAGACTGAATGCTTGCCATTTTGAACATGAAACTTTAACTTTGAATCAGCACAATCATACTTAACAAAGAATACCTGTTAACTAGAATACCAGAAAAAAAAAAAAAAAAAAAAAAAAAAAAAAAACAGATAAGGTGCGAATACAGGGTTGCCAAACAATGGTTACCAGCAGAGAGGATGGCCAGGAGTCAGGGTTAATAGCACGAAAGGTTACCATGTGTGATACAGTCGACAGCAAAAGTGTCTGAACACTAGCAATAATATCTGTCTAAAAAAAGTACACTTAATACTGCTTTGTTAAATAAATCCTTGTCGAGTCACGTTCTTAGTCAGTCTAAAAACATGATTTATTTAACAAGGATTTATTTAACAAAATAGTATTAAATGTACTTTTTTGACATCGGAATTATTGGCTAGAGCTCGGATACTTTTGCTGTCGACTGTACTTTGCACTATAAAATTAGTCAAATTTGCCATTTTCTGTTACTTTAACAAAAAAATAGAACAAGCACGGTTGCCGGGACTCTGAGTTTGGGTTGCCAGCAGGAAGGGTTACCACCTGTGATACTGTGAAAATGATAAAAAATCGTGAAAATTACCATTTTCTGATACCCTAACAGAAAAATGTGACGTGGTGGGACTTTTTTACTTGCAGATATTTAAATAAAAATTAGATTTAATAATAAAAATAATAATTTGACCATTGTTACCGAACCACTGTAGACCAGTGTAATCCTTGCAATAAATTAATTGTTAAAATAATTAAGTATCATTTTTATTTTATTTTAATTAATTAATTAAATTATTGTATTTTAATGGCAAATTTGGTAAACTACAACTCAACTTAGTGTCGTCTTAGTGTTTTAAACTACTTAATTTAAGTAGATCTATAACAAGTGTTTTGATTTATTACGTAATTAATTCTGGTGAAAATTTGCCTGTTATAATTTCAAGATGTAATCTGTCTTAATTTCTCTTGTTTTATTCATGATAATATTTTGAATGCAAGTTGAGTTACTTTTTGGTATTTTGCGCAATATTGCCCACCAAAAACAGAAACCTTGCATTTCTCTGCTCACTGCTGATTGAGGGTAACTCCTGAAGAGGTCTTACGCCACGTTAATCTATTTTATTTATTATTCATTCCATTATTTTGGATTTGGTCAAAACATTTAGATAATCTCAAACTTTTTGGTTCATTTTGTTAAAGTAAGGTCGATTTGTACGATTTGTAATGTTTTTACTACAATCCATTGTTAGTTCCTTCTTTCCTACTACATTACCTTAAAAGATCCATCTTTTATATGTTTTCACCAAGTTTTGTAAACTTAAATGTATTAAATTTAGGTTAGTAATATTATTATTTTTCAAATAAATAATTATTATTAAAACTATTCGAGTTAACTAGTTACCAAATTGGCCTTTGTGGGTTTTTGTGGTGAATTATTCAACTGCTTAATTTTCGTTCTCATTCATTTTATTATTCTCATGAAAAATTATATATATATACCGGGTGATCCCAAAGTCAGGACAAACTTTAAAAATGAATAATTCGAAAACGAATCAAGATACAAAGATATGGTTTGCACCAAACGGATGAAAAAGAAATCGGGTTTTGTGTGGCAAAGGAAAAAAATTAGTTCTGTTGGCGACCAACAGATGGCATTATAGTGTTTTATTTCACCAAAAGATGATTCACAAAAAAAAAAAAAAAATGTTGAAAACTTACAAGTCAGCTTAATTACAGTTAATTAGTACTACTACAGTAACGGTTCAATGTTCATCATTCAGTAGTACAGCTGTGAGATGATTCACCACATCGTTCACAGCATTTAATAGCATTTCTTGCGTTATGGCAGACACATTTTGGCGGATGGCATCTTTCAGTGCTGCTAGTGATACCGGTTGGTCGCGGTACTCTTTTGACTTCCAAGAATCCTCACATTTAAAAGTCACAGGGTGTCAGATCGGGAGATCTTGCAGGCCATGCGTGATTAAAGTAGCGACTGAGAATGCGATATTTCGATGCATATAAGCTTCGACTATCATTACCCGCTGTAGTTGTTCCTTTTTATATCGTTTGTTGCTTTGCATAATCCTACATCAGAAATATGACAGCGCCATCTGTCGGTCGCCAACAGAACTATTTTTTTTTCTTTGCCACACAAAACCCGGCTTCTTTTCTATCCGTTTGGTACAAACCTTATCTTTGTATCTTGATTCGTTTTCGAATTATTCATTTTTAAAGTTTGTCCTGACTTTTGGATCACCCGGTATATACACACACACATATATATGTGTGTGTGTGTATATTATTGCTTTTAGGGTATGAAAAATATAATCTGTATCTTTATCATTTTCCCTCTGGCGATCAAATGATTTTCCGGAAACTTGAGAAACGGGAAATTTATGAAAATAACTCCTAGAAAAATTATTAAAATTTCTAAGAAAATTTGTTAATGTTCTTTAAACTTTATGCCCTGAAGCGATATTATCTGCAATAAAAACTGATTCTTTATTTTCTTTTTTAGAACTTTTTACTAGAAAAAGAGCTTGTTTTCGTTAAGTTGCAAACAAAAAATATTCTTTTCTGTTTGCAAATTAAGCATGTCTCTGCACGTCTGACCTTTAACATTCTGTTTTTATCATTTAATTGCACAAAGGTTATTTTAACTAATATTCTTTTTTAAGATATGGAACAATTTTACGCCTTTTAGACATTGATTTAAAGAAAAATATAAAAAATTACATTTTTTCGGTAATTTTTCTTTAAAAAGGGAAATATCCCAATAATAATTATGTTATCATGCATTTTTTACTTATTTCTTACTTTGTCTTTTATTTATTTATTTATTTTAATTTTAATATCAGTTATTTAAATTTCAAATAAATTTTCATTTAAACAAACAAACAAAAAAAAAATTCACGTTTTAAGGGGACCGAAATGTAGATATAGTAACAAGGCATAGATTGATCATCGCGAGGGAAAACATGATTTCTTTTCATTCGAGGAAAGACAGTCATAATATTCTCTACGTTTCCCGAGTGAATACACACGAGAAATACATAGATAATTTTACTTGTAAAATTTATGAATAATTTAGATACTAAAGGTGATTGAAAAATTCCAGATATATTTTCAAATTCATTTTTCTTTCTTTCATTTTGGAAGAAATAACGAACTTTAAAGAATCGTATATTTATAAATTACTTTATATTTATTAATTAATTTGTTAATTAATTAATTAAAAATAACTTAAATATTTCCCTCAAATGTATTTGTAGCACTTACATCATAATAAAAACAAAACAATTGATTATGAAAATTATACTTTAAATAAATTAGTGAAATATACCAGATACACAAAAGTATGTGGCATATAAATTATTTATGTAAAGTTATCCTACTTGCTTTAATATATATATATATATATATATATATATTTTTTTTTTTTCGAACAATTAAATGCTATGCAAATTTCGTTATTTAGAATATTCATCAACTTTCGCAATGGTTCTGTTCTATTACTATTGCCGAGTTTCATACCCTCTAATGGCTGAAGCCAAAGCTTCTATTCGGCATTAAAAAATTTTCCTCGATATCATTGGAAGGATAGATTGATAGAAATTACTATATCTACAGAACCAATGGCTATTTCATTTATTTTGTTAAACTCCATGCCCGAGTGGCTTTGTCACTTTACTCCACTCGAAAGTCTAATACAGATTTTAAAACCTAATTTTTCTGCTGATAAATAAATATTCACAATATTGTAAAATATATTCATAATGAACAGAAAAAGTGTGTTTAGGATGAAAGCAAGGTACAAACTGTAAGCTAATTTATGAATTAAATTAACCCTTTAGCAGAGTAATTCTGCTCAATTAAAATAAACAGCCACCGGAATTTAAGAACGATATTAAAAGGCAAGGGAAAAAAAAATAAATAAATGAAGTTTTCACTCTATTATTTAAAAGTAAATATCTATAAAAAATTTCTGGAATGAATTCTTGCACTTGAGAATTAAAATTAGAGGTTTCGCAGACATACCAACATTTTAATTTATTTCAGGGCATTGTGAACATCCGCCCTATTTTCACACCATTTTATTTGTTCTTCCGATATGTAATTACGATTAAGCATGGAAAAAATAAACCCTTCAAGAATAGTGGTGGGAAGAAAAAGGCGGTACAAAGAAAGGAATAAATTAAAATGTTGGAATATATGGTACTGTACTGCGTGAAAATTAAAATAAAAACAAGTTAGCTTTTTATATTTACATTTCTTTTTTCAAAAAAAAAAAAAAAAAACTTGTTTTTGTTTTTTGTAGAGAAAACTCTTTGTCTTAATACCGCTATTTTCCTGCTTCTTAGGATAATCGAGACTTTACTGTCGGGGTATTTCCGGTGATTGTCAGCTATGCTGCATCACCACAACTACTGTCTTCTATTCGTCAACAGTGAGTATAAATTCAAAGACCCAATTGCAGATATTTATTTATTTTTTAATTATTTATATACAGATATGAAATTATTAATATTAATTATTTATATAAAGATATGAAATTATTAATATTAATTATTAATATAAAGATATGAAAAAGATGATAGATTAATATTTCATTGCCAGTACATAGTAAATTATTAAATTCTGCAACTTGTATTAAATTAGGAAAAAATATCTTTATAAACTGAATATAATAATTTTAATCCTCTTTCACAGAATCTTTCAATTACATTAAGACATTGGAGAAATAAGGAGCATAAGAATAATTTCCTGAACAATCATTAAAATTTCCAGGAAATCCTGTTCATTATCTAAAAATTGACACTTCCAAGCGATTTCCTTTAGCAGCCATTTTTAACTTTTGCTAGAAAAATCTCTTATTTCCGTTTAATTACATGCAAAAAATATCCTTTTCCTTATAAGCATTTGCAAACTAAGCATATCTCTTCAGGCTTGACCTTTAACATTTAGTTTTTTGTTATTCAACCTGTACAAAAGTTCATTTCATGAAATTTATATGCAGTCACTGATTTCAATTAAGATATTAAAAGGAAAATGGTAGGAATTAATCAATTTTCAAAATATGCATCATATTTTCATTTATTTATTTATGATTGTTTAGTCTAAAGCATTGTGAGTAGATTATACGTTGGTATATATTGTTCAATAGCTTGGTATAATTGGTTGAAATGCTATTAAAAAAGTGACCTTATTAAAAAAAATGGTTTGGCTTATTACCATGTTTTTATTAACTTCTATTCTTGTTTTTTTGTGTGTTCGTTTGTCCGGTACAAATCTTGCAACCTATTTTTAACTAACTTTCCTACTAGCTAGACATTTGAAACTTTCACAGTAGCCCAGAACCCGGAGGCGACACAATACTTCGAAGTCAGATTTTTCAAAATTTCGAATTTCTTTTAATTAATTAAAATTTGAAAATAATAAGCTCCTAATAACAATAAAAATACTCATTAAAATATTAGATATAATTTAATTGTTGCCAAGAAAAATTTACGAGCTAATTTTTTTCGACATAAAAATAAATACATTTAATTAAACGTGAACGTTAAAAAATTGTAAAAAGTTAAATTATGCATCTGGCAAAAATTGACGTTCTGAAAGGAATAATATTTTATTTTTAAAATCAACTTTTTTTTTTTTATTCAATTTTCCCGTAACTCTTTAACCAATCACATTAGACCGTCCATCTTTGGAACATCGATAATAAGGATTTTCTCGCCAAAAGTCGCCAAATTTGGTGCCAAATCCATTACCTGCATATTGGAGCTTTTTAATGCGTTTTAAAGGGAAGATTAAGCTATTTTAACGCGAAAAAGAGCTGGAAATGCAGAAAATTGAGATTTTATCAACTTACTAAGTCTCTTTGAAAGAATTAATATATAAATAAATACAATTATTTACAATTATGTAGTGCTAATTTAGTTAGTTCTGTAGCTATGATTCAACAGAAAATAATAAAAACATGGATTATAAAAAGTTTTTTATCTTATAATTATTCTTTTCTTTTTAATTACACTAAATTTCTTAATATTTGAGTATACACTGCTGCCAATATTTTAATTTTTTCCGGAACATTTTAGCTCCGCCTTTATTCTATACGCCCCCCCCCCCCCCTTTTTTTAAGAGTAAAAATTTCTTTTTTTTTATCATAGTTATATATTGGAGAAAAATATTCTAAAAATAAAGTGGTCTGATATAAAAGCGGAGATAAAAATGCTCCTGTCCTGAATATATTAAAATATTGGAAGCTATGGAGTATATTATAAAATATTGCTGTGGAAAATTACAAACATTAGTTTAAAATATATTATAATCATTTAAAACATTTGTTCAAATAGACAAAAATACTCTGAACATGTTATTTCTAATTAACGGAATAACTCAAAAATATAAAGATGATTTCTTTAAAAATAAGCATAATAAATAATTCTTGTTCATTTATAAAACGACCAAAAACTTAAAAGAATATGCTTAAAAGAATAATATTTAAATAAATAAACCTAAATTAAAATAAATAAATTTTATTAATATAAACGTATTTAATTAAAATTATTTAATTAAACTTATTTAATTAACTTATTTAATTAAAATTATTTAATTAAAATTATTTAATTTAAACTTGATTAATAAAAACTTATTAAAACAAATAAACTTAAAAGAATAATATTAAAAAAAGAAATATATATTCGACTTATATATGCTGTTAATAATTATAAAAACAGTAATAAAATATACTTTCAGCATATCATACAATTTAAAATATCTTTATTCTGACGTTTCGGTTAATATTCCATCTTTAACCATCTTCAGGGAAATGATGTTCAAAAACTATAAACATAAACAATTTAAGCCATTCTAGGATACTATAAACACAATTCACAAAGAAATTAATACGTGATTACAAAAATTATATAAAAAAACACTCCATATACATTTTAAAATGAGTTAAAAACACCTAAATAAATCACAATCATGTTTCCAAATAGAGATAATAAGCTTCAGATTGAACATGACAGACTTTAAACTGAGGTAAACAAAAGTGGTTTAATTATCCTAAATTTAATTATTAATAAATTTTACTAAACTGCATTGTAAAGTCCGGTTGCTATGCTAAAAACATATGCCTAGGTAACATGCGGTGTAGAACTTTCTAAGTTGTCCTAGTCACAGTTTAAGCGATTTTGTAGCAAACCATGAAAAACTATAATCGACTAGGCTGGCATCACGATCTGTGTTCGAATCAGAAACTTCCCGCCTACTAGCTCTGAGATCAGACCATGCCAAAATTGTAATTTATAGTGGTTTATTGTAGTATAGTAATAATGTAGCAATATTCTATTGAATATAGAAGAAAGTAGCAATATAAGATTAGAGAAAATAAAGTGAGTATCACAAGATTATTTTAATATTTACTCTATTAGAACAAACAAAACGAAGAAGAACAAGTTAATTTTTAGTACCATAAACGAGTAACTGAATTTAATATTAAATCTTACGTTATTTGATAATGAGACGTGTATTTTAAATAACGTCAGAAAATTAAAATATCTTCAAAATTTGAAACGTAAGACCTGAATAATTTTAAATAAACTACACGTATTCACGAACTATTCAATGATTCATCTCTGACGTCATTAAAATTGCGAATATTCTTCAGTAAAACTTCTACGGAAATAACTGAACTCCTCCTTTCGTAACTGTATAAGATGCATTTGTAGATTTCTTCAGCTCATTTATTTAATTAGCTACTAATTGGTTATAGAGTAAGAATCTGAGAAAACTTTCCACTATGCATTTTTGAAAAGTGAATTTATTTAATTATATTTTAAGACGTGAAACGTCAAAAACGTTCTCAAATTTATCTTCGAATTGTGTATATAATGTGAAAATGAAATATGAATGGGGGAAATTTTAAATTTCAGTTAAATAAAAAAATTGTATTCAATGATTAATGACAATATTCACTAAAATAAATTATTTTATTAAGTGACAACATTTTAATGATATAAAAAATATCTCCATTTGAAAAGTCTATGCTAAAGGAAATATAGCAATTAAAAAAGAAATAAATTATCGAATATAGAATCAAAATAAAAATAAATTGTGGTATTAAAAGCTCTTAAGTTGTGAGAAATAGGTGGTCTCCATGATCTCAATTCATCAATCTTAAAGATTAACTTAATTACTTAATCACTTAATTAGATATAGTAATAAGATCTCCAGACAAGGTTTTAAATATAAAATAACAAAGTTTATTTAGCATTCAATAGCAAGGAGGGTGTTGGGCTAACTCAATTTTAAATAAATGGCCTAAAGAAATAACTTCAACGGAGCATAAAATTAAAGGTGATTTATCTCACCAGTACTGATCTTTTCGGCTGGATTTCCGAGACGCGACAGATGCTTCTCTTACTTTATGCTACGACACTACACCTCTCTACCATCTTTTAACGTACGCATAAAGCTATCACCATACCATTCTCTATCACTCACTCTCTAGCAATTCCATCTCATACTATATTCTTCAAACTTCCTTTCCCTTCATTTCAATTGAACTTAAAATCACTTCCCATTCATCAAACACTCAGCACCTAATTCTTTCACTGCAGCACCATGTCGACATAAAACTCATCCGGCCAAGACTTTCGTCGAGTCACTGGCGACGAAGTGAATTAACCGTCCCAACTTTGGTGACGGTCTATAGTCTCGACCTCATAAAGTAATTAAATAAATAAATGAAAAAAGTTAATTTTCAAAGGTTAAATTATAAAATAAACTTATATTTAGGTAAGTGTATGTAAAATATTTTTATTCTTGTAACTGAATTTTAAATTTCTGTTATTAATAAATATCAATAAATTTTTTATAAACGTATTAACCTGCCGAGGGAAATTTTCTAGATTCGCTTCCCAGTGCCGCCATTTTCTCTCAATTCTGAAATGTGTAATTCCTTCAAAAACACCGTCAAGATCACTTTAAAGTCTGCTTATTGTGCTGCCAAACCGTGTCAAAAGTTTCACCGGTAGCAGTACAATATAAGGGATCGCACTTCACAAAAACGTATATATACGCATGGGGCAGCTAAAGTGATAAAAAATGAAAGACACAGAACATACACATATGGTTACGAAAGTTTCAAACCGAGCAAAAATTCTTTGGTTATATCTTTTATATGACAAAAAATACAGTATTTTTTTTTTTTTTTTTTTTTTCAGATTTATCATGGTATATCTTCTGTAGAAAATGCACAGTTAAAACTTTCTGTAAATTTAATGGAAATATTTATCCAGAGTCTCTGTAAATTTACCGCAATTCTCAGTTAAAAACTGAATAATCGAGATTCCCAATCTTTATTCTCTATTTTTACCTAATTTCATTATTTAATTTTATAATTAAAATTAAAAATGACTGTTTCTACTTTATTAAAAGCATTCCAAGTCCGAAATGTGTTCTCACCATAGACCTATTATAAGAGTGGACGGGACAATGGCAACCTTTTTGAGTGCAAAGATAACTCATAAAAAGGTCACGTGATTGTTGATCTACAGAAGCCAAGCTAGCCAATATTGAAATTTACTCGCCATGCTCTAAACTCTACTTTTTATTAAGCAGACGATATTTTTCCTTTTTCTTTGAAAGTTCTTTAAAAAAAATTTTTTCACTTTAAAAGTTAGATTGCTTTGAATTTAAAAAGAATTTTATAGCTAGAAATAGTAATTAGATGTACTTTAAAAACCCTAGAAGTTATGTCAAATAAGGATTTTATTTCACAGGTAAGATTCTTTTTAATATTTTATTATTTCGTTCTTTTTAAGTAATTATTTTTATAAAATGCTTATAATTTCTATACTTATTTTTCTAAATTGAATTAGTTTAACTATATTATATCTTATATTATTTCAAAAATGTGAATGATTATTTACGAGAGTTAAAACGAATATAGACAAACAAAGTTATAAAAACTTTTGAACTTTGTTCAAAAGTGTTAATAACAAGGTAAAAATATATTTTAGTAGCTGTAGTGTTTTACACTAGTTTTGCTTGCTGTATCTTTTAATAATATATATATTTGTATTGAAAGCAAAAAATCGCCAATAACGAGATAAATGTAGAAAAAGGTAACCTTTTTCAACATTCACGTGGTTTTATCTTTGCACCTTTTCTTGTATTCCCTTAATAATGTAATGCTCCGTCCACTCTTACAATAGGTCTATGGTTCTCACCAATAACTAATTAAAATAATATTATTTAATAAACCGAATGTATAAAATATGTTTTTTAACATCTCCGTTTATTTTTCTCAGTAATTTTACGTAAGACTTAAGATAATAGACTACACAGAGTTTTCTGTTGAAATTTTTAACAGTGTGGCAGAAATAGTATTACTGTTTTGTATACAGGGATACATAAAATGATCCCAATTCTACATTTTATAAGAGGTATACATGTTTAAATAATATCTCGTGTTATTTTTAATCTCAGCTATACATTTTTTTTGTTTAAAATTTAATGCATTAAAAATACTTTCCTTTTCATACAATAAACTTGAATTTTACTTAGCTTTTAAATTTTCTTACATAACCATTTTTATTGGAAAAAATATATATTTAATATACGAGAAAAGAAAAATCGAAATATTTAATAGTATAACTCAATTATGCATGTTAATATCCAAATCATTTCAGAATCTCCCAAACACTTCGTTAAATTTTAGAAAGTACTTTGAGAAATGGTTTTCGGGAACAACTAAACTCGTGCTTTCATGGAGAAAATTTTCAGCTCAATCGAATAAGTCATTTAAGACATTATCGCACAAAATTGGGCCCATACAAGCCATAATGATAAAGAATATTTCTTTGTGTCACTGTAAAACAAACTAAAAGTGCTACCGTTGTCAAAATCAGTACAGCTCGCGCGACGATGACCTATATCATATATTAACAGTATTAAAAAAAAAAAAAAAAAAAAAAAAAAAGAAAAGTATAATGCTATGCAAGGATCGCCACTTGTCGATTTGGTGGATTTCGTTCGCTGCCCCCTGTATAAATCGCTGATTTATGATCAAAAGTTTAAGCAAAATTAGAGTAAAAAATCTATAATGTTAAACACAGTTACACTGAGAAAAAATTCTGTAACTGACACCTAGAATCTAAATTGTGGCTCTAGAAAAAATAGTTCCATGTCATCCTTATAAATTCTAATCCCCTTGGAAAGCAAGTTCTAGAAGCTCCTATTAGAATTCTAGAGCGTTTGCCTATATTCTCGAGGGCAAAGTTATTTAAAAATCTCTGCAAATAAATGAGACTACAAGAGGCAGGTTTCAGCATATCTCTTGGTTTATTACACAATTCTAGAAAATCAAGCAAGAATTTCTCGCAATAGAAAGGATTCAGAATATTTTCAGAATATTGTTTCACCGTCTAGAAATGTGTAGACTAGAAATTCTCGATCATTTCCTCTAGTCAGTTTATTGGCGTGCCTTATGTGCATAGTTCGGAAATCTATATTTCAAGTTAAAGGATTTAGAAAATGGCCCCTTATTCATTCTAGAGGAAGGTGGTATATATATATATATATATATATATATATATATATATATATATATTATATATATTCCCCTCAGTGTAAAATAAATGTAATGAATAATATTTTGAAATAGCGACACGAGTGAAAAGCGACAAGATTTTAAATAGTAATTTGCGCACATTTTTCATTTTTTATTGTTGCCAGATATTTTTCTCTTACAAATTTAATATATTATAAATATTTTTCTATTTAAACCAATAACCTCTATTATTATTATTATAATTATTATTATTTAATTTAACAATAACTTTTCACTCGAAAAAATATTTATTTAATGTTTGAGATATACATATTTCGTTATTATATATATTTTAACTGAATTATATATATTTAGGAAGTTTTAAAACTGCATTACGAAATCTCTTACATGTCATTGCAACGGTAGAAATACTTTAATATACGATTTTCGGAAACAATTTGAGCTTTTACGGAGAATTTAAATCGGGCATGTTTCTTCACTTCAGTTATTTAATTAGTAACTAATTGCATTTTGGAAGAAAATGTAAGAAAATTTTAGTCTACTCATTTTTGGAAATGAGTTTATTTCGTTATATCGTAAGAAGAATACGGCTGGAGTATTTTGGAGAATTTGTATATTTCAATTTTGTAGTTTAAAGAAAATTGAAATGCATTAAGTCTAGAAATTATGAACTCTTCGTTATTTGAAAACTGAGCATTTAAAATAATGACAGCGTTTGTTGCAAGAATTTATGTTGATAAATGATTTTTACTAATAGATATTTCTAAGATACGTTAAATACCGTTTAATTAAAGAAATTTATTTTGAAATATATAACATTAAATTCCAGGCTTTTCATTTCTTTCAGTTCTATATATTTAGTGATATATATATATATATATATATATATATATATATATATATATATATATATAGTATTGACACAGTTACGTTTCATTTTCTGTACGTATTTCATTGAAAAAAAAACTGTGCATGAAATTCTGTCTATGACAGAATTTCAGAAAATAAATAAATAAATAAATAAATAAAATAAATAAATTAAATAAAAATAAATAAATAAATTAATTAATAAATTAAATAAATTAAATAAATAAAAATAAATAAATAAATAAATAAAATAATAATAATAATAATAATAATAATAATGGTAATAATAATAATAGATGGCTCTCAGTAAAATTCTTAAACACATATTTAAATACTGTATTGATTTTAAATTCCAAATATTTTAAGAAAATTTAAATAAATTAATTGTACAGTATCTTCTCCTAATTGCTTAATACTCGTTTACTAAATATTTGAATTAGTAAAATAGTCTTAATAACAATTTTGTATTTATTATTAATAATTAACAGTTTCAATTTCTACAGAATAAAACATAATATTAAAGAAACTATAAACCAGTAATTCGATATTTAAATTATACTCAAATTCATCAGACAATAATTAATATTTATCCATTTATTTCTCAAAAATCATAATTAATATCAATATACTCATCTTATAAATCGAAAAAAAAAAAAAAACACACATTTTAAATAAATTTCACAGCTTTAGTCTAAAAATATCTGAAAACACTAGTCTAAATAATCAGGAAATATTCAGTTAAGACCCGTTTTCTCTGTGGTCAGACTACACAACTACGTACCCGAAGGTTGTGAGTTCGATAGGAACTGAAAAAAAAAAAAAAAAAGAAAAGAAAAGAAAAAGGAAAAAATATATATATTTAAATTTTCTTACGGATTTCACAAAATGTTTTAAGATATACTAAGAAATCAAATGGTAGAATTGGATATTGGCAAGCATTTGGCAAGTGGAACACTATAAATTGGTAACGATACAAAATGGCACATTGATAGAAATAGTCCTGTCGTAATAATAAATAAAAATATAAGTTAATAAATTGAAAAAAAGCGTTTCAATTTTTTATATGGATCTAAATAAACCTCTCACCCCAGTGGCTAAGAGGTTTTACACTCAAAAATATTAGACAGAAAGTGCGGAAGTATAATTTAGTTTGTGTTTATCGGCCAAGTTGTTTGGAGTTTCTTGTGGTTTTTTAACAAAACAGTTTTTCTTAAAAAAAAAAAAATAAATAAATAAAAATAAAAAAAAAATGTTAACAGAAATTTTCTACATGTTTCTGTGACAGTTTCCACTGATTAAAAAATAAAATAAAAATAAAAATTCCTATTAAAAGTTTCCGATAACCAAAATTGTAAAAGTGTGCAATTATGCAGTGAATGTATAAGATGTCGTAAAGTTTTTTAGATATCATGGATGATTCTACCCTAAACATTAAGTTAAACTAAAATTCTACTTCTAAATGATTGTAAGTTAATGAAAAGCTATATTTCGCAAAAACTTACATTAAGAAGTTTATTGCATGGAAAATGATACGAAACTGCATAAATAAAAAATGCAAAACTAACATGTCTTAAATTACACAGAATGTTAACATAAATATAGTGAAGGAAGATTCCTCAAATTGATATTTCAGTATAGGGTTGTCTGGTCGCTAATATTATAATGAATGTGTTGTTTTAGTAGAAATTTTTTAATAGAAAATAGTAGAAATTTAGAAATAAAATAAAATGGATAAGAGTAATAATCCCCTATTTTAACTAGTATTTTCTAGTTATAAAAGAGCAACTATGTGTAGAAATCTTGACAATTTATAGAAATGATCCGATACTTAAAAAAAAAAAAAAAAAAAAAAAACTTTTAAAACCCAAATTCTTGGTGTATCGTATCACATAAATCTTTCCGAAGATAGAATAAAATTTAATTTGAAAAAAAAAGAAAAGTAACTTTTTTGTTTATTAACCCAAAAAATTGATGAAATTTGAGATGCAAGTTGGTTATACGGGGTACAAGCTGTATATTATATTTTTGTGTTCGTGAGAAAAAAAAAAAAAAAAATTCAAAACTGCAATTTTTAATCCCACTTCAAAAACATGTGACTTAATGTGAAGCAGATTTTTTGTTAATTTCTCCTAACGGTTTCTATACAATCTTCTGCTGTTGACACCTAAAATTCATACTTTAGTTATTTTTAAAAAAATCTAATTGTCCGACCAATAAGCTGTTTAATACATCGGATTTCATTCTCTTTCAATTGGTACTTCATTTGTAACGATACGACTGATATTTCTAATTTATATTCTAATTTTTCTAATTTATTTTCCTCATTTTAAATAAATGTGTGTTTTTCTTTTTGTTATTATTATTATTATCATTATTATTATTATTATTATTATTCTCACGAAAAAAAATGGCAACAATTAAATTATGTTGAGATTCCCAAACATGCTGTAGTGAATGACAGTAAGTACAAAAAAATTTGGGGGGGGGGGGGGGGGGGGGAGGGAAGAAAAAAAAGAAAACAATCCATAGATTTCAGATGAATTTATGCTTATTATTGTTTCGATATATATGTATGTATATATATATATATATTATTTTAAAACACCTGTAACTACAAATTCTTAAACTAGTATTTAATAAAAACATTAACATTTGTAAATTATTTACATCTAATTAAATGTTTTACACAAAAATGAATATTGAAATAATTTCAAAATTTCCCTTTCTCCTTTTAAATTTTCCAAAAAGACACGTTCCTAAACAACTAAACTCAAGATTTCGTGCATTGTAAATAATGCAACTTGCCTCAGTTTCCTTATTTAATTAGTCGTTAACCGTATTTATTCAGCGAACGTAAGAAAACTTCCACTACGTATTTTTGAAAAGGTTAATTTATTTAATTAAATCGTAAGAAAGCGTGTAGTTTATCTGAAATTGAGACAGTAAAATAGAACTCTCGTGAAAGTAGTTTGTAAATATGAAACAGAACTTTAATTTTAAAGATAAGTGATTAATGTTTATAAATATAAGTATGTACCTAGTTACAGGTTAATGAGTTAGAAATATTTTATTTAATAAATACGCACGTATCTTTAGGTAAACGTAATTTTCAAACGTAAAAATAGTTAAATAACATTCAGTATTAATTTTGAAAAGAGCTTTTATGTTTGTAAATTTACTATTTCAGAAGGCATGCCTTGATAATTAATTTAAAAATAAAACCGTATAACGTAGGGACTAAAGAAATTTTATATATCAGTAACTGAAGGCAATAAAATGTATTTTTAAATCGCCTATGACAATTACATATTTATTAGAGAAAAACTTTATAGAAAATAATATGTTTTATTTTATTTCTCTCATTTTTATATTTTAACTCACGTGACGTATTTTTGTTATCCGCGATTGTAATGAAATGCTCGCCCTCTGGTGGGCTAAGGTGAAATTACAATAAACGTGGTTTAATTCGAATTCCATATGTCCGCCATTGCTTGCCGATATTTAGTTTCACATATATTTATTGAATAAAAATGAATAAATACGGTAAAAAAGATAACACATACTGTTGTGTGCTACAATCTAACTCCATAGGATCAAGAAATCCAGAATTGAGCTTCCATTTATTTCCAAATGACAAATTTAAAATTTCAGTTGCTTCGGCTAATGGAAGTAAAGAATTAATCAGATGATTTGAAACTAATATTTGTTCAACTTCAGTTAAAAATCTACTTCCGATCGAACTTTGAATAAACTGAAGTATTTTTTCCAAAAGCAATCAATTTTCCATGATGTAATGGCGGAGAAATTATAGTACGAATATTAAGTAGAATAACAAAGAACACTAATGGAACACACGTGTCTATAATGTTTACAAACAACTGCAGTGCTGAGAAAGCGCCATCTATCGATCATTACAATCGCGGATTGTGAAAAAAAGAAAAGATTATTCAGATGATGCTCGTGCGCGTGCATCTAGTTTCTTTTTCTCAGTATTCAAATTTTTCAATAGAATAAAAGCAGCAAGTAGATTTTGTTGTTAGAAATTATTATTTAGTTTTTTAGAAAGCTTAGGAGTTTAAAATAACTTCTTTTGTATGCTTTAAGTTTTTTTGGCGTCCGCAATTACATATATAGTAAGCTAGAGAGTTAAAATAACTTTCTTTTTGTACGCTTAAATAACATTTTGTGACGTCTACGCGACAGGACGAAGTAAAACAATGTTTCAAGCAATTAAAGGCTTTAGAAAAGCCGATCTGAAGTTTGTAGCGGAAGAGCTTGGCGAAATAATTCCTCCTGAATGTACTATTGCTACCTTGAAGGAAATTATTTTGAATAGCAATGAATATAAAAATGATCCCAATTTTGTGCAAGAAATTCTATCAACGGCTGTTGCTGAGAGGCAAGAAAAAGAAAAATTGAAAGTCGAGCAAGAAAAAGATCTTCAGCAACAAAAACTTAAACTTGAACAAGAAGAAAAAATTGAATTAGAAAAGCTTAATCAAGAATTAGAGATAAAGAAGATGGAATTAGACCAACAGTTGGAATTGGCTAGAATACAGTCACAGGCCTACATTCAAGGGGAGTCAATTTTAACTGTTAATGAAAATAATTCATCTAGAAAAAAAAATTTCCTTACCCAAGTTACAATTCCGACAATTTGATGGGGATTTAAAAGAATGGCTACCATTCTGGAGTCAGTTTGAGCAGATAGATAAAGATAACGATATTCCTCCAGAAAACAAATTCCAGTACCTCATTCAAGCAACGGTCGCTGGTTCCAGAGCACGAGAAGTCGTAGACAGTTTTCCGCCAACTGGCGCCAACTATGCCAAAGTTATAGAGAGTCTAAAAGCTCGTTATGGAAGAGATGATCTTCTAGTTGAAGTGTACGTTAGAGAATTATTAAAATTAATTATAGTTGCTCATACAAAAGAAAACTTTTCTCTTACTTCATTGTACGATAAACTTGAATCATATTTAAGGGCTCTTGAAACGTTGGGTGTCACTACTGATAAATGCGCTTCTATATTATATCCTATGGTAGAATCCTGTTTTCCAGCTGAATTTTTGAAAGCTTGGAATAGAAGTAACATTGTTTCTACTAGTTCTGATGCGAAAGAACGGTTGGACAATTTGATGCAATTTCTCAAATGTGAAGTTGAAGGAGATGAAAGAATAAATTTGGCGGTAGCAGGTTTTGGTCTGGCGAAGAAAAATGATGACCGAAATTATAGAAAAAGAAGGACTTATACTGATGTTGTTAAGCCTATACCCACTGCCTCTACTTTATTAACGACTTCTTTTAAACAGGATCTAAAGAAAAATTGCGTGTTTTGTAATGGAAAGCATATGAGTTCAGACTGTTTTACGGCACGAAAGATGAGTTTTAATGAGAAACAGAATGTTCTAAAGGATAAGAAGTGCTGTTTCCTCTGTTTGGGGTCAGGTCACACTACCAAACAGTGTAAAGCTGTCCTGAAGTGTTTTATCTGTGATAGAAAACATTCCACCGTGATGTGCCAAAGTCTTGATAAAGGCAAAACAAATGAACGAGAAGAAAAAGAAAAGTCAAATGAAAGTGAAGTAAATATGGCAAATTTCAATAAAAATCCAAGGGTATTTCTTCAAACTCTCAAAGCAAAAGTCGTCTCTGATAATAAAGAAAAGGCTATTCATCTAATTTTGGATACTGGTTCACAAAGATCGTATATTTTGAAGAAATTAGCAGAAGAAATGAAATATGCAGCCATTAAAAAAGAAAAGGTTGTACATTCACTTTTTGGCGGAGTCTCAACCAAAGAATATGAACATAACTTTTATAAAATAAGATTAAGAGATTTGACAGGGAAATTCAGATGCAATTTTGAGGTTTTGGATCAAAATATTATATGTGAAAATGTTAAACCTGTGGGAAAAGGTTCTTGGCTGAAAGAATTGGCCGAGAAAGACATTGTTTTGACAGATGTTGGCGATGCAGATGAATCTATTCAAGTACTGATTGGAGCTGATATAATCGGTAAACTATTGACAGGTCGAAGAGAAGTGTTGTCCTCTGGGCTAGTTGCAATGGAAACACTTTTTGGCTGGACATTAATGGGAAAAGTTCCTCAAGAAAGTTCATCTAAAGAAAATTTAGCTCTATCAGTTACTTCCATGTTTGTAAAAGAAGCAGAAATTTCTGACTTATGGAGATTAGATTTACTTGGAATAAGTGATCCAATCGAAAAGCTATCTAAGATGGAAATAGATCGTCAAGTGAAAGAACACTTTCTACATACAGTAACACGGAATAAAGACGGTCGTTATGAAATATCCTTGCCATGGGCTGAAGATAAACCACCTTTACCTGATAATTTGTGTTTAGCCAAGAAAAGGTTAACCAATGTCACACAAAAACTACTTGCGAGTAATATTTATGAAAAATATGAGAAAGTACTTTTAGGATGGCTTGGCGACAAAATTATTGAAGAGGTCCCTGAATGTGAAAGGTCCTTTTATGGACACTACTTACCTCATCGACCAGTTATAAAGGAGAATAGCACTACTCCAATTCGTCCAGTATTTGACGCATCAGCAAGAATCCAAAACCATCCATCTTTGAATCAATGTCTACACTGCGGTCCAAATCTCATTGAATTAATTCCTGACATACTTTTGCGATTTAGAGAAAATAAATTCGGTGTCTTAGCTGATATCAAAAAAGCGTTTTTGCAAATAAGCATCCGGAAAGAAGATCGGGATTTTTTACGTTTCCTCTGGTGGAGCAATCCAGAACAAAGTGAGCTGAGAATATTTCGTCATGCTAGAGTCGTTTTTGGAGTCAAGAGTTCACCTTTTTTGCTAGCTTCAGTAATAGAATACCATATTAAAAATGATGAAGAATACGACCCAGAACTTAAGCAAAGATTGTTGAGAAGCTTCTATGTTGACAATGTTGTTACGAGTGTCCGTACAGAGGAAGAGTTAAAGAGATTTATTACTTGCTCTAAAAACCTAATGTCTAAAGGCGGATTCGACCTAAGAGGATGGGAACATACAGAAGAGAGAAAGGAATCGGAACACAATAAAGAAGCTGTTGTACTTGGATTACACTGGAACAGATTTTCGGACATTTTAAAGGTCAATGTATCCTGGACGAAAGATGTAAACCTGGAGAAAATAACAAAACGTACTATGCTATCAGTGGCACATAAAGTTTTTGATCCAATTGGTTTTACTTCACCAGTCATGATTTGCCCCAAGATGATGTTACAGAAAACCTGGAAAATTGGTTTAACCTGGGATGAAGAAATTACCGGGGATCTAAAAAACGAGTTTATCGGATGGTTTCGTGAATTAAATATATTGGAAGAAATTGAGATTCCGCGATACATTCAAGTCACTCCAGATAATTTAAAAAAATGTACTCTTCATACATTTTGTGATGCTAGTAATCAGGCTTATGATGCTGTTGTATTTTTGAGAATAGAAAAAGCTGATCAAGTGAAATTATTCCTTCTGGCTGCCAAATCCCGCATCAGTCCTTTAAAGTGCCCAACTATACCTCGAATGGAGCTTTTAGCGGCTTTGATTGGTGCTAGATTATCGAAATCAGTAACAGATGCATTCAGTTGGGAAAATATGGAAAGATATTTTTGGAGTGATTCCACGACAGTTCTTGCATGGATAATCAGAGAAGAGAACTGGTCAGTTTTCGTCAGGAACCGAGTTCAAGAAATCAGGAGTTTGACTGATCCTTCTTTATGGAAATATATTCCCAGTGAAATTAACCCATCGGATCTACCCTCTAGAGGTTGTAAAGCCAAACAACTTGTCTCTCTCAAATGGTGGGAGGGTCCATCGTGGCTTAAGAATCCATATGAGTATAATAAACATATGAATTTCATCTGCCAGAATATAAATGAAGAAGACGTTGAAAGAGAAAAGTTAAAATCTACAAAATTACTGATAAATGTAGATGAAAATTCACAGAATACTTGGTACTATCACTATTTTTCATGTTATGAGAAAATCGTTCGCCTTATGGGATGGATTCTCCGTTTTAAACACAATACTTGTAATCCAAAGGATAAAGTGAAAGGGGAATTGACAAGTCAGGAATTTCACAAAGCAGAAATGAAAATAGCTTGGATTATTCAGAAAGAAGCTTTTTCCTCTAAAGATTATGAGAAATTGAAAACTCTTGAGACTTTCAAAGATGAGGAAGATATAATACGCGTGAAAACTAAAATTTTGTATAGACAAGACAAGAAGGACTTTCTCACACCTATCGTTCTACCATCTAATCATGAAGTTGTTAAACGACTAATTTCATATTTTCATCTGAAAAATTATCACGCAGGTCCTCAGATTCTTTTAAATTTGATTAGAGAAAAATATTGGATTTTGAATGGAAGAAAAACTGTGTCATCTGTTTTATTTAAATGTACTACTTGTAAAAGATTCAACTCTAAGAACGTGGAATCTTCGCCTATTTCTCTACCAAAAAATCGAGTAAAAGATGCAGCTGTGTTTCAGATCATTGGTATTGATATGGCTGGTCCTTTGTTTCTGAAAGACAATCAAAAGAGTTGGGTTATCTTGTTCACATGTGCTATCTATCGGGCAGTACATTTTGAACTTGTTACATCAGCATCTACCGAAGTTTTTTTGATGGCTTTAAGAATATTTATATCTCGTAGAGGAAGATGTTCCATTATAGTATATTGCGATAATGGCTCTAATTTTGTTGTGCAGCCAACTATTTGAAACGACTGAACTGAAATCATATACAAAAGGATGCAGCAACCAATTCAATTGAATGGAAATTCAATCCGCCAACTGCTGCGTGGTGGGGCGGATGGTGGGAGAGGCTCATCAGACTGATGAAAGATCTATTAAAAAGAGTCCTTGGGCGAGCGTGCTTGAATTATGAAGAAATGATTACTGTATTGGCTGATTGCGAAAGCATTATCAATTCTCGACCTTTGACTTACATGTCAGAGCAAGAATCTATTAAGCCAATTTCTCCTGCCATGTTTTTGAAGGATATTCATGAATATATTGTGCCAGACATTGATGCAGTCGAGGGAAACTCTTTCAAACGAAGGCTTAAATACAGACAAGCATTGCAGAAAAGTTTAAGAAATCGATTTAGATCAGAGTATTTGGGTTTACTTATTCAGCGACCGAATGTGAGAAGAAGCCAACAGACAGTTTCTGTAGGAGACATTGTATTGGTGGGAGCGGACAATAAAAAAAGGATGCACTGGCCATTAGGAAGCATCATAGAGCTTATTCATGGCAAAGATGGAAAAGTGCGACTCGTAAAGTTACAAACATCTCATTCAGAGATACTTCGACCAATACAAAGAATCTATCCTCTAGAAGTATCATCTAGTGACGGTGCTGAAAATACGTTTCCTAATCCAGCTGTGAAGGAAGCACAAATTAAAAAGCCTTT
Organism: Salticus scenicus; assembly: GCA_963930645.1. Classification (NCBI taxonomy): domain Eukaryota; kingdom Metazoa; phylum Arthropoda; class Arachnida; order Araneae; family Salticidae; genus Salticus; species Salticus scenicus. The sequence continues at coordinate 7,880,426 of CAWVNO010000001.1, read as the reverse complement.
GGAGGATAAGTCCTGCAGGGAAATTAGAAAGACTAGATCTGGAAGACTAATTAAAATGCCAGACAGACTGATAATTTATGAAGAAGAAATCTTCTAGAGATATCAAAATGAAGAGTTTTGATTATAAGATATAATCAAAAAGTTGGAAGGATGTTAGATATTGTCCATGTTTTATTTTATTTCTCTCATTTTTATATTTTAACTCACGTGATGTATTTTTGTTATTGTGAAAAAAAGAAAAGATTATTCAGATGATGCTCGTGCGCGTGCATCTAGTTTCTTTTTCTCAGTATTCAAATTTTTCAATGGAATAAAAGCAGCAAGTAGATTTTGTTGTTAGAAATTATTATTTAGTTTTTTAGAAAGCTTAGGAGTTTAAAATAACTTCTTTTGTATGCTTTAAGTTTTTTTGGCGTCCGCAATTACATATATAGTAAGCTAGAGAGTTAAAATAACTTTCTTTTTGTACACTTAAATAACAATAGGTACGAGTGCAACAAACAGAGCTGCAACGTACCTTCCGCTGTCAATATTTTCACCTGAAATACAACTTGTGAGCGTCAATTCCAATTTACAGTGTTTCCATACAAATTTTTTACCATGTTTTTATTAACTTCGATTCTTGTTTGTTTGTTTGTTTGTTTGTCCAGTACAAATCTTGCATGCGATTTTTAACTAACATCCCGACTAGGTAGACTTTTGAAACTTTCAGGACAGCTCAAAACACGGTGACAATACATTTGTTTAATACTTTTAGTCTACTGTATCAGGTCCCTACTGCCATCGGCAGCGTTTATGTGATTCGACAAGAAATTTATTTAACTAACTTCCCGACTAGCTAGACATTTGAAACTTTCAGAATTGTTCAGAACACTGTGAAAATGTATTTTTTTTTCATACTTTTTTATTTATTACTTTTATAAACCAATCGTTTGGTTCATTTTTTAACTGCTCCATATTTTCTCATAAAAAATTTGTTTTATCGTTGTGCTAATTTTCGTCAATTAAAAGTTTATTATCTGTCCATCAATTAACTAAGGCAATCCTACACACAATTCAGAGCTGTGTAAATTAAAATTTACACAAGAATGAAAAAATAGTGCGGTGCGCTTGGATTATAACACAACTTCTGGACAGTGTTGTGCAAGTTCACGAAAAAAACGAACTAGTTCAAACTCAAGTTCATCGTGTAAAAAACGAGCTAGTTCGCGTTCAAACTCATGTCTGAAAGAAATGAACTCGCTCAGTTCAAGTTCATTTTTAAAAACGAGCGAAACTCATTAAACGTTCATTTTTACTTTTTTTTTTTTTTTTAAATCCCTTTTCTAAATAGATCTTATTCTTTATGAGCATTTTCATAGGTAATTTACATTTTAAAAATTACCAAATACCATGAACATTCTTAATTTATTGCTTAATTAAACTTATAACTCTTAATTATAACTTATTAATTTAATTGTAAGTAAAAATTTATTTAACGGTCACTTCTGAATAGTGGACCCACTGTTTTTGGGTGGTTTTTTATTCTCAAATTTCCAATACGTTTGCTTATGCACGTAGGAGACATATTCCATCATTTAGAAGTTCCTTTGTTTTGAAATATATATATTTTTTAAATAGTGTAAATGGTTTTACTTAATTAGTCTTTATTTGATTGTACCACAGACAACGTCAGTTTTGAGTTCTTGGATAAATCATTAGAAAATTTCGCTTACTATTTAGCGTACTATAAAGGAATAAACATGTATTTTATATAAAGTGTTCAAAAATAAAATAAAAGTCCAAAATCAAGTAGATTTTGGCATTTTTTTATTTGAGGACCGCTATTTGACGATTTATCATATTTCATCCACGGTCCCTAAGACAAACCACTAAATTGTGTTCAAAAATATTTAGCTAAATCAAAAGGAGACTCAAGACATAATTAAAATATTAATAATAAATTTAAATAATATATAATTTACTAATAAATAACTTATTAAATAGAAAATAACTGTTAAATAAACAAAGGGTGCATAAACTGCTCATGGGAAGAAAAATCTCAGTGTTTAGTCGTCTGTTTATACGAGTGTAAAATAAGAAAGTACAGCACTTTTTTTTTTTTTTTTTTCTTGTATACTTAAAATTAGAAGCTATAATCTTTAAAAGAACTTAGACATGCAGGCCATACTGTTATTGTAAACTTCTTTTTTGATCTATAGAATTTATTCCGATTTCAAAGGACCTTAATGTGTTGTGTTTAACAAACACTTTAGTTAATCCCCATCCTAACAATCAAGGAGCTCATAGTATAGTCCGGCCTGTCTTAGTTAAAGATATGAAAATTGAAAACTATTCCACCTTCCACCCATTCTTTTGTGTTGTGGGGTTTACGATAAAAACTTGTACTCCACAAATAATAACCCATAGTTACAGAAATTCAAAGTTAACAAAAAGAAAGATAGCTGGCTGGCGCCGATCGGAGATATTTTTCAGGGCATCAAATCACATATGTTATTGTTTACTTTTGTTATAAGTTGAACTTGAACAAACTGTAGCAGACTCATTTTTAAAAGCCTGTCGGTCTCGGTGTCGCCTGCTGTATTTTGCGGTGAGATCAAGCCTTGAATTTGAAAAAGGCTTAAATTCTCAACTCGTTGTGTCCGAGAAAAGATAAGCCCTTTACAAAATCCCAAGTTTAGCGTTGCTTTTCAAATTTCTAATAGGCACATTGCGCATTCCAAAAAGATCAATGGATCATGGATGCACCCTTTGAGAAAAAGAATGCCTTACTTCCTCTTTTTCTTTTCTCATTTTTTTAAGTTTAGATTTACATGCCGCACAGTTTGAAAATAAATAACTAAAAGTGCAGATAAGAAGAATATATAGAGTTATATGAATTTAAAATTAAATTTCATTGTAACTATTGAAAGAAAGGAAAGACGATATATATTATATATATTCAAAACAAACATGTTTATTTCTTTACAACAAAACAACAACAAAATAAGATAAAATACCTATGGGCTATTGTTATTTTAGGTGTCAGTTTTTAGCAAAATAATAATAATAATATATAATAAAACAAAATAATTCTCAGTAAATTAATATTTTGTGCTTTTCAAGCATCACAGCTGTTATTTTGACTTGTACATATACAGTGCGTTGCATGAATATAAACGCACCTTTTCCAATAGCCAGAAATAGAATTTTTTTTATTTTAAAAGAAGGAATGCGACTTACAGTTATTGCATATGACTAACAACTGAATAAGGTGCTTTGAGCAAGTATGTGTATGCTCATGAAAGCTTATTTAATGAATGTTTAAGCATTTTCTTATTTTTCACTGTTATTCGTTTGTTGCACGAAATTAAACGCACTCTGTATTTTGGGTTTAAAATTTAACAGAGCTGCCGGAATTAAATTAAAACTCAAATAGTCGTGTTGTTAAAATTCTCTAAAATCAGTTTTAATGCTTGAGTGCAAAATTTACGGAGTTTGTACAGGATGGCAGGAGGAAAAACTTTGACAGTAGACGAGAGGATAAAAATCGACCTTATGCGAAGTAAAGGCTTTAGCAATCGCGAAATAGGGCACTGAATCGGAAGAAGTGAGAGTGTTATGCGAAATTATATAAAAAAAGGAGCAAATTATGGGGGAAAAGCGTATGAGAAGCGAACAGGAAAGCTCACCAGTTACGACAAATGTCGAATATGCAACGCTGCAAAGACTAAGAATATTTCCTGTGCGAAGATAAAGACTCAATACAAGCTGGTTGTTCATCGGACAACCATATGGAGTACGCTGCAACAAAACTATCTGCTGCTATCAAAGCTGTAACATTCATTAAATTTAAGAAAATGAAGGCGAAACCACCCCTCACTCAAAAGCACAAGGATATGCTTTTGGAAAGGGCAAGAAAAGGGATTCTAGATACTAAATTGGGAAAATGTCATCTTCTCAGATGAAATAAAGTTTAATCTCGATGGCCAGGATGGATTTCATAGCTGCTGGCACGATATGATAACCGAAGAAATGCACTGTTCAAAACGTCAATCTTGAGGTGGGTCTGTCATGGTGTGGGCAGCCATAGGTTTTAAAGGAACTTTCGAATTAGAGTTCGTGGAGAACAGTATGAACTCTGTAGATTATGTCCAGATGCTCACATTGAACTTCGCCGTCAAGTCAGTCAAAAAATCTGGAAGTATTTATATTTTTCAGCAAGATTGTGCATGTGTACATACAGCACATATCGTGAAAAAATGGTTCCGTGACAATAAAATTAAAGTTCTGGATTCGCCCTCAAAAATCCCCGATTTTAAGATAATGGAGAACGTATGGGGTAATCTGGTTCGCCGTGTTTACGTAAACGGAAGGCAGTTTAACAGGAAAGATGAACTAAAATCGGCAATTCTGTTAGCTTGGAAGACAATCAGCTTGGATGACCTCATGCCACTATATCAGTCAATGCCAAGGCGTTTACTAGCTCTTCTAGAAGCCCATGGGGGCTTTACAAAGTATTAGATACAATATTTGTTACTCAGTTATTTATTTTTTACATGTGCGTTTAAATTCATGCAACATGTATATTTGTCATAAATTCAATAAAATTATTTTCTAAAAAATCATATTGGTTTTTCGTTGTTTTGACGCGTAATTTCATTTCTTGAATCATACACATACAGCTTGCATGAAGTGTCACCTATTCATATTTTTTTATTACTCTTCTATATCATTCTATTTCTTAAAGCTAATGTGCGTTTATATTCATGCAACACACTGTATATACATATATATATATATATATCACTATTGAAAGTTCTGCTTAAAAAATATCCTGAAACAAAAGAAAAAAAGAAGAGGGTAGAGTAAACGGAAAGCATGATATATATATATATAGAATCACTAAAAATTTTCTTGTTTCATGGCAGTATAAAAATTAAAATTTTGTAATCATGAAATTAAATCCCGTTAAATTTTTGATCGACTTTATAAAATCCCGTACTGTAGGTTTCTTTCTAAGTTGTAATTTTCTTTATAAATTCATTATTTAATTTCTATAGATTTTCTAATTAAATATATATATATACTTTATGAATATGAGGCCTAATAAAATCTGTCATTAAAACAACTTTATTTCACTACTATTCTTGTGCTTTATCTGTAGTTAAAAAGAAAAAAAAAAGAACTATTCATATATTGCAGACAGCTCAAAATTTTCTTCTGTACTTTTCTATACCAATTCATGTAGTAAAGATTATTTATTAAATTTATTTTCCATGATGAATGCAGACGATTTTCATCTCAAAGGAGTATAACACAAAATATCGAAAGAAATAAATTTTTTGCTAATATCTAAAGATTAAAAAAAAATAAATAAAATTGTTTTAAATTATCACCGATATACGATTAAACAATTATTGTTTTAAATGTATTGGTAAGTCCCTTTGAAAGATATCATTGTTAAAAATTTACGCCCCCGAGGGAAATCGGATACGATACCTCCACACAAAGAAAAATTTTTTGTTGTTTAATTATTACTATCATATATAAAATTTTATATTGCAGGGATGGAACACCGGCGTAGAATTCATACCAGAATCTGTTTATGAAATTTCTCTACCCATAATATCGTTAATTTAAGAAGTTGAAAATTTTCTTACACTGATAGTGGTATGAATTCTGCGCCCGTGTTCCACCCCTGATATTGAAAATATAAAGAAATTTTATTAAGTAAATTTATTCGAAACATTTTCCTATATTGCCATTAAACAAAAAAAAAAAAAAAAAAAAAAAAAAAAAAAAAGCGGAAAAAGAAAAAGAAGAAAGGATAACCATTTATTAAGCGATTGATTCCCAAATTCGTTTTAAATTCAGTTTAATCTAATTCAGTTAAAAACACTAGTTTAAGTTAAAATCCAAATAAATATGAAATTTGGTTAAATTTCGTCCATTCGTTCGGCAGATACACTAACCAAATACAAAATTTTCGATATACACAAGAAAAGCACACAGACATTTTCGAAAAATGGCCAAATAGTGTTTGGAGTTTAGACTCAGAAAATCCCAAAACAAAACATCTAAATACTTCATAAACTGAAGGGTGAAAATTCTCACAAATCGAATATATTCTTATGCCTATGTATAGAAAAAAAAAAAAAAGAGAGAGAGAGAGAGAGAGAGAGAGAGAAAGCAAAAATTACTTATATATTCCGTCTTCATTTTCAAAAGATAAAAATTTACTCTTAAATTAAATGTTATGTTATTATTACTCTTTCCTTTTAAAAGCTGAACCTTTTAGTCTTTTTTCAAGATAGTTTTCAAAGGATTTTTTTAGAACATTTTTTAAAAACTTTTCCAGATGTGAATTCTTTAAATTGTACTGCGTTCTCTCATTTCATTTACTGAATTTGTAATGAGATTTCTTATTAATGTTTCTTTAAAAACGGATGTTGTTGTTACTTACATCGAAAATATACAAAAACAGAGAAAATAAAATTGAAATTGTTCATATATATAATAATGTGTGAACAACTTAATCTACATATTAAGAGTATTTAAATCAACTTAGATATTATAGATTTTTGTGACATATTCCAATATATTTATTAAATTCATGAATTGATTATCTAAGACGTTTTGTAGAAATGTGCCTTATCTACTTGTCCGCTAAAAAAACATTAACTATGAGATCAGTTCCTCTAAGACAAAGCTGTTTTTAATCTATTAATTATCATTTTTAACAATTATTCCTTATCCCTGGCCCCACCAGTGGCCAAGCGATTCTGCTCTTAAAGGTGGTAAACGGGACGTGCTGGGTTTGATGTTGGATCCCAGGTCGCGCTCAACGACCAAGCCTTTCGGAGTTTTCCATGGATTTCTACAAAAATCGTTTAAATACGGGCTGGGACCTCATAAAAAGAATTCCCCAGAAGGCATTCCACTTATAAGCATAGAACTCTAGTGTAGTCAATCGACCTTAAATCTAACCACAAACCTTCCTCTTCTCACTTTCTCGTACAAGATTGTTAATAATCAATAATAATAAATTCAAAGATTTTTTAAAAAGGAAGAAACATATACAAGAAATACCTATAAATTTAAATTAAATACAAAAATAAAAATCTGTATTTTTAACAGCATTATCAGTCTGCTTCCTTTTACTTATTAGTATTTTCTCGTGAATTAAAAAATTCATCGAGAATGAATTTTTGTGTTATGAATAGCAAATATTCAGAACAAAAGCTTTTCTATTTAGTGCTTGGCAGTATAAACACTTTCTTCAGCACTGGGACTCTCGACTTCAAATGGCCATGACCAATGAACATGAACAATAGTCTTTCTCTTTCTGCTTCAATTTATCTTAGACTACAGAGGGACGAGGGACAAGGACTGACCTTGAAAAGGGGTTATCTCAAGCACATTCAGCTTCTCTCGCGCAAAAAAAAAATTGTATAAAGTATACATCCTGTTTTCTACTAATCTGTCAGTGAATGAAGAAAGAAGGAGAGAAAAAAGCAAAAAAATTCAACAATGTGAAAATTTTCATTAAAATTCAAATGTATATTATTTTCGCGTTTCAAATTTCTACCCGCTGGAAGCACGGGGGCGAAAAGATACTGTTGCCCCCGTGAAAAATTACAGCGGGGGCGACCGCCCCCGCTGCCCCCGTTAAGTCGGCGCCATGCTACACAGAATATCGTTAAAATCGGTAACAAGGTGATATACAAAAAATTACTTCCTTTTGCCCCCCTCCCCCACACTTCAGCCTCCGAAGTATATGTGACACTGAATTTTTGTCAGAAACAGCAAGTGAAAGACAAAGTTTTATTAAAATCAGTAAAAAAGTGATTTAAAAACAATTATTTTCTTTCAATCCGCTCCTAGCCTCCCCTCCCCCCAGGTATATATGCTAAGTAAAAGTGGTATCAATTTAATTGATTGAAATTTCTAAAAGTGCATTATGAAAATCATTCTTTAAATTCATTTTTTGATGTTTGTTGTTTTTGAGATTTGCAAATTGCAAAAGTGTCCTTTTTCCCGGGTGCCCTTTTTTCTGGGGCCCTTTTTACCAGTGCCTTTTTTTTCAAGTGCCCTTTTTTCCGAAATCCATTTTGCACAGTTATTCTCCTTTCTGTCCTTTTCTTCTTCTACTTTCCTTTTTATATTTCAGACAGAAATATTTAAAATGAGTTTGAGTTTGAATTGCTTTTTCACGCTCAAGTTCGTGTAAAAAACGAACTACGCTCAACTCAAGTTCATAATTTAAAAAACGAACGAAGTTCATCTCAAAACTCAAAAATTTTGAGCTACGCTCACGAACGCGTTCTAATGAACGCGTTCGTGCACAACACTGCTTCTGGATTATAACTATACATGGATATCCATGGAAGTAGTGTAAAAAGGAGAGTTCACCTGCACGGTGGAGGCGCGGAGGCGCGCTGAGGCGCGCGCGCCACCACCCTGTTGGAGCGCACCTCCGCGCCTCCACCGTGCAGGTCAACGTCTCCTTTTTACACTACTTAGTCATCATCTTGGATGAGGGGGGTGTTGCCACCAGAAGAATAGAAACTTTTAGAACGTTGCCACCGGAAGACTAGAAACTTTTTAATCGTCGGGGTGAATGAGTCATCCCCTTGCATGAGAAGTTTGGTGGTGCCATCTATCGGGGAGAAGGGGAATTTTGAGGAGTTAGATTTATTTTCATAAATTTCGGGACTTAGTATTTTTTTCACAATTTTGGGGACTTCAAAATTTTTTCGAATTTTTGCAGGGGTTAGATTCGAACCGAAGGTAAAATAGTTTCACGGCTTGATAAGTGGATAAGGGTTTTATTTATCAAGCCATGAAGCTATGCTTGTGAGTGCACTTATAAGGTATATAAAGAGAGGCGTTGCACTAGTGAGTCATTGTAAAACGTATCTTCGTACGAGGAAGGTATGATGCGCTTTCGTGTGAATGTGAGTCATAATAAAATTTTGTGTTGTAACCATGGAGATGTATCAGAACCCAAGTCACGCAGGAAGTTTTGGTGGTGTAAATGCCTTATTTCGTGCTGCCAAAGGCAAAATCTCGAAGAAGAAGATTCAGGACTGGCTGAGCGGAGTCGATGCATACACGTTGCACAAACCTGTTCGAAGAAAGTTCCCGACCAATCGAGTGATAGTCTATTCTATCGATCAACAGTGGCAGACCGACTTAGTGGATCTCGGCAGTTTGCAAAAGTTCAATCAAGGGTACCGCTACATCATGACTTGTATAGACATTCTGCCTAAATTTGCGTGGGCGGTCCCTTTGAAGCAAAAACGGGGTGAAGATATTGTAAAGGCGTTCCGGTCTATTTTTGTGACGAGGAAACCCAAGTCCCTGCAATCGGATGACGGAAAAGAGTATCAAAACAGACTTTTTCAAAAAAATTTTGAAAGAAGAAGGCGTGCGGTTTTTACGACGAATAACAATACGAAAGCATCTGTCGTGGAGCGATTTAACCGAACTTTGAAAACGAAAATGTGGAAATATTTTACCCATAATCATACCTACCGCTATTTAGACGTGTTGGATCAGTTGTTACACAGGTATAATCATACTTACCATTCAAGTATCAAGAGAGCTCCAGTTGAAGTAACCGCTGAAAATGAAAGCAATGTATGGGATACTTTATACGGTGACATGCAAAATGCGAAAAGAAAACCCTGCATGTTTCAACCGGGAGATGTTGTACGAGTTTCCAAGCAGAAATTAACTTTCGAAAAAGGATATGAAACGAACTGGACGGAAGAAGTGTTTGTGGTGACTGAATGTGTGAGAAGAGACCCTCCCGTCTACCGAATCAAGGACCTGTTAGAAGAACCCATTAAAGGAACCTTTTACCCTCAAGAACTTCAAAAAGTGAAATCAAAAGAGAATTATACGATTGAAAAGATTTTAGATAAGCGGATACGGAAAAAGCGTGTGGAATACAAAGTGAAATTTAAAGGTTATCCCAGCAAATTTGACCAATGGATTCCATCCTCTGATTTATTCGCCTTATAAAACAAGTGTTTGGATTGTTGAAAGATCATTTGAAAGCATGTCGTTTTACGTGACGTTACCTTCGGACAGTTCCCTGAATTATTTTCCTGAGAATAAAATTTCTCATTTTATTACGCGATTACCTGCCCCTGTTGAATTGAAAGGGGAATGGGAAGTAGGCCTCGTCGAATTTATTTACCCTCACACCTGGTATAATGTGAACCAAAATAATAATTTATTTGGTTTCGATTTGAATGACCAGAAATCTCCGTTTGGTAGACGAATTCCCCCTGGCTTTTACGAATCGGTTGATGACATTTTAAAAGCGATGTCTATTGAAGAGATTAAAAATAAAATTTCTTTCACTTATGATCCGCACACGAAAAAGGTGTGTATTAACGTGAAAGATAAAACAAAACTGATATTGCATGAGGGGACAGCGCAGATGTTAGGATTCGAACCGGGTGAAATCGCCTCGCCAGATATAAATATCGAGCAAACTATTTTTAGTACCTATGTCGCAGATCCCTGTGCGCATTATAGAGTGTTGCTGGTTTATTCGGATATTGTCGAACCCCAAATTATCGGAGATGTGTTAGCACCCCTTTTACGAATTGTCAATGTGAGGGGAAAAGATGGAGAAATGATTTGCGAGACATTCGACCGACCGCACTATTTACCTCTCAGCCGAAAATCGTTCGACTCTTTGGAAATCGTTATAAGGAACCACCTCGGCGAACTCACGCCATTTGAACGTGGGCGCTCGTACGTGAAGCTTTCACTTTCGTCAAAAATACCTCTCGTGATGTTTGTTCCTTACCAGTGTTGTGCGAAATCTTTTGAAGATTACTATTCCCATCAGTCGGGTAGTGGTCTAAATTATTATCAAGGCACTACTTTACAAAAGGGATATGGATTCGGTGGACTGTTTCGATCGCTTTTTCGTGCAGCAGTACCCCTCTTCAAATCGGGAGCGAAAGCGGTCGGCAAGCAGTTGTTTCATTCAGGCGTGAACGTGTTGAGTGACCTGTCTCGCGGAGAAGACATTAAAATGGCCGCCAAGCGAAGATTAAAAGAAGCTGGACAGACCTTAACCGACAAAGCCGCTACTAAAGTGAAGACGATGATTGGATCGGGCCGCCGGTATAAAAAGAAGAAGCGTTCTACCAAAGCTGTCACTCGACGTAAAGCCAAGAGAGTGAAGGTACAAGATATTTTCGCTTAAAGATGTCTGGACTCATCCATAAAGATTCTGCTGCCTGTGCGAAATCCGAATTGGATTTATTTTTGATCCCACCCACGCAAACGGCTATTGAAAAAGGATACTTTGTTGAATACCACCCTCTTGCGAATATTCGAGACGGAGGACCTGTGGAATTTAATATTTCCGGAAATGGTGAAGACTATATTGATTTATCAGCTTCCTACCTGTATGTGAATGTGAAAATTACCAAGTTTGATGGATCACCCTTAGCGGAAACGGATGCAGTTGCCCCCGTGAATTTATTTTTACACGCCTTGTTTTCTCAAGCGGATATTAGCCTGAACGAAAGAGTGATCTCCTCGTCGAGTAACACCTACCCCTACCGCGCCTATATTGAAACGCTATTGAATTACGGAGAAGATGCCAAGAAAAGTTTATTGACCTGCGAATGTTTTTACAAAGATGAGAATTTAGCTGCTACAGATCCTGCTGGAGACAACCCCGGATTAAAGATACGTTACGCACTCACGAATAAAAGCAAAACGTTACATATGATTGGACCTTTGCATTGTGATATTTTTCAACAAAATCGATTGCTATTGAATATGGTTGACTTGAAAATTAAGATGACCCGAAGCAAGCCCGAATTTTCCTTAATGTGTAAAATCGATGCGGCGAAACCCATTCCCAACTACAAAGTGATTTTGGAACATGCTTCTATTTTCATACGTAAAGTGAAAGTGAGCCCAGGTGTATTACTGGGTCATGCCAAGGCCTTAGAGAAAAGTACAGCAAAGTATCCCATCGATCGAGTGTTATGCAAGACCTATTCGATCTCAACCGGAAGTAAATCCTTTATGCAAGACAATGTGTTTTTAGGAGCCATGCCGAAAAGAATTATTATTGGACTTTTAGAAAATAGTGCCTACACTGGTCAATATGATTTAAATCCCTTTTATTTCTATCATCACAAGGTCAACTTTTTAAGTGTTTACGTGGATGGACAACCCGTACCCAGCAAACCCTTGGAATTGGATTTCGAAGAAAATAACTATATAAGAGCGTATCATCGTTTGTTTTCGGGATTTAATCGAGATACCGGCATTTATCTAACCCGAGAGGACTTTGCGAACGGGCATACTTTGTATGCTTTCGACTTGAGCCCTGACATGTGTGACGGACCCCATCTGAATCTACAGCAACAAGGAAATTTACGAATTGAAATCAAGTTTGCAGACTCCTTAGAAAGAACCACGACTGTATTGGTGTATGCGGAATTTGAAAACATTATAGAAATTAGTAAAACACGACATGTGTTGTGTGACTTCCCCAACTGAAAATGAATTCTATAGAAATCGAGACTATTTTATCCCACGATCCAGTGACCAAGAAATACTTTTCCGGTGTTTTCCCCAGTGATCAATTACCCAAGAAAATCGAGCGTTATCCTGCATGTTTTGTATGCAACGTGGACAAGTCTACAGAAGCCGGAAGCCACTGGGTGGCATTCTACCTATCCTCCACTACAGAAGCGGAATTCTTTGATTCCTATGGAAACAAGCCAAACTTTTTTAAAGGACCTATATCGAACTATGTATCTCAATTTTCACGAGTGGTGTTTAATCCACTTCCGCTGCAAAGTCATGTGACAGCTGTTTGTGGTCAATTTTGTGTGTATTATATTTATTGCCGATGTCGTGGCAAAACTTTGAAAGATTTTTTAAAGCAGTTCGTAACTGAAAATATATGTAACGACCATAGAGTCTATAATTTTGTATCCAAACGATTTCGTACACGTGCTCCTTTTTATCAATAAAATACTATTTATAATGTAAACCTATGTGTCTGTGTTTATTTAGAATGGAGTTTCCACGCTTTCAACACCCTTTTACAATGCTCTTAGCAGGCCCCACGGGGGTCGGTAAGAGTTGGTTTCTGCGGGATTTACTGGCAGAACGACGGCGTATGTTTAACCCTCCACCCGATAAAGTCGTTTGGTTTTACGGCATCTCTCAAAAGCTTTACGAGGAAATTCCCGACGTGACGTTCGTGGAAGGGTTTCCTTCTAATTATCGGGAATATTTAGGTACCCATTCTTTAATGATTTTAGATGATTTGATGGTGGAATGTGGGGGTGATGAACGATTAACCCACCTCTTTACCAAAGGAAGTCACCATTTAAATTTAAGTATTATTTTTATTACTCAAAACCTTTTTCATAAAGGTAAAGAAATGAGAGGTATTTCCTTAAACAGTCAATACTTAGTACTTTTTAAAAATCGTCGGGACATGAGTCAAATTACGCACTTGGGTAGACAATTATACCCGAGATCAACTCAGTTTTTTCAAGAAGTGTTCGAGGATGCTACCAAACAACCCTTCTCTTATTTGTTGGTGGATTTAAGGAATGAAACCCCCGAAGGTATGCGACTCAGAACGCGTATATTACCGGGGGAAACCCAATTTGTGTACGAGCCCAAAAAAGGTTTAAAAGGAAAGCCCTACCGATTTTAATTCAGTTGTGATCATGACGTTAACGAGGAAACAACTTCGAGATTTGAAGCTTATAAAGTCTTGTCCTCAAACCTTACGCAAGCATTTGTTAAAAAAATTACCGACTCGATCTGTAAAGGCTATTTGCGAATGCACCCTGAACGTATTAAAAGGAAACGTACCTCTCTCCTCTCATCAGAAAAGGTCTTTAAGGAAATATAAGACGACTCTTCGAAAAATTGGTACCAAGAAAGGAAGTTTATTCAACAAGAAAAAATTGATTGTTCAACACGGCGGATTTTTAAATATTTTAATCCCGGCTGCATTGTCTGTTTTAACCGGCATCATCAATGGAATTCGCAGCTAAGTATGCGTTGGTACCAGAAGAAGAATTTTCTAAGCATACACCTTCTAAAAAGCAAATGACGGAATTTGATTTAGCTATGGCTAAAATATTAAATAGTTCTCTACCGGATCACGAAAAAATTCAGCACTACTACGAACTCTTAAAAAGAAAAATGGATTTGCAAGAATATAATTTGCCTTGGATGTCTAAACAACTCGAAGAAGAACCTGAAAAAGTGGAACCTAAACAAGTAGAGCCTATAAAACAAGAACCCCAAGAAGACTATGAAACCTTTGTGTTATCATCTGTAGCTAAACCCATGAAGAAACAAGCCGAAGCCTTATTAAATTTTCTCAAGTCTCATTCAAACAAGTTTAAGTGGAACCCGAAAGGAGAGATTACTTACAACGGAAGGACCATGGAACATTCTAATTTAGCGAAACTCTTTCATTTCATCTTTTTGTGAATAAAAAACCACCTATTACAGGACAAAGTGAATTTTTGCAAGCCTTGAAAGATATGGGAGTACCCCAAAGTATTATTAAGAATCGATATTTGTCTTCAAGAAAAAACATTGTCAAACCGAAAAAGAAACTTATTGTAAAAAAACCTGTTGTTAAACTCAACCCTGTAACCTGGGAAACATACTAAATAAAATGAATTTGTATCTATCCCTACGTGTGATTATTTATAGAATAAAATACACTTACCTGAAAACACGTCCTACTCCAACGGCTGCCTTGAGAAAAATGAATGATAAGGAGAGTTCTTATCAGCGACGCGAGGTCACGTGATTAGGGTGACGTCACGAGTGATGTGATTGGCTATGCTCAGTCACGTGGTGAGTGACGTCACGAGTTATCTGATTGGCTACCTCTGGTCACGTGACGAGAGTCTTATCTTATCAGAGATTGCTTATCAGCGATCACGGCTCAGTCTGCCATTTGATTTCGTGTGTGTTGGTTGTCTCGTCATGTCTGCAGTGAGTTTCACGGAAAACGGACTGAATGTCCAGTATGTTTCAAACTTCATCGTAAAGGAACAAGCAGATCGGTATTTTGCCGAGTTAAAAACTACCTTTTTACACGCCAACCTTTAGAATTCATGGAAAAAGTTTTAAGCCTAAAAGACAAGTTCTGGGATACGGCGATTCAACTTTGAGTAATGCCTTCAGCGGAACTCATGTGCCTTCTAACCCTTGAACACGTCTGATATTGGAGCTGCGGGATCGAGTGGAAAAATGGACGGCTTCTACCTTCAACTATATTCTGCTAAACCTCTACAGCAATGGATACAGCTACATACCTCAACATAAAGACAACGAAAGTGGATTAGATGCAACTTTCCCCATCGTAGTCCTCAGCTTTGGTGCCGAACGAACAATTGAATTCAAGAAGCCTAAAACACCTTCTACTTTGATTTCATTAGAACATGGTTCTCTCTACAGTATGTTAAAGCCTAGGAACGAACTGTTTACCCACGGCATTGCACCGAATCCTATCGTCAAAGATATGAGAATCAGCCTGACTTTTCGTCACTTAATACCCAACCCTATCATGCCACCTTTAAAGAAACCAAGACTTGATATAAGTGATGCTTCGTCCAGTGCATGCGATACTTTGAAAAACTCTGATTGTGATACTTCGAAAAACTCTCATTGTGATACTTCTGTTAAAAACTGTTCTCAAGACATGTGTGAAGAATTGAATGTGAATGATTGGTTAAACCAATGGGTACGTGAACAATCTTGGGATCCTATATGAGGTGAATTTAATTTAAACTTTAGCAGTTTTTTACAAATTGTAATAGAAAAGAATTTTAATATGAGAATCCAGATTCGTAATTTTAAAGAATTACATACAGGTCAATGGATACCTACTAAAGAAGGCGTTGTAATGACAGCTCAGACATGGTATTATTTTCAAAGTAAGATTGAAAATTTTAATTTTGAATCAGTAAATGATAGTTTTATTTCTAACAATCAATTAATAATGGCTTACATAGATGAGGATTATTGTACTTTACAGCAAATGTTTTCTTTAAATCCTTCTGGCTTTTATTTAAAACCGAATGTCATTAAATTGTCCAAGGATCAAATTTTTAGGCTTAGAGAACTCAAAATGAGAATAACTCATTTTATTATTGATGCAATATTCACCGTTCAACTTCCTATGTTAATTCTAAATAAACCCCTTGTGTGTATTTCTCATGAAAATGAGCAAAGTGCTAAGGAAATCTTACTCGATTTTATCATGTATGAAATTCAGTTAGGAATTGAAAATTTATTTCAATGTGACAGGTGTGTTTTTAATTTAGACGATCAAAATTCACACGAGTGTTTAATGAAATCTATGTTTGAAAAATATCAATTATATCGTGAAGAAATACTTTTAAAATTAAATATGCATGCTATTGTTAAAAAAATTAATTGTTCCTGTCATTACAATGACGATTTCTTTAAACAATTGAATATGACCTTGTATGAAAAATATATTGAATATACTTTATCCAAAAAGTAATGTGTGTTTATGAAAACGACTTCTTTAAACAATTGTATCCAAAAAGTAATGTGTGTATATATTTTATGGATTTTCAATAAATAGATTGAAACTGAATATCTGTGTCTGTCTGTCTTATTTTGAAATATTTTATTGATTTTATTTCTTAAAAGATTTAATTAGAAATATTTTATTTCATAAAAGATTCTATGAATTTATAAGTTTGAAATGATTATTTTATTTCTTAAAACAATTTATTTTTAAGAGATTCACTGTCTAGGGATTTAATAATTTAAAAAATATATTTCTTAAAACATATAAGTTTGAAATGACTATTTCATTTCTTAAAACAATTTATTTTTAAGAGATTCACTTTCTAAGGATTTAATAATTTTAAAGATATATTTCTTAAAACATATAATAAAACCATTTCCTATGCATTTAATAACTTATATTCGGGAAAAATATTGTTTCGAAAAGATATATTTTATTTCGTAAAACATATAATAAAACCATTTATTCATGAAACAATCCACTTGAAAAAATATTTTTTAATAATCAAATTGAAATAATAATTGTTATTTTCCATTAATTAAAAGTGTAGACATTATCTCTTCATTAGAAATATGCAAATGAGTATGTTTCATATCTCCCGTAAGATATTATACCTGTACGAACACGGAGGGGATGACTCACCTTGGAAGATCCACGAGGGGAAATATGCAAATGAATCAACCTCTATGATGATGAATCAGAATTCGAGAAGTTTCTCGTAAGATCTACAGAGGTGAGTCAGTGTGACGCATGGGGAAACCCCCTTATCTTGATAAGCCGCTGCAACTCAATTCTCGGGTCATTCGTAGATTATCTACTGCCTAGGCAACACGCGCTTTTAGTTCTCTCCTTTAGCGACGCTCGCGAAGTTTTCTTCCCGTAAATATCTTGTGTTTTTCGGCGTATTGTATTTCAGTTTTTCCGTAACTCTATAATGGAAGGATTCACCAACGACAATCAAGCTATGGATGTTGAAAATGCAGTAAGTATATTTATCTAGTAATCATTGATTTTAATTAATTTTCTAACTGTGTTTAATCATTTTTAGTGAAATATGAGTTATTAAATTGTAATAAGAATTCTTTAACTTAATTTATTATTACTTTTACGATATGTTAAAAAATAAATTTGATTTACACTATGCAAAAATAGAATGAGTTTAAAATCTATTTATAATGTGTGTTAAAAATAAATTTGATTTACACTATGCTAAAATCTATTTTTATTTATAATGTGTTTAAAATAAATTGAATTTCGAATCTTTATTTTGATAAATGAGAAATCTATTTGATTTATAGTATGTTAAAAATAAATTTGATTTACACTATGCTAAAATCTATTTTTATTTATAATGTGTTTAAAATAAATTGAATCTTTATTTTGACAAATGAGAAATCTATTTGATTTATAGTATGTTAAAAATAAATTTGATTTACAATATGCTATAATAGAATGAGTTTAAAATCTATTTTATTTATAATGTGGTAAAAATAAATTTAATTTCGAAGCTTTAATTTGATAAACGCGAAATCTATTTTATTTCATTCAATAAACTATATAAAGTGAAATTTAAGTATGTGTAAAATCTGTTTATGCTTAGAAATTATTTATTCTATAAGTGAAAATCTATTTATAATATGTGTTAAAAATAAATTTGATTTACACTATGCTAAAATCTATTTTTATTTATAATGTGGTAAAAATAAATTTAATTTCGAAGCTTTAATTTGATAAACGCGAAATCTATTTTATTTCTATCAATAAACTATATAAAGTGAAATTTAAGTATGTGTAAAATCTGTTTATGCTTAGAAATTATTTATTCTATAAGTGAAAATCTATTTATAATATGTGTTAAAAATAAATTTAATTTCAAATCTTTATTTTGACAAATGGGAAATCTATTTTATTTATAATGTAGTAAACATAAATTTAATTTCGAATCTTTAATTTGATAAATGCGAAATCTATTTTATTTCATTCAATAAACTACATAAAGCGAAATTTAAGTATGTGTAAAACTTGTTTATGCTTAGAAATTATCTTTTTTATAAGTGAAAAACTTTGTATAGAAATTTTAATAAGTTTATTTATTTTTTTACAATCATATGACATAGAAATTATTCTATAAGTGAAAATCTATTTTATTTATTATGTGTTAAACATAAATTTGATTTCGAATCTTTAATTTGATAAATGCGAAATCTATTTTATTTCATTCAATAAACTACATAAAGTGAAATTTAAGTATGTGTAAAACTTGTTTATGCTTAGAAATTATTTATTTTATAAGTGAAAAACTTTGTATAGAAATTTTAATAAGTTTATTTATTTTTTTACAATCATATGACATAGAAATTATTTTATAAGTGAAAAACTTTTTAATTAGAAGATTTAATTAAAACTTATTCTCATAAGTTTAAACTAAAAATTTATTATTCTAATAATTTATTTCCTTACAAAATTTATGACTCATACTTCGTTTAAAGGTGCTTTTTATATTATTCAAATCAAAAAGTTATTATTATTATTGTTTACTTATGAGAAACTTAATTTGCATTCATTATAAATAAAAAATTTAATTATTAACTAGAAAATCAGTTTACTTATAATTTTCATCAACTAGTGTTGTTTATTTAATTTCCAACATCCTATACTTTGTGATTTATATAGTAATTATCGCTTATACAATAAAATGTTAGTGTTCAAGTAGATTCATGTTCAGTCATGTTTAGAATGACTCATCGTTTGATGAGTCATCGCATAGCTTATACAATAAAATGTTAGTGTTCAAGTAGATTCATGTTCAGACATGTTTAGGATGACTCATCGTTTGATAAGCTATCAATTAGATTATACTTATTCAATTTATTTATGTTGTATAAAAGTTAGAATTGCATAACCTTTTGTTTATTAAATCTTTAACTAGGAGAATTTATTTTTCTAAAAATTTTTTTTAAATTTGCATACCTAATCCTATGTTTAGATAAAATAGTGTATTTGGATTATTAAAATGGTAGCGTGTATGTATAAAAGTTAGATTAATTAAATATTTAACTAGAAGAATTTATTTTTCTAAAAATTTTTAAAGTTGCATACCTAATCCTATGTTTAGATAAAATAGTGTATTTGGATTATTAAAATGGTAGCGTGTATGTATAAAAGTTAGATTAATTAAATCTTTAACTAGAAGAATTTATTTTTCTAAAAATTTTTAAAGTTGCATCCTATGTTTATAAAATGATTCGTTTATTTAATGACTCATCGAATAGATTAAATTTATTTATTTATGTTGTATAAAAGTTAGATTTGTATAACCTTTTGTATATCAAATCTTTAACTAGAAGAATTTATTTTTCTAAAATTTTTTAAAGTTGCATCCTATTCGTTTATTTTCAGTTGGGTATTTCCTTCGGTATACCCGATGACGAACTTCATATGCTTTGTACTGATGGGGAAATAAATGATGAGGAGTGGCGAAACCCCCAATGGGACGACGTCGCCCAACCTGAAGCCGACCCTGAACCTCAACCTGAGGCCCAACCTGAAGTCCAATCTGAACCTTCTAAGGTATGTATTGTTTTACATTAAAAATGAGAGTGTTTCCTTTTACAAAAGTTTTAAAAATTGTCCCTTTTACAAAAGTTAAAAAAATTGTCTTTCTTATTATAGGTTCAACCTGTTTGCCCTACTTGTGGGAAATCTTTTTCTAGAAGTCGGGATTTGACTAGACACAAGAAAACACACAACACAGAAAAAATGTTCGTGTGTCTCACTTGCCAAAAGGAATTCTCCAGAAAGGACAACCTAAATAGACACCGAAAATCGCATCAGTCCACGAGTGAATAACAAGAATCTGTAGATCCTCAGCCAGGTCCTTCTAAGGTATGTATTATTTCTTAAAGTTTTTGTTTTGTGATATTTTGAAAAATTGTAACACTTTGATTAAAAATTGTAACACTTTGATTAAAAATCGTTTTTTTTTTATTCTTTTATAGGGTTTCTCCTGTTCTGTGTGTTTGGAGGAGTTCTCCAGAAAGGATGCCTTAAACCGACATAAGAAGTTGCATGATGCTGACACTTCCACCTATCAATGTGCTACATGCCAACGAAAGTTTAGTCGCCTGGATGAGTACAACGCTCATCTAAAGACACATAACTACCCCTGCAAAGAATGCCAGTCCACCTTCTCCTCTAAGTCATCATTAATGAACCATATGCGAGTTCAGCATTCAAATAGCCTAAGTGAGAGCCGGAAGAAACCGAAAACGACTCCTCCACCACTCTCTCGAAGACGACCCTATACACAAGCTTTGAACACGTTTAAGACGGTGCTCATTGAACCTACTGAAGCTACTCGGTACGATGTGAAAATCTTTTTAGAGTCTATTCGTGCCGAGATACATGAAAACATCCTACAGGAATTGTATGAGAAAGATTCGATCAAATGGTACCTGGTAATAAAAGTCTGCTTTGAAAGAGAGACAGCCGAAGGAGAACTGGAAATTATGGATGCGTACTTCAGAACACCCTGCTACCAGCAACACACTCCTGATTTAATTGATGATCAAATAAGTGTAGGATTCATGAAGATCATTCAAAACTACGAAGAGTTCTTAGAGAGAGGTTCCGGCTGGGTGCTGAGAAACATCTACTACCTTGAATTCAAGTCTGCTAAATATAACCCCTTGAGAGCGAGCAGCTATCAAGAATTGCCAGCTAAACTGCTTGCCAAGAAAGCCATCTTAAATATACAGAACAGAGATAACAAGTGCTTCCTATGGTGCCTGCTAGCACACAAACTGAATTTAGACTACACAAGAAATCCCGAACGAGTCTCCCACTATTTACCTCATGAAGAGGAAATCAAGATGGGTAATGCTCAGTACCCTGTTCCCATCTCAAAAATAGGCCTCATAGAAAACCTGAACAATCTTAGAATCAACGTCTTCGGCTACGAAAACTCTAAAGTGACAATTTTAAGAATTTCCGAAGTAGAAGATGTTGAAGCTATCAACTTATTACTCATTGCGAACGAGGAAGGTGCCCACCACTATTGTCTAATCCGAAACTTTTCAAGATTGATGGGAGACCGCACAAAACACTATGGCAAACAGTATTATTGTTATAGATGCCTGCATGGTTTTTCAACAGAACTTTTGTTAAAAGATCATGAAACAAACTGCTCAAGCCATTGAGATGCCCAGCAAGGAGAAAAATATACTAGAGTTCACGGGAACCCATCTTCAACACCCTATCAGCTATATCATCTATGCAGACTTTGAAAGTTTGTTAGAACCTATTGCATCAGCTGCTCCTTCCTCATCAAACTCCTACCTGCAACATACAGCCCGCCATACACCCTGCGGTTACGCTTATGTAATCGTAGGGTCTGAAGGCAAAGCCGTCAAGCCCATCTTTAGCTATCGAGGAGAGAATGCAGTCAAGCATTTTCTAGAAAATATCATCATGAAAAAAGATATCCTTGAAGACAAACTACGAGAAATTAAGCCTATGAAGCTCTCTACCCAAGAAGAGGAGGCGTTCCAAAATGCTACAAGGTGCAGCATATGTCGTCAACCCCTGTTACCCGGATGCATTAAAGTTCGGGATCACAATCACGAAACTGGAGTTTTTAGAGGTGCCGCCCATGCTAGCTGCAACCTTAATTTTAAGCAGCCAAAGAAGATTCCCGTGGTTTTCCACAACTTGAAGAATTATGATGCCCACCATATTATGACAGAATTAGGCCATTTTCAAGACCATCAGATACAAGTTATCGCAACAACATTAGAAAAATATGTATCATTCACTTTGAAGAAACCTGACAGTCCTGTACAACTCGTCTTTCTTGACTCCTTCCAATTTTTGCCTGCTTCGTTAGAAAAGTTGGTGAAGAATTTGGATATTAGCCAGTTTAACATTCTAAAAGACCAGTTTGGGTCAAGTACCGATCTAAGTCTCCTCACCAGAAAAGGAGTATACCCCTATGACTACATTACTGGATTTGATAAATTTGAAGAAACAGTGTTGCCTCCTCCATCAGCGTTTTTCAACTCTCTTACGAACGAAGCCGTCGAAGAATCTGATTATCAACATGCAAACAACATATGGGAAGTCTTCCAGATAAGAAACCTCGGCGAGTATCATGACCTGTATGTGAAGACAGATGTTTTACTCCTTGCCGATGTCTTCCAAAATTTCAGAAGTCTTTGCTTACACTATTACAACATCGATGCTGCTCATTTATACACCTCTCCTGGACTGTCCTGGCAAGCCTGTCTGAAGATGACTGATGTCAAGCTAGAGCTGCTCACGGATATCAACATGCTGCTGTTTATTGAAAAAGGGGTGCGCGGGGGTGTGTCGCAGATTTCACACCGTTTCGCTGTTGCAAACAACCCGCACACTCCTCACTACGACTCAAGTAAGCCCTCTAGTTATATCATGTACTGGGATGCGAACAACCTTTACGGTTGGGCTATGTCCCAGTACATGCCTTATGGCAAGTTTCAATGGATGGACCCCTCTAACATTACTGAAGATTTCATCATGAACATACCCGAAGATGCAGCTGAAGGCTTCATTTTTGAAGTGAATTTGGAGTACCCGACAAATCTGCATGACCTCCACAATAGCTACCCACTTGCACCTGAAAGAATGACCGTGACAGAAGAAATGCTCTCCACCTATGCCAAGTCCTTGTTGCAGAACCAAAAGTATTCAGGAACACCAAACTCATTCCAAACCTTCACAATAAATCAGAGTATGTTGTACATTACAGAAATCTACAGTTATACCTAAAACTCGGAATGAAGCTATTAAAAGTGAACAAGGTTTTGAAATTTCACCAAGCACCCTGGCTTAAAAAGTATGTCGACTTCAACACAGATAAACGAAAATCCGCAAAGAACAGCTTTGAGAAAGATTTCTTTAAACTGTTGAACAATAGCGTCTATGGAAAGACCATCGAAAATTTGAGAAAACGTCGTAACATAGAACTGTGTAACAATGAAGTCAGAGCCCAAAAATTAGTTGCATCACCGAATTTCACAACTTTTAAAGAATTTTGCAATAACCTCGTAGCTGTGGAGAGAACAAAACCCACCATCCTGATGAATAGGCCGATATACGTGGGTTTCTGTATCCTTGAATTAGCAAAGTTGCTCATGTACGACTTTCACTACAATTTCGTTATGAAAAAGTATGAAAGTCGTGCAACTTTGTTGTTCACGGATACAGACTCCTTGACGTACTGTATCCAGACAGCAGACATGTATCAAGATATGAAGGAAGATCAGCACCATTTTGACTTCTCAGAGTATCCAGAAAATCATCCGCTATATTCTACAACTAACAAAAAGGTCCTTGGAAAGTTTAAAGACGAACTCCACAGTCAAGCTGCCTACAAATTCATTGGATTAAAGCCAAAAATGTATGCCATACAGTCAGCTGGTGGTGAAAAGAAGACAGCAAAAGGCATATCAACCTGCATCGTAAGGAAAAAATTAAGTGTTCAAGACTATCAAGAATGCCTGCAAAAGGAGATAGCCACGTATGAGCAACAAACCAGAATCCTACAAGAACGTCATCAACTCTATACAGTTAATCAAAACAAAAAGTGTTTATCTCCTTTTGATGACAAGAGGTATCTGCTAGATGATGAAATCACCAGTCTGGCTTATGGCCATTACAGAATACCGCAGCATCCATAGTGAAAATTTTTGTATATATTGTTCCTGCATCCTGTATATATTTTTAAATTGTTTCTGCATCCTGTATATATCAATTGTTTCTGCAACCATGAAGATTTTTCCTGCATCCTGTATATATCAATTGTTTCTGCATCCATGAAGATTGTTCCTGCACCCTGTATATATTTTTTAATTGTTCCTGCATCTATGTAAATTGTACAGATTGTTTCTGCACCTATGAAGATTGTTTCTGCACCCTGTATATATCAATTGTTTCGCACCTATGAAGATTGTTCCTGCACCCTGTATATATCAATTGTTTCGCACCTATGAAGATTGTTCCTGCACCCTGTATATATCAATTGTTTCTGCATCCATGAAGATTGTTCCTGCATCCTGTATATATTTTAAATTGTTTCGCACCTATGAAGATTGTTTCTGCACCCTGTATATATTTTTAAATTGTTCCTGCACCTTGTATATATTTTTAAATTGTTCCTGCATCTATGAAGATTTTTTCCGCACCCTGTATATATCAATTTTTTCTGCATCCATGAAGATTGTACAGATTGTTTCGCACCTATGAAGATTCTTCCTGCACCCTGTATATATCAATTGTTTCTGCATCTATGAAGATTGTTCCTGCATCCAGTATATATTTTTAAATTGTTTCGCACCTATGAAGATTGTTCCTGCATCCTGTATATTTTTAAATTGTTTCGCACCTATGAAGATTGTTCCTGCACCCTGTATATATCAATTGTTTCTGCATCCTGTATATATCAATTGTTTCGCACCTATGTAAATTGTACAGATTGTTTCTCCCCTATGAAGATTGTTTCTGCATCCTGTATATATCAATTGTTTCTGCACCTATGAAGATTGTTCCTGCACCCTGTATATATTTTAAATTGTTTCGCACCTATGAAGATTGTTCCTGCACCCTGTATATATCAATTGTTTTGCACCTATGAAGATTGTTCCTGCATCCTGTATATATCAATTGTTTCGCACCTATGTAAATTGTACAGATTGTTTCGCACCTATGAAGATTGTTCCTGCATCCTGTATATATCAATTGTTTCGCACCGATGTAAATTGTACAGATTGTTTCGCACCTATGAAGATTGTTCCTGCACCCTGTATATATCAATTGTTTCGCACCTATGTAAATTGTACAGATTGTTTCGCATCTATGAAGATTGTTCCTGCATATATCAATTGTTTCTGCACCTATGAAGATTGTTCCTGCATCCTGTATATATCAATTGTTTCGCACCTATGTAAATTGTACAGATTGTTTCGCACCTATGAAGATTGTCTGAACCCATGCTTTGAAGACATCCCCAGAAAACTATGTGATGAGTTCATCAGGTTGATATTTTTTTTTTAAAGGAACTAACTCCCGCCTTGCTCTACGGAGCGAAAAGGGGCACCGCAGGGCCTCGGGAGGGCAGTCTCCCAGGCGCTCAAGGTGAACTCTTTCTTTCTCTTTCTCCTCTTTTTTTCTAACTTTATTCTTTCTAACTCTCATTTCTTAAATTTTGTATTCTCTTTCTAACTTTTTTCTATACATTTTTCTTTCACTTACTTCTCAAATTGTGCATGTATCTCTTTTCAGGCTAAGTCCCAAAAGATCGTGACGTCATCTAACTCTCCTGCAAAAATTCGAAAAAATTTTGAAGTCCCCGAAATTGTGAAAAAAAAAATACTAAGTCCCGAAATTTAGGAAAATAAATCTAACTCCTCAAAATTCCCCCTTCTCCCCGATAGATGGCAGCACTCATCGCGGAAACCCTCGTAAAAGGTGATACCCAAAGTTTCTATTCTTCCGGTGGCAACACACTCTCGTCCAATATAATGACTAAGTAGTGTAAAAAGGGGGGCGTTGACCGACAGGGTGGTGGGACGGTGGGTCTAGGGTGGAGGCGCCCTCAACCCTGACCCACATCGTCCCACCGTCCCACCACCCTGTCGGTGAACCCCCCTTTTTACACTACTTATGGATTATAACATAACGCATGGATTATATCTATACTTTCCTTTCGTATAGATTAGTTTTAACTTGTATTACCTCTCTGATGATACCTTAAATCCCATTTAATTTTGCATATGACCGAAAAAATCTGATAAAGTATGTCTTTGTAGTTCTATTTTTAGGAGAAAATGTAAGGTATATAAAATAAAGATATATAAAAGACTTTAACACATATAAAATGAAAAATAATGTTTTTATGTAAAACGAGTTTTCTCTTTTTTTCTTTTTTTTGTTTATATCATGTATAAAAAGGAATTTTTGCGATAGTCAAAGGGAAATTATAGTTAGATATTTTTATTCGAAAAACATGTACAAAATTTTATATATGTTAAATGAAATAAAAATAAAAATTTATATTTAATTTGAATAAATAACTTTAATACTACCGAAATAAAAATAAATCATAGGGTAAGTGCATCAGTGATCGACACTTTTAGAGCAATCTCTGATGTTTTTATAGTTCTAGTCATCAGAAAATATTTTTAGAAATATTAAGTTAGTACATATGGTATGAAAGACATTCAGAACCACATATATGTTAAAATATATACATTTTACAAGAATTGTCTTTTTTTATGAATTTTCATTTGACACCCACTCAATGTTGCAGTCATTGACACTGTCAGTTTTTCATTTTATCAGTAACTGGCCCCCTATTTTCCAGTGTTTGACACTGCTAGTTATTCATGTTACCAGTTATTAGCACCCTATGCTCCAGTGTTTGACATAAAGTGTTAAAATTCTTATATGTAAAATATATGATTTTATTATTTTTCTTGTTTATTAATTATTTCGGAATAGATGTGAATTACTGGAGCATGCCAATCACTGGAGCACCTACCCTACATTTATCTTTATTAATTAAACTTATTCCAAATATGTTACAGATTTAATTATAGTATTTTTTCATATATTTCTAGCATTTGATAAAAAAAAAATTTCTTTTTATGTGTAGTAAAAAGAAGATTTTAAAACAAGAAGAAAATTTATTTTATGTTTGTCTTTAGTTGTTCTCTTAGAAACATAAATGTGAATTGTGTTACATAATATTAGGTTATAGTTGCTCTAAATTATGTAATTGTAGCAAATGGTTAATTGTAATAATTTAGAAAATTAACACCAGGGAACAGTTATTTTTTACCTAACAATTGCGACCTATCTCTGGTTATATTTCGTTCACTGATTCAAAAAATATTTTCAGTTTTAACTCATCAGCTCTAGTATTTTACCTTATCCACATTATATGTCAATTTAACTATACTGGTATCAATATGGAAACCGGTCCGAATGCCTATGTAATAGACAATATCTGTTTTATTGGATTCGAAGCTAAATCATACCCAAAATGTTTTCCATTTCCCTATGAATTTCTGTCTAGGATACAAATATTTCCCTATAGAATGCAAACATATTCCCATAAAACACAAATGTAAACATTATAATTCTGTATTTTTCCCTATAGTAGTCACGTGTCAAGGGTTTCATACGTAACACGGATAAAGTCCATTAGCGTAATTTTATGTTACAATTAAGAGCATAAAAATACTGAGCATATCCTTCACTTGTTCTTCATATTTAGGAACCTTATAGTTTCCAAGGGAATTCTTCACTATCATAGAGAATAACGACATCGCAATTGCCTCAGTATCATTCACTGAGCTTAATTATA
This sequence comes from Salticus scenicus, assembly GCA_963930645.1. Taxonomy (NCBI): domain Eukaryota; kingdom Metazoa; phylum Arthropoda; class Arachnida; order Araneae; family Salticidae; genus Salticus; species Salticus scenicus. Next base: position 7,852,440 of record CAWVNO010000001.1, on the reverse strand, counting down.
TTTTAATAGTAATAATAATAATATCGGTTAAGAGAGTAAGTATTCTACTAACCAGATGGCGCCATACCTCAGCTGTGAGTATTTTTGTTTTCTCTTCTTTTCAGTTGTTGCTTGTGATTATGATGTAGCCACGCACGCGTTATCAGCAAGAGCTGCTCTCAACCAAAATAAATACGTGTACAATTTATTTAGTGGGTTAATTACTTTATAGAGTCCATGTGTACACTTTAACAACATGAGAACCAGTGGAAAATGTTTGATAAATTCACTAGTGGTAAAATAAATATTAACAATAATAATAATAGTAATTATAATGGTGATTATAATTATAATTATCATATCTCATTAAATATAGCTGACAGAACAAAATTAATAGCATTTTCTGTATCATCATCAACAATATATTCAGAATCGGTTCGAAAATTGCAAACACAACGAAAAAAAATTGTTTCCCAGTGTAACAGGAAATTTCTAAAATGTTTCTAGCAATAGAACGAAATTAAAAGATTGTTAATATTTTCAGACGCTTTCGTGAGAAATAATAACTAGAAAATACGCTTTTGAAAAGAGTATCCTATAATTTAATAAAATATTCATCAACTTAAATTATTTTGAAATTCTGTCTGTTGAAACTTTAACCTAAATCCTAGAGAAATTTTAAAAATATGAATTCATCCTTTTGAAAAGTTATGAGACGTATAATTTTAACTTTAAATTCATTGATTCAATTAGTTGCTAATTTGGTACTCAATATGGAATGTGCAAAAAAATCTAGTTGATTGATTCTTGAAATTGAATTATCATAACAAAATAGTATAGTCGAAACAAAATTTTGAAATATCTAAATAATTAGTTTTAAACTTTGTTTCGAAATCTCGAAACAGCCAATTTAGAAAATGATATATATTTTAAAAGAAGAAAGAGAATATATTTAGATTTTTGAAATTATTAGTTAAAAATTAAAAAATCTGGAGTGACTCCACTCGACTTTCCGAACATTGAGTAATTAACAGTTTTGTAGATAAAGTAAAGAAAGAGTAGTTGTTAAACAAACAAAAGAGAGAAAACCATAATAGAGTGTTTGAGTATTTTTCTCCATCTATTACACGTTGTTTTATTTAACGCTACTGAACTTTGAGCCCATAGATCATAATGACAAAGAAATTTTCGTTGTGTCCCTGTAAAAACCTATAAATGTTAGATTCACCAAAATGCTTATAGTTAGTGCAACAGGGATTTATAATACTCATATAAATTTTCAGCTGAATTCAATAAGGCGTTTAGATGCTATCGTACTTTTAAAAATTTAGTCCCATAGGCCATAATGATAAAGAATTTTTCTTTGTGTCCCTGTAAAAAAACTGTAAGTGCTAGATTCACCAAAATCAATACAGTTAGTTCAACTGTGATCTATAACATGTGTACAATTTTTTTGCTCGGATTAATAAGGCGTTTAGACACTATCACATTTTTAAAAATTTGGCCCCATAGGCATAATGATAAAGAATTTTTCTTTGTGTCCCTGTAAAAAAACTATAAGTGCTAGATTCTCCAAAATCTATACAGATTGAGTATTTGTGATCTATAATATGTGTATAAAATTTTTGCTCAATTGAATAAGGCGTTTAGATGCTATCGCACTTTTAAGATTTTGCTCCCATAGGCCATAATGATAAAGAATTTTTCTTTGTGTCCCTGTAAAAAAACTATAAGTGCTAGATTCACCAAAATCTATAGGGTTCGTACTATGGTGACTTACAATATGCGTACCAACTTTCAGGTTAATCGAACGAAGCGTTTAGACGCTAGCGTGTTCACCCACAGACATACACACATACACACACACACACATACACACATACACACATACACACACACATACATACATCATCGTAAAAATAGTGAAAACGGACTCAGGGGACCTCAAAACGTATAGAAACATCAAAATCTCGAATTCGGATTTTTGACATGATTACAATACTTTCCTCACTATAGTGTTCGGAAAGTAAAATGAAATGAGTGATATATGAGTTCAATAAAAAGAGTTAAACATATGGAAACTGGTCTTTTTTGTACAACATACAGCTTTTAATTTCTTTGATTTTAACTAGTTGTCTACCTTAAAGAAATAGTTTGATTTTTCTTTCTTTCTTTCATTTTTTTTTTTTTTTCCGAAAGTAACTAATGATTTTTACTTTCCGAACACTATAGTGAGGAAAGTATTGTAATCATGTCAAAAATCTGAATTTGAGATTTTGTTGTTTCTATACGTTTCGAGGTCCCCTGAGTCCGTTTTCCCTATTTTTACGATGATGTATGTATGTATGTGTGTATGTGTATGTATGTATGTGTGTGTATGTAAGTATGTGTGTATGTCTGTGAGTGAACACGCTAGCATCTAAACGCTTTGTTCGAATAAGCTGAAAGTTGGTACGTATATTGTAAGTCATCATAGTACGAACCTTATTGATTTTGGTGAATCTAGCACTTATAGTTTTTTTACAGGGACACCAGAAAAAATTCTTTATCATTATGGCTTATGGAGCCAAATTTTTAAAAGTGCGATTTCGTCTAAACACTTTATTAATCTGAGCAAAAAATTTCTACATATGTATAAATGTCACAGTTGCACGAACTGTATAGATTCTGGTGAATTTAACACTTAAAGTTTTTTACAGGGGCACAAAGAAAAATTCTTTATTCTTATGGCCTATGGGACCAAATTTTTAAAAGTGCGATAACATCTAAACGCCTTATTCAATTGAGCTGAAAATTTATATGAATACTATAAGTCACTGTTGCACTAACTATAAGCATTTTGGTGAATCTAGCATTTATATGTTTTTACATGGACACAACGAAAAATTCCTTATGCTTCGGAAAGTCGAGTGGAGTCACTCCAGATTTTTTTCCAAAGAAAATGCAACAAATATCCGAACAATTATATCCAAAATTTGAGGTTCGACAAAATTTAAAATTCAGAAGAAGGAAATTTTACGGAATATTAAAAATATTATTTATTTTATATTTTGCGATATTTTTAATTATGATTCAAGACGTAACTAGTTAATTTCTGATAGTTTAAATTCTTTAAAAATATACAGTGAAACTTGAATAATTCGAACTTGTGTAATTCGAAATTCTGGATAATTCGAAATTTTTATTCGGTCCCTTGAATTTTGTATTAAAATAATGTTAAAAAATCACGGATAATTCGAATTCTGTTTTGGATAATTCGAATTTTTCATAGGATTACCTTTAAAATATTACAATAAAATTTGTTCCCGAGATTTTTCTCAGCTAAAGTGCTTTATTTTTTTTAACAGTTTTTCAAAAGAAGGATAAGGAAATACAAGAGTATTTCCTACCTACACTGTAAAACATATATCTTATTTGCTGCCAGAAATTCTCTTTAACTAGAATACGCGTAATTTACGAAAAAGTTATGTTATCAGAACGTATATTCTCAAATTACACAGAATTTCTGGCAGCAAATAGGACCTATTTTTACAGTGTAGTGCATCAGAAGATATGGTCCATATACATGAACTTCGAGATTTTTTTTTTTTTTTTTTATTAAAAGTCATGTCTATTGCAGGAGATTCTGTTTCTGTATCAATTGATGGGTTGAAGTCATATGCTATGACAAAAAGATTGTACTTAAAGAAGCAATCAAAAATATCTGACTATTTTAAAAATGTGTTGAATAATTAAGCTCGTAAAAAAATATTGATTTAATGGGAGGGGCTTAATGATGCAGTACTCTTAGACATAAAGTTTATATGTTAAATCATTAATCATAGAGTTTTATATTTTTAATTTATCTCTTCTTTTTGACAAAATAGTATATGTAATTCGAATTTTTGGATATTTCGAATTTTTCTCTGGTCCCTTCAACTTCGAATTATCCAAGTTCTACTTTATGTATCTAAACACGTTTTATTGAAAATTTATAAACTTTACTATTAGACTTTAACTTTATTATCTCGTAGTAAAAAGGGGAATAAGAGCAAAAAATTGTGAAAAAAAAGTCTTTTTGCTTTATAAATATCTTTTAGAATAAATCCGATTAAAAATCTAGCGTCGAGGTACAAAATGGGAAATGGGTAATGTGCACCGATGCAAACTAAATGTAAATGTTTTTAAGTAATACATGTAGAGAGAGAGGGGAAAATTTGAGAAAAAATATAACACTTAGTTTAAATATGTACAGTATAAAGCTTAAATGAAATATTATATTTCAATTTGAATCGAAACCTATAAGACAACAGAAATTATAAATAAATCTATAAATATGTATTTTTTCTTTCTTTCTTTCTTTCTTTCTTTTTTCTTTTTTTTCAAATGTATTGTAAATTTCTTTTTATTCTATTACAAATTCTACTGTTTTACGAAAATTTTTGCCTTCTTTTTACATTTGGTGAAATATGATATAGAAACAAATTAAAACAAAACATTTTCTTTGATTCTTGTCTTCAGTTATTTACTGTAAATAAATAAAAAAAAAAACTTGAATGTACATGCAATCGCCTGTTTAATTCTTACAATCAAGACCGTTTTCTGCCTGTAAGACGGGATAACCTGTATTTTCTGTTACGATGTGATATTTTATTCTGTAGGTAGCACAGGGTTCTTACTGGTCGCTGTTTTGAATAACGCTATTCATAATCATTTGTAGTACACAAGAATAATACAAATTTTTTTTATATATATATATACGGGAAAAACAATTAACTAATTACGGTCAAAACGTTAATTTGGCCGAGGCTGTTGTTAATGAGCAAAACCCGGTAAATTTTCTTCAAAACTTTTTAAGTGTTCTTTTAAGTACATAAATGTGAAGTGTGTAATTCATACTTACAAATACTTAATTTTAGTAATTAAAAAAAAAAAAAAATGTAAATTTGTTAAAATTCTCAAATCATAGAACAAATTTAAAACCATAATCATACTTCTAAACACACTTTCTAGAAAAATAATAACTAGCAAATACGCTTACGAAAAGAGTAGCATATAATTTAATAAAATATTAACCAATCTTTTAAACTATTTTGAAATTTGGTCTGTTAAAACTTTTACCTAAATCCTAGAGATATTTAAAATATACGATAACATTCTTTTGAAAAGTTATAAGATGTATAATTTTACCTTTAATTTCGTTGATTCATTTAGTTGCTAATTTAATACTTAATATATAAAAGTTAGAAAATTTTAGTTGATTGATTCTAGAAACCAAATTAACAAAATAGCATTGATGAAACAAAACTTTTCAAATATGAAAATAATTAGTTTTAAACTTCGTAAATCACGAAACGTCTAATTTAGAAAATGATATATTTTTGAAAAGGAAAACTATTATAGTTAAAATTTCCAGAAATTGTAAGTTAAAAATTAAAAATGTAATATTTATTAATTTTAAAAAGTTGTTAAAAAGGGAAAAACCTATGAACGGATCTTTTACAATACAGTACGACTATATGCAATATTTAATTTTGTTGATTTAATAATAGTTGACATAATCAAAGAAAGGTAATTTCTTTTTTCCCGGAAAATACCTAATGATTTTCTCGAAATAAAATACAACAAATACCTTAATAATTATATCCGAAATCTGAAGTTTAACAAAATTTAAATTGCAGAATGGAAAACTTTTATGAAATATTAAAAACATTGAATCTTTCTGGTTATGATTCCAGAAGCAACTTGTTAAGATCTTCGTGTTTAAATATTTCAAATATCTTTAAGAAAAAGAAAATAAGCAAACCGTCTACAGAAATTTTATAAACTATACTATTTGTCGTTAACTTCATTAGTTTAATTGGCTGATTATTTCGTAATTAAGAAAGAATGGAAGAATACATTCCAAAATTTACTACTTAACTAAGACTTAATATTACATTTAATCGTGAAATGTACAAAATATTAACGTTATAAATACTAGGATTCGAAATTTAATATACAGAAATTTTGTAATCGCATAAATCATTAAAAGAATTTAATTAAAACTTTACGAAATTTTTAGTTGTATGTTAAAAATTACTAATTACATGTAATGATCTTTAAAATCTATAAGGTTAAAAATAAAGGGAAAATAGACTAACTAATTTCTATAAAAAGTTAAAATATTTTACAACATATCTTTATTTTCGGTAACTGTTAAATTTGTACTAAAAATTAGGCCTGGGGCGATTTTTAACTAATTAGATTTTAAAAGAAATATAACTTAATGGTCTGCCAAATCCTAATAACAAAAATATCCGAGTAAGTATTTGTAAAAATTATACACGAAAATTTTTCAAATATAGAATTTATTTAGTGTTAAAGAAGTAAAAAATGTAACATGAAACTTTTAGCTTTTATATTTATATATCGGCAAATTTTACTGTGTAATAATAATGATCATGAAATTTTTTCATTCCACAAAAATTTTTTTGGAAGGTAATTACAGAAAATGGTTTATATAGTAGTTTATTAAAAAAAAAAAAAAAAAAAAAAAAAAAAAAGACTGAAGTATTAGGATGTTTGTTTTTCCTTAGTCTTTCTCTCTACCTATATACAGGGTGGAACATAATTCTGTAAACATTTTAAAAATTCATAAAAATTTAAGGAATCGGTAGAATTGGGCGCCCTTTGCGAAAACGTTATTCTCATGAAAGGGACATTTTTTTGGTAAAGAAATAAAAATAATAGTTAAAATTTTCGTCGATAGAAGGCGCTGTACGTCAGTAAATTACACATTTCCATAAAAATTATAGTCATTTCCATGAAAATGTTTACAGGCACATAAATATAATTCCTTGTGTCGGACATCACCAAAAATTACAGTTTGCAAACGAGTTATAACACCGCTAACTGAAGCTTCTATTGTCGGTTCTTACCTGAGAGAAAACATCTTCACCAATAATGCTTTATTCACGAAGTCAGCATCACAATTAAAACTTCATGTATGCACAAGTAGGAGATAAAATATAAGAAGTAAACTTCGTTAATCGTTAAACCGTGTCATTTATGGGACTTTGGTTTGCACATTTCTCGTTGCGCATCCGTCCCTTCATCTACGAAACATTTAACTTTATTTATTTATTTTTTATTTTTTCCTTCCTTTATCGAGAAAAAAAATCCCATTTTTATGAGAATAACTTTCTCGCAAACCGCGTTATATTCTACCAATCTCTTTCATTTTTATGAATTTTAAAAATGTCTACAGAATTATGGGTTGGTTTATTGGTTGTGTTTTTACGTCGACTAGTGCTGCGTGATAAGCAATTGGAGAAGGTCTGGGAGAGGTGGCCGGAGGTGGTCCGGAGCCATGCCATCACAATATTGGTCCTTCACGGAAGGGATACCTCTCCTGCTTCTGTAACCCCCTGAGATATAATTTTGATTGAAACATGGAGGATATTGCGGCCACGACAGATTTTACGTGCAGCAGCCACCATTAGTGTACACGACGGTCTTTGGCCGACTCGAGTTCCGAGCCTGCAATCTTCCAATTACGAGACCGGCGCTGTACTGGCTGGGCTACCGCGACCCTTTTTTTTATCGGGTAAAGAAAAAAAATCCCTTTTTATGAGAATGACTTTTTTTACAAACCTCGTTCAATTACCAATTTCTTTAATTTTTATGAATTTTTAAAATGTCTACAAAATTATCAGACCTTTAGTATATATTGGTTGCGTTGTTGTTGTTGTGTTTTATGTATAAAGGATGTTTTATATAAAAGAAAGATATAATAAAATGAATAAATTATAAATGTATATTTTTGCAAAAAGTATAGATTTTTATGGGATATAAATTAAGAAAGTATTTATACTACGCAACTTGGAAATACAAAAATATTGAAAATAATCATAGATCTTTGTCACTATTAAATTTAAAAATAAAGACATTTTATTAAATATTTGTCTATATTCTGCTTCTTTTAAGCTCTAATAAATAATCTATTTCTGTTAAAATGTTCGTAATTTACTCAGAGGTATTTTGATCAAATTAACAATTTCCGGAATTACGATAATATATACGTAAGTGTTAGATAAGACAATTACGTTAGTTTAATTACTTCATAATCTCCAAATTCTTGCAGGAGTTAGTATTAATCGTCTTATTCTAGAAATAAACGAATTTATTTAATTATGCAAGTTACAAAGAAGATGCGTTTAATAGTACTATGTATACTAAAAGTACATGCAGAAATAGAAATAGCATAATACTATTAAAGTTTAATATTATATTATATAGTTTAAATAATATAATTATATAACTATTTCATTTGGCCGTTACGTAAGAGAAAAAACGATTTTAAAATTTATTATTTTATATATATATAAATAAAGCTAAGAGTTGGTTGGCGAAACACAGCCTGTTTTAGATTGGTCTAGATTTAACTACTTTGTTGATGAAAGTCGGGCATTTCTTTTAGTAAAATCTGATGATTATTATTGTTTTAAGATACCCCATAAATGTTATACTTTTTTAAAAGAGCTCTAAAAACTGTTCATTTTTTGTGAGGACACTCTATACATCAAGTAATTAGATTTAAAGATATTACGTTGCAAAGTTTCACAACGCGATATCATTCGATTGTTTTATCTTAAAATAAGAGTCTAATATTAAACAAAAAACAGTCCAATATTAAAGAATAATTAATAACTTTTTAAAAATTATCAGTTTTGAAGTTCTAAGAGCTGCAATTTTTAAATTTCAGCGTATTTATTTCCCATACATAATCCATTAAATTTGTAAACAATTGTTGATTCATTCTTGAAAATCATTCACATAAGAACATAGAGCATTGTTGCAAAACGAAAGAAATATTTAATTTAATTTATTGTATGTTATTTTGACATTTTGACCTTAAAGGGAATATTTAATTATGTTACAAAGCCCAAATTGTGATATAAAAAACAAATAGTGATCCAATTCTTTTGAAAATGCATTTAAATTTAGTAACCAGCGAAGCGAGCATAGCCTGCTAGTACAGGGTGTTTATAAAGTCCCGGACCCATTTTGATGTTTAATAACTCATAAAATAATAAAGATAGATTAAAATTAATAACATAAATGGTTAGATAGACTCAAAAAATTTCATGACCCTTGTCAATGAACTTCCACGTGTGCCCCCTTCGTCGCACGAAGAATATCAAGTCGATTGTCAATTTCACGCCAGATAGTGACAAGCATGTCGGCATCCACAGAGGCTATTGCGGTTGTAATTCTGACTTTTAGGTAATTATTCGATTGCCGCTCGAATAAAACATCACATACAAAAGTACTACATAGAACAAACACATTAAAAGTAAACATAACATTGCAATAGTTGCCAAAAACAAAAGAGAGAAAAATGCAATTAATAAGCAGACGATATTTAGAAAAGTACAGATATTTAAATGAAATTATCTGAAATTAACCACACGCGCAGACGATATTTACAAAAGTAAAGATATTCAAACCTGAATCCTGAAAAGAAAATATATGAGTTATTCCATCAATAAATGCTATAAGTTTGTTTATATCTTCATTATTTTATGAGATATTAAACATCAAAATGGGTCCGGGACTTTATAAAAACCCTGTATTATAAAACATATACCACTATATAACCACTACATAAATATTTCATTTGACCACTAATGTAATCTGTAATCTTGAACACATCTTGAAGATATTCTGGGGTGAAGGCATGCTGTTAGGGTTGTTTGTACAGCGATAGCGGTTGAAACATTACTCAAATGATTTGCAAATTGGAATACATGTTCATCAGACATACTGAATTAGATGTATATATTTTTTATATGTATTCTTTTTGAGGTTCGTGTACAACTACATGACAAAATATTTGTTTTTATTACGACTGACTGAGTTAGGGTTGTTTGTACAGCGATAGAGGTTGAAACATTATTCAATTGATTAGCAAAATGGAATACATGTTCAACAGACATACAGAATTAGATGTATATATTTTTTATATGTATTCTTTTTGAGGTTCGTGTGCAACAAGTACATGCCAAAATATTTGTTTTTATTACGACTGACTGATAGATGTTGTGTGCACCGATATAGGGACCTCAAAAATAACCACAACTGACTTGAAAATTTGTATATATGTTCATGAGACATGTATAATTAGCTGTATAATTTTTGGTGTATACATTGGTGATGGTTATTGTACAGGGACACGCCTACATATTTATTATTGTCTATCTACAAAATTTAGATTAAATGCGTTTCAACGTGTTTACATTGCATGCAAAATAATGAAATTAACATACATCATTAAGATTGTTTAAAAAATGTTTAATGCTGAAAAAGGTGTACATACACTTGATAATTAATCTACAGGACAAAACAAAAGAGTGCCTATGACGTTATTCGATGAGCCAAATGATGTCAAAATTGGTAAAAATGTTTATGAGCAATATCAGCACTTTGTTTTTCGTACTGTCGGCAGCAAAAATTAATCGAGCGCTTGCAATAATTCCTACTTAAGAAAAGTACACTTAATACTGTTTTGTTAAATAAATACTTGTTACTTTCTCACCCATAGGGTCGAGAAAATATTGTTTTAGGGTCACATTTTCGAACGTGAGTTTTTGTTATATTTACATGTTCTGAGGTTCCCTGAATACGAAAATCATGTTTTTAGCGAATGGGCTGTGCGTCTGTCTGTGTGTCTGTCTGTGTGACTGTTATCAGCATATCTCAAGAACAAATAGTAGCAGAAATTACAAACTCGATATTCTAAATGTGTATCAAATAGGGATGCTACAGTAAGCTTTTCGTTCAAATTAAGCAAATGGTTCGTGTAGTGGGACACTCAAAAATATCCAAATACATTATGTATATGGGGGAAATTATAGGTAAGTAGAGTTTAACATCTATAGACTGCACTAAACCAAATGAAACGAATATATATTTTTTGTAATAGAGATAGTCAACTGGGAATTTTTTTTTTTGTGTTTGTAGGAGCCTCGCCTCCCCCCTGGGGGTAAGTCCCCCCTCGAGGGGAGTAAATTGTCATGATGGGTATCTTTCATACGAGCTCGCCAATACCTTTAAAACGAATGGTCGAACCATCGATCTGCGATAATTTAAAATAAAGTTATCGATTTTTTTCATTTTTAACATTTTTTTTTTTTTTTTTAAATGTAATATTGAATTTTTATGTTTAGTGTAATATTGAGTTTTTATGTTTAATTCCTATTTAAAAAAAGTACACTTAGTACTGTTTTTTTAAATAAATCCTTGTTGAATCATGTTCTTAGGCTGACTAGGAACATGACTCGACAAGGATTTATTTAACAAAGTAGCGTTAAGTGTAAATTTTTTACATAGGAATTATTGCTAGCGCTCGGATAATTTTGTTGCCGACTGTATTTTTCTTGTAAACAATGGATCTTACAACTACAGTTCTTTGGGCAATTTTTATGTACTCCTAACGAGGAATCTGGCTGTGCAGTGTCTGGGTGCTGTTTATGGTACACCCTGTATATAATTAAATAACATAGAATAAATGAAATGATTTGCTCAGTAATGAGTGAAACAAATGGTAGTCTCCTGATCAGCAGATCCTCTAGTACATAAAATGTTTGAAAACAAAAATCACATAATCTAGCTAAATAAATAAAACTCTGTTTTAACGCGTACCCGAATGGTAGTCACAAAATAGATTAGCCAAACTTAAAATTCGTCCATGCCAAACTTAAAATTCGTCCAAGTAAGTATTAGTTGACTTATTTTAGGGATAGAAGGAGTTTATGCAATTACTTGAGCTGTAGAAACACACAGGAAATTGTAGAATAATTGCATTTAACAGGCAGTAATTACATCAAGAGTAATAAGAGAGGTTGAATTATCAAAGTACTTTTTAAACAAGGCGGATTGCATAGCTACTATACGTTTTCGCATCTCTGAAATGTACTTTGCAAATGAAATGTCACATTTACGTTTGATAATAAAATACATAATAATATATAATAATTTTTCATTTTTAACATAATATATACCACTAATTTCGCTTTAAAAAAAAATATAAGACATAAAAGAAAAAAATATATATATATATATAAATGATAATACGTAATAAAATTTAACCTTTAAATTTAGCAATTAATATATACAAAACAATACCAGCAGAACAAAAATAGAACTGATTGTAACATATAGATAAGACTGACACAAAAATGTTGCGATAGAGATTAAGAACAATTAAGAGACAAAAGCAATTTAAATTACTTATGCCGACATGAATAATAATAATGAAAAAAGGACCATTAAACTTAATGACGGAGAAAGTTATTAAAAGACCACAGAAATAATAATTGGATAAAAATGCTTAAATTTGAAGAATAAACACGTCAGGGGACATGCACTTCAAAAAAAAAAAATGAAAGCTGCATCGATATGTATATAAACTGATGGGAAAAAAAATTCCCAACACCAAGAAAAAATTATTGTACAGTAATGAAATTTCAGCAATACATTTGTCTAGGTAACATATTTAATTGATTAAAGTTTCAAGATCACAGGTAGAGCCATTTCAAATGTGAAATGTTGGTACATTAGTAACCGGTGTAACCGCCAGAATTTTGAATGCAAGCATGCAAACGTGCATGCATTGTGTTGTACAGGTGTCGGATATCAGTTTGTGGGATGGAGTTCCACGCCTGTTGCACTTGGGCGGTCAATGCAGGGACGGTTAATGCTGGTTGTGGATGACGCTCGAGTTGTCGTCCAATGATGTCCCATACGTGCTCGATTGGAGAAAGATCTGGTGATCTAGCAGGCCAAGGCAACATGTCGACACTCTGTAGAGCATTTTGGGTTACAACAGCAGTATGAGGGCGAGCGTTATCCTGTTGGAAAACACCCCCCTGAATGCTGTTCATGAATGGCAGCACAACAGGTTGTATCACTAGACTGACGTACAAATTTGCAGTCAGGGTGCGTGGGATAACCACGAGAGTGTTCTTGCTGTCATACGAAATTGCTCCCCAAACCATAACCCCAGGAGTAGGCCCTGTGTGTCTAGGCCGCAGACAGGTCGCTAGCAGGCGTTCACCTGGCCTCCTTCTAACCAACACACGGCTATCACTGCGACCAAGGCAGAACCGGCTTTCATCAGAAAACACAACAGATCTCCACTCCGTCCTCCAATGAGCTCTAGCTTGACACCACTCACGTCGCAAACGGCAGTGGTTTGGAGTCAGTGGAATGCACGCTACAGGGCGTCTGGCTCGGAGCTGTCCTTGAAGTAACCGATTTGTAACAGTTCGTTGTGTCACTGTGGTGCCAACTGCAGCTCGAATTTCAGCTGCAAACGCAGTACGATTAGCCACAGCCATACGCCGAACACGGCGGTCTTCCCTCTCAGTAGTACCACGTGGCCGCCCGGAACCCGGTCTTCTTGAGGCAGTACCTTCCCTTGACCACTGCTGCCAACACTCATGCACAGTGGATACATTCCTGCCAAGTCTTTCTGCAATATCGCGGTAAGAAAACCCACCTTCTCGTAGCCCTACTACACGACCTCGTTCAAACTCAGTGAGCTGTTGATAATGGCTTCTTCGTCTTCTTAGAGGCATCCTTGACTAACATTAACCCACTACGTCAAATCTTAATTGTAAATAACGATCATGAACCTTACAGCGCTTATTTAAAGCAAACCTCATTTGCATGTTCATAGTGTCGCTACTAGCGCCACACTTACGCGAAATTTGAATCGACGTCATCTTTCAGATGTATAAACACGCCTACCAAATTTCGTTTATCTAGCACAGCTCCTTCCTGGTGTTGGGATTTTTTTTTTCCATCAGTGTATATATATGTATAATTTTTAGAAAATGTAGCTGCATATCGAGCTTATGGTTGATGTTTTAGAAAATAAATATAAGAGGAAATAAAATTTAGAAAATAATATTTATAAAATAAAAGAGTATAATATTTAGAAGAATATTTAATATTAATAAATATTTAATATTAATAAGAGAAAATAACATTTAGAAAATAAAATAAGAAGAAAGAAATAATAGTATGTTTTGACCAGAAGATAATTTTCTTTTGTATTTCCTTAAACAGATTCAAGTAGTAAAAATCTAAAGAAGAAAGGAAAACTGGTATGTTTACACCAGCACATAATTTTCTTCTGTATTTTCCTATACAGATTTACACAGGGAAAATCTGCATATATAAAGCTAAAAATTTGTACTTTTATCTGCTCATATTATTTAGTTTTCTATACAAATCTTATATATATTGATCAGGACAAAATCTATCTACGCCGTATTTTTTAGTTCAATCGAATAATCGGTACAAAAGGTATTAAATCAAAACATCAGTTTAAAAGTATTAAAGGAAAACATAAATTGATGCCAAAAATGAATAAATAAACATATAATTTACACATTCATTTTTTCCAGACATAAAGCAGAATATATTTATTTTCTCATGAAAATTTAAAAAAATAAAAAAATAAAATAAAATAACTTTTTCAATTTTATTATTTACATATAAGTAAATATATTTCTTTTACGTCGAAAAAAAATAAACGTGTATTTTTTAAAAATTTAAACTAACTGTTTATTGTTGGATTAATTCATTAAAGCTCTCACAATGAGTTTAAATTTTTATAATTAATATTTTATCGAGAGAATATATGTAGTAATTCATTTCACTGCTTTTTTTTATACCATTAAATTTTTTTCTCCATTTCAACGTTTAAATAATTTTTACACAAAAACTTATTGGTCCTATAAATAACCAACTTCAGTTTATTACTATGTATTTAGAAAGTATCTATACATAAATAAAAATAATTATTGTCCCCAAAAATTCAGAGACAAAACTAGTATGTTGTGGCCACCACAAGACTTTCTTCTATATTTTCCTATACAAATTCACTCAACAACAATAAAAAAAAAAAAAAATAATTAAAATTTTAAGAAAAAAATTTAGAAGAAATACGATCACAGCGCCTCCTGTTGTGCGATTGATCCCCAAATCTAATCAGCACAAGTTTATGTCAGGAGCCAACTAAATACCAAGTTTTGATCATTTTGTTTTAAAAAAAAATAATTAAGATTTTTTTCTAAGCTTTTTTTCGTAAAAAGTAAAAAAAATCGATAACTTTGTTTTAAATTATCACAGATTTATAGTTCAACCATTCGTTTTAAAGGTACTGACGAGACCTTTCGAAAGATACCCATCTTAAAAATTTTTGCCCTATATCACCATGTTAAAACTTTAGAAAATGCGGGATGGCAACGCAACCTGTAAGACGATTTTTACCAAAAGTTGATAGGCACTAATTTATGTCAAGGTGCAACTACATACCAATTTGTATGAAATTCTGTCCAGCAGTTCCTGAGGTACAGTTGCCACAAAATTTTGTCACATACACACACACACAGACAGACAGACATTTTTTAAAAATGGTCAAATCGTGTTCTACAGCTCTCAAAACGTGTAAATCCATCAAAAACCCGAAATCGAAAATTTTTACGAATCCAATACTTTCTTCTATTGAAGATAGAAGAAAGGCAAACGCCATTTTTAATATCAAGCTGATATTAGACGGCATGCTGATATATTTCTCTTGGTCAAATGTATGTAGCTACTGAGGTATAAAAACACAAACAATTTTTATATGTAAGATTCTTTAGAAAAAATAAATAAATAAAATAAGACTACTCTGTTTGCTCAGAAGTTCTATGAATCCGGCAACATGTTTTATAGACCTCCTCGGTTGGATTTCGTAGGAATCCATTTATTCAAACACTATAGTCACAATATCATAAAGAAGAAAGATTTTAATTTTAATTTAATCTAATTTTAATACCCTTTCATATATTTTTACTTTGTTTTTTCCTAAATTCCAAAATTTTATAAGTTTTACTTTAACCTGAACAATGCCGGGTAGACCTGCTAGTTATTTACAAAAGAAAAAAAAAAAAAAAAAGAAAAAATCTAGTATGTTGTGGCCACCACATCACTTTCTTCTATATTTTTCGATACAAATTCCCTCAGAAAAAATAATTTATTAAAATTATTATTTAAAAAAAATATCTTCCGTGATAAACCAGGCGATTTCCATATTAGAGAAGTAATATAAGACTAAATATCCAAAAAAGTCAGTTTTATTCTGATATTACATTAAAAAAAAAAAAAAAAAAAAAAATCGATAACTTCTTTTTTTTTAATTATCGCAGATCGATGGCTCAACCATTCGTTATAACGGTTTTGGCGAGATTTTTTGAAAGATACCCATCATGAAAATTTACTCCCCTCGAGGTGGGGAGAAGGCGAGGCTCCTACATACACAATTTTTTTTTCTCAGTTGACTATCTCTATTACAAATAATTCTTTTAAATTTCATAATTATTATTAAAAATTATTCTCTTTAACCATATTTATGCAAAATTCTGTCCTATACCACCACGTTAAAATTTTAGAAAAAGCGGGATGGCAACGAAAGCTGTTGGACAATTTTTGCCAAAAGTTGATAGGCACTAATTTATGCCAATGTGTGACTACATACCAATTTGTATGAAATTCTGTGCAGTAATATCTGAGATACAGTTACCACAGAATTTTGTCACACACACACACACAGACAGACAGACATACATTTTCTGAAAATGATCAAATCATGTTCTACAGCTCTCAAAACTTGCAAATTCAGGAAAAACTCGAGGTCGAAAATTTTTACGAATCCAGTACTTTCTTCTATTGAATATAGAAGAAAGTAAAAAATATATATTTAAAAAAACAATATTCCATAAAGAATCTAGACGAAACTTACCTCAGAGAAGTATAACACTGAATACATATAAAAAAGTCAATTTTATGTTCTACACGCAAAAGTTATAGAACGTGTATTTATTTATTTTTTTATTTAATATTATTTTGGAAAAAAAAAATCGATAAATTTATTTTAAGTTATCGCAGATCAGTAGTTAAACCATTCTTGTTTAAGGTGTAAACAAACTCTATCTAAAGATATACATATTAAAAATTTATTATTACAATTTATTATTACTATTATTTACTATTTATTTATTAATTATACATATTAAAACAAGCAATGCTTTCACATACACACATTAAAAAATAATGTGTTTGACTATTACTATATTAATTTTACATTGATAAATTATAAATTATCATCACTCTGAATATTCGTACGAAATTTCGTCCTATAGTATAATATTAAAAATTTAGAAAATACTGTATGGCAACAACACATGTTAGATGAGTTTACTAAAAATTTTTAGGTACTAATGTATGTGAAGGTGTAACTACATATATTTTTTTGTGTATCTTTGTGCAATATTTCTTGAGATAAAATAAACGAAAAATTGTCGTCACGCACGCACACACGCAGATATTTTTAAAAAATAGTCAAATCATATTTTGGAGCTCCCCAATACTTTCTTCCATTGAATATGAAAGAAAATAAAAATATTTGCCATCGTACACATATTTTAATGCTACCCTCTACTTTGTCTCTGTTTTTTTTCTCTTTCTATGTATTTATTTATCTATTTCTCTCTATAAATATTTATTTATTTCTTACCTTCTTTTATTTTTTGCGCATCTTGCGCCAATTTTACTAATACATATTGTTGTAATTTTGAAATAATAGTAATTCCAGAAAAGGGTAATCTGGCTATAGCCAACAATTTCTATTTAACGCGCACCTATTAGATAATTACGAAATTAGATTAAAGTAATTACCTGCTAAACTTAAAACTGGTCTAACTAAATTTCATCTAACTTATTTTAAGGATAGAAGCAGCTTATGTAATTACTTGATGAACAGGAAATTGAAGAATAATTTCATTTAATAGGAAATAATTGTACTGAAAGTAGACAAATAGAATTATCTAACAACTTACAAACAACTTAAATATTATAGCTATCGAATACTTAAAAAAAAAAAAAAAAAAAAATATGAGACGGATGTTGCAAGTAAAATAGGGTCATTTATACATAAAAATCAAATACCTATATCATGTGTGTTTTTTTTCTTCCTTTTCTTTTAATTGAAATACAAGTACATAGTTTGCAGGTAAAACCGTACATATTTTTTTTAAGTAAGTGAGTTTTATTTCGTCCTAGAGTTACACTATTGGTAATTGGTGACAGCCTGTGACTCATCCTAAAGGTGGTCCGGAGGCAAGCCATCCCAATTTTTATTATCGACTGATGGGATGGCTCCCGCTTCGGTGACCTTCAGAGGTATAATTTGCATGGGAATGTTGATGTACGCAACGACCATCGGTCGGCTCAAGTATCGAGTCCTCAGTCTTTAAATTACGAGTTTAGAGCTCTACACATCAGGCTACCTTGGCCCTATTTACTATTAGAAAATACATATGAGAAATTAAGAAAAAACTAATATGCTGTGGCCCCACAACAATTTCTTTTGTATAATATTATAAAATTCACGCAGTACAAATTATCTGTTAAATTATTAATTATTAAAATTATTTACCATGATCAATACAGACGATTTTCATCTCAGAGAAGTATAACAGAAAATAGTTAAAATTAAAAACTACTGAAAGTTTAAAATTTGTAGTGACTTCATGTGTAAACATATTAAAAAAAAGTATAAAATCACTTTTAAACAGGTATATAATATTTTTTTATTAAAATCAAACACAAAGCTTTTCGCTTTTATTAAAATAGCACCTTCAGGTGTTGTTTCAACTACACATGAAGATGCTATTTACATAAGTATGCTATACGTGTGCTACGTGTGCTAGGAAAATGCTATTTATACACTATTTATATACTATTTATATACGTGTTTAAAAGTGATTTTATACATTTTGTATTATAACACAAAATGCCGAAAGAAAGTCAAATTTGTGCCAGCCAACAAATGGTTTTATTTTCGTTAAAAATGAAAAAAAAAAAAAAAAAATCGATACTCTTGTTTTAAATTATTACATATCTGTGGTTCAACCATTCGTTTTAAAGGTATTGACGAGTTCTTTCGAAATATACCCACACTGAAATTTTACACACCTCCGGGAAGTAATCACCCCCCAACTAGGGAGGGGCTTGGCTTCTACATGCACGCTTAATTTTTCTAGTTTACTGCTGCTATTATCAATATTAATATTATTATTGATATTATTATTATTATTGATATATATTAATAATAATTTTATCATAATATTAATATTATTATATATTAATATTATTATTGCTATTATTCATAATAATTTTGCAATCATGCATTAGAAATAGCTCTTATTATGCATAATTATGCGAAATTTGGTCCTATACTACCACCATGTTAAAAATTTTAAGAAAATGGGATGGCAGCGCCATTTGATATGGGATCAGTCCTATAATGTAATCAGCATCAGTACAGGTCAGGGTCCATCTAAATACCAATTTGGGTTAAATTCTATTCATTGGCTCGTGAGATAAACCGTGCACAATATTTGTAATCACACACAGAGGCACAAATTTGCTAAAAATGGTCAAATCGAGTTCAGGATATCTGAAAACTTGTAAATCCATCGAAAACTGGTGTTTGAAAAATTTCACGAATCCAAAACTTACTTCTTATACACATACAGAAGAAAATAATAAAATGTATATATTACTTGGTATATTCTTAATTTTATTACTTCTTCTTCTTTCTACTTTTTCTTTCTTTCCCACTTTTTTATATTTTTTGCGTATTTTGCGCATATATCTCTAAAATATATTGTAATAAAAATTAAATGTTATAAAATCCAAATGAGATAGTCTGAGTAAGTCAACACTATTCTATCTCAACGCGAACCCCTTAGATGGTTGCGAAATTAGATTGCCTTAATTACCTGCTAATCTTAAATTTTGTCCAGAATAAGTATTAGCCGACTTATTTTAACGACAGAAGGAGTTTATGTAATTATTTAAGCCGTAGAAACGTACAGGAAATTGAAGAATAATTACATTTAATGGACAGTAATTGTACTAAAAGTAATTAGTCAGATTGAATTATCCCAGTACTTTTATTTAAAATTAGGTAAATAAGCTGATACGATTTTCTAAGTCATGTGATGCTTTTGACAAACAAATTAGATGCAATTTACATGTAGCAATTGCCATACTCATATTATATTTTACGTTTTAAGAAGGTACAATAAAAAGGTAATTTTTAATTTAATTTAGAGAAAGAAATAAAAATTAAGAAAATACTTTTTATATGAACTCGAAGACTTCCTTTTCCCTTTTATTATTTTTTTTTATACGTGGTCCGACAAATATTCCACATTCCCTGCGTACGCATACCATTTTATATATTAAAAAAAAAAAAAAAAGGAAAAGAAAAGAACGCGTTCAATCAATCAATTTTAAGGTATAGCCTTTATTATTTATGTTTTTTAAATGGACTGGGAGCACAAAAGGGAGGTTTTAGATTTTGAAATTTCAGATAGTAAGGTTTCTTTTGTCAGCTCAACGCAAAAGGTCCTCTCAAGATATAACTTTTTAAAAATGGTTTTTCTTGTTAAACTATTTAAAGGAGTTATGACAGATAAAAATTTCACTAAAAACCCCACATTTTCACTGTATCTCGCGAAAACTTCGGAGTTTTTAAAATCTGGAAAAATCGTGTTCATCATATTCGAAAATCCCTTCTTCTGCAAAGAGGCACGTATAATTTTAGTTCTTTTTTTTTTTTTTAATCAAATCCCAATTTTTTGTTTTATTTTTTATTTTTAACAATAATCTTATCTGATTCTTTATAACGCTTTGAAGCAAATGTTTTTAAGTTATCTTACATCTTTTTTTTTTCTGTTTACTGTGTGAAACATGCATAGTTTTTAAATTCAAATAAACCCAGTGCAAATATATGCTTACTCAAAAAACATTTCGAAATTTGTTGTTCCCCAACCTCATAATTTAATTCATTAAACAATTTTTTTGACTTATATAGAAGAATATCAAGTATTTTTATTATATTGCAGTTGTCTTTTCCATGTACAAATATTTAGAATTCTTCAGTTGGGAGTAGTAGCCCAGTCGGTAGAGCACCGTGCTCATAATTAGGATATTGCGAGTTTGGTACTCGAGCCGGTTAAAGATCCTCCGTGTAAACTAATGGTGCTGGTGCACATAAAATCTGTCGTGACCGCAATGTCCTCCATGTTTCTATCAAAAATAAACCTCTGGTGGTTACCGAAGAGTGGGAGTCATGCTCTCCATGTAGGATAAAAATTGTGATGGCATGTCTCCTTACCACATCTAGGGGTAAGTCCTATACCGTTGCCAATTGCCCGTTACGCAGCACTAGTGCTACGTAAAACCCAATCAACTAAACAACCAATATATATATATTTATTTAGCATATATTTTTACATGAAATATCCTATTATTATTTTGTATTGTTTTTATCTATATAATGCTTTAATAATCAACGAAACAAATATGTTTTAGTGGATATACTGGGTGTCCCGAAACTCTGTAAACATTTTAAAAATTCATAAAAGTTGAAGAAATTGTTAAAATTCAACGGGATTTGTAAAAAAATTAGTCTGTCTTCATTTATTTTTTTGTAAAGAAAAAATAAAAGTTGAAATTTTTATCGATGTAGTGAGCTGTACGAGAGCAAATCGCACATTTCCCTCCCTCTTCTCTCTCTCTCTCTCTATATATATATATATATACTAGCAGGCTTTGCCCGCTTCGCTGGACGTTAAACTTAAATGATTTGTCAGAATGCCATATATTTATTAATAACCTAAGTTCTCGCTGTGAGGGGTAGAGGTTTTCTCGCTCGCAAAGTGAGGAGTCTGGGTCTCCACTGTCTTCGGCGCAACTTACCCACTTCTTACTTCCCCACCCTCAGCGGGTGAGTTCGAAGTTTTGCAAAATCCCACTAATGTACATAATGCGTACACTTAATCAATATCCACACACCAAAATTCGCCATTCTAAGATAATTCAAAGCGAATTCAAACGGAAAAACATGTTTTTACACATGTTTATTGCCATCCGACTCCGAGAAGGGGGGGGGGGGGGATTTCGAATTTCGTGAAATGCAGTTACAATAAGTGCCGGATGCATACAAACAATTTACGCACCAAATTTCGTGACCACAGAAGTCTTTAATAGACAGTATTATAAATAAAAAAAATAAATAAAAAATAAAAATTATACAGACACGACATTATTTCATTATTTAAAACATGAAAATCTGACATTGACAGATTTTAATTTAGTGCCAGAGGCCTACTGCTAAACTTGTTAATATCGACAAATTCTTCTTTAGTTAATTCGTGACGATCTAAATTCTATGATAAAGTTTTCATTAAATCAAACCAATGTGTTTCAGCTGCAGATATTGTAACAAATAACGTTGGAAGTCCAAACTGTCTTATAGCTGCAAAACAACGTTTTTTCTCTTTTTCCCAATGAGGGGGAGTTGTGCCTTGGTGGGACTCATGTCAAAGGTGTGCCTTGGGGGGGGAACTCATGCCAAAGTTGTACCTTGGGGGCGACTCATGTCAAAGTTGGGCCTTGGGGGGACTCATGTCAAAGTTGGGCCTGGGGGGGGGACTCATGTCAAAGTTGGGCATTGGGGGGACTCATGTCAAAGTTGTACCTTGGGGGGGACTCATGTCAAAGTTGGGCCTGGGGGGGACTCATGTCAAAGTTGGGCCTAGGGGGGGATTCATGTCAAAGTTGGGCCTTGGGGGGGACTCATGTCAAAGTTGTGCCTTGGAGGGAACTTCATTCAATAAATCCCCATTCAATAAACCGACTGAAATAGGCCCTTAACACTATTAAGAGTGTATTATAAAAATTCGACAACGCTGTACCGACTGAAATAGGGGTACCTTGGGGGGGGGGGACTCATGTTAAAGTTGTGCCTTGGGGGGACTTCATTCAATAAATCCCCATTCAATAAACCGACTGAAATAGGCCCTTAGCACTATTAAGAGTGTATTATAAAAATTCGACAACGCCGTACCGACTGAAATAGGGGTACCTTGGGGGGGGAGTCATGTCAAAGTTGGGCCTGGGGGGGACTCATGTCAAAGTTGTGCCTTGGGGGGACTTCATTCAATAAATCCCCATTCAATAAACCGACTGAAATAGGCCTCCAGCACTAATTAAGAGTGACCTATAAAAATTCGACAACTGTACCGACTGAAATAGGCCTCTAGCACTAATAAATACAAAAAGCAAAGCTTAAGTATCGGAACCCTTTGGTGACTTTAAATATTTTAAGCCATTTTTGCGATGAACTGAATTGGCTATCTCAATTGTGCAATTAAAGATCTTGGCGAGAAACGTCCGAGCTACTTCGATGCCCAATTTCAAATTTTGCCAAAGGGATCCAATACTAAAGCTGTTCCATATCGAATCTGGGTTGAAAACGGAAAAAGGGTAAAATAAATTAGAAATATCAGACCTATATTTATAAATTTGATACCGAATGAAAGGGGCGATTTTGCTGAATCCATGGGTTCAAACAGTTTTTCGATGCGACAATTAGATTTTTAAAAAATAACTAAAGTATGAATTTTAAGTGGCAACAGAAAAACGGATAAAGGGAAAAATAAATTAGAAATATCGGACCTATCATTACAAATTCACTACCAAATGAAAGAGGTGATTTTTCTGAATCCTGGGGTGTAATCAGTTTTTCGATACGACAATTAGATTTTTTAAAATTAACTAAAGTATGAAACTTAGATGGCAACACTTCATTTTAATCTTTTCATAATTTGTAGTGAAAATCACGCGAATACAAAAGTCTTTAACTTAAAAATTTATTTTTATATTTCATTTTTTCATTCAAAGCATTTTAGTGAAAAGATATTTATAGCGCATGCGCAGGCGTTTTTTACCCACAATTTAAACACTAGTTATAATTTTGAAATTTCTATATATATAATTTCAAGTTGGGTGAAGACCTAAGTTTCTGCCAAGCGCCGTTGAATTCCGTCCAGCCATTCTCGAGTGATGCCCGGACAAACGTGTTTTAGTCTTTTACCCCCTTGGGGGGAATGGGGGGGAATTTCCGAAAAGTTGATAGATATAATTTCAAGTTGGGTGAAGACCTAAATTCCTGCCAAGCGTCGTTGAATTCCGTCCAGCCGTTCTTGAGTGATGCCCGGACAAACGTGTTTTAGTCTTTTACCCCCTAGGGGGGAACGGGGGGGAATTTCCGAAAAGTTGATAGATATAATTTCAAGTTGGGTGAAGACCTAAATTCCTGCCAAGCGTCGTTGAATTCCGTCCAGCCGTTCTCAAGTGATGCCCGGACAAACGTGTTTTAGTCTTTTACCCCCTAGGGGGGAACGGGGGGGAATTTCCAAAAAGTTGATAGATATAATTTTAAGTTGGGTGAAGACCTAAATTCCTGCCAAGCGTCGTTGAATTCCGTCCAGCCGTTCTCGAGTGATGCCCGGACAAAAAAAGCGACATTCGGACACGATGACATACACACAGACACACACACACACACACACACACAGGCAAAATTTTCTGAAGTCATTTTCGGCTTTCATGGGGTGTGAAACGTGAAGATATCGCAAAATTTTTCGATTCCGACAAATTTACAGACAAAACTCTGATTTTATTAATATAGATATATACATATGTATATCTTTTTTTACGAGTACAATGAAAAGAATGAGAACGGAAACTAAACAGTTGAAAAATACACCACAAATAATAATAATAATAATAATAATAATAATTTTAATGTATTTAAATAGTAATATTAATTTAAATTTATTAGGAAATTAATAAAATTACTTGCCTTAGTTTAAAACTTATTGCATTACAAAATTTGTTGAAAACATATTAAAAAAAGGATTTTTCAAGGTGATGTAGTAGAAAAGAAGAAACTAATAATGGATCGCCATAAAAAGGTTAAAATCGAGCTTACAATAACGAAATGAACCATACAATTTGAGATTTGCAGTATATATATACATATTGCACTGCGGAAAACATTTACAAGCATATCAATTAAATTCTGCATTTCTGCCATTACGACAAGTTACAGTTTGCACATGACTTACACCACCACTAACTGAGGCTTCAATCTGTGAGTCTTGGCTGAAGAGTAACAGTTTCATCAATAGCCCTTTATCCAATTATGTCAGCATCACAATTAAAAGTTTATGTTCAGACAAATAGGATGAGAAATCAGAAATGAGTCATTAAACTGTGCAAATTTTAAGAGAATAATTTGCATTTTGCTTTTTACGCGTATGTGCAGACCCTCTATTGACGAAAATTAAAACTTTTTTTTCTTTACAATAAAATTACATATATATATCTATGTATATACTATATATATATATATATATATATATATATATATATATATATATATATATATATATATATACATATATAAAGAGGGTGATTATATTTAAAGTTACGATTTCAAAACGCTGTAATTTTAAAACTACTCATCAGAGCAATTTGATAGTTTACCAGAGCAATCGTGAGACAATGAAATTTTGTTTTGGGGAGGAAAAAAGTAGTTCCAACATGTTCCTATAGAGGGCACTCTCAGGGTAATGTCAGGGGAAACGCCTAAATGAACTCATTAAACACAGGAATGTTGTTAGCAACGCAATGGAATAGCAGGAAACAACAGAATTCAAGGGTTTATACTACAATATGTTTAACAAAAAGACAAGAATACGTGTTTACAGCGGAAACAGTCATAGTGAAAAGAGAAAAAGAGGAGCTTCATGAAACAAATAATTTAAGGATAATTAACGGCACATTTTGAAACTATCTTTTTTTTTTTTTTTCCTCTCCTAAACAAAATTTCATCGCCTCACAGTTGCTCTGGTAAAATATCAAATCGCTCTGATGGGTAGGTCTAAAATTAAAGCGCTTTGTTTGAATTTCTATTTTTAAATGAAAGCATCACAAAAAAATAATAATAATAATAATAATAATAATAATAATAATAATCTGTAACCAAAAAAAAAAAAAAAAACCCTCAAACAGAACGGAACTCGGGCTCCTGACCCGGTGCCTGCGGCAGCGTATATACAGGCCGCTAATAACATGAAAAATTTCTCAAAAATTAACCTTGAACCGAGCAAACCTCTGACTCGTGTTACCTCTGCCTGTGACTGCTGCACTGTATAGCAGGCATGCATGCTACACACGCGTTGCAAATTCCACTTTCCTCCACCAAGGGGTGCAGTATGTTGTATACGAACATCACCAATCGCCTTGAATTTCCAAGACTTTTCAAATAAGGTGTCACTGGTGGTGTCAACTGCAAAATCCTTAAGTTGCCCTTTTCACCGCCATGGGGCACAGCGTGTTCTATACGAACAACACCAACGGTAAGGAAATACCAAGACCTTTAAAATAAGGTGTAACATGGTAGGGTCGACTGCAAAATCACCTAGTTCCATTTTTAACCACCAGGGGGCGCACTTTATTGTATACAAACATTCCCAATCAAAGTAAAATTTCAAGACCTCTATCACCAATCGCCTTGGATTTCCAAGACCTTTCAAATAAGATGTCACATGGTGGTGTCAACTGCAAAATACTTTAGTTGCACTTTCCACCGCCAGGGGGAGCAGTGTGTTCTGTACGAACATCACCAACGGTCAGGAAATAGCAAGACCTTTAAAATAAGATATAACATAATAGGGTCTACTACAAAATCACCTAGTTCCATTTTTCACCACCAGGGGGCGCACTTTATTGTATACAAACATCCCCAATCAACGTAAAATTTCAAGACCTCTATCATCAATCGCCTTGGATTTCCAAGACCTTTTAAATAAGGTGTCACATGGTGGTGTCAGCTGCAAAATCCTTTAGTTGCACTTTCCACCGCCAGGGGGCGCAGTATGTTCTGTACGAACATCACCAACGGTCAGGAAATACCAAGACCTTTAAAATAAGATGTAACATGATAGGGTCTGCAGCAAAATCAACTAGTTCCATTTTTCACCACCAGGGGTCGCACTATATTGTATGCAAACATCCCCAGTCGACATGAAATTTCAAGACCTTTAAAATGAGGTGCTACATGCGTGGGTCTAGAACGGATTTCCCTCTCAAACTAATTTCCCCCCTTCCCCCCCCCTCCAAATCTACTTTCCCCCTTTTCCCTTCTTTAAAATCGAAAATTCCAAATTCCCAGAAAATGATTTTTTAGTATTTGACTCTAGTCCCTTTATGTACAATTTCTTCACCGTGAAGTAATTTGAAGCTTAGTTAAGCTCGTAAACCCGTTTTTTAACGTGTTTTTAACGGTTTCCCAAAACCGTTCGACTTTTTTTTATTTTTCTCTTCTCATAGCACATCTACAGACCAAGACCTTTTTTTAGACACCTCAACCAAATTTTTACACCAAGTAGTTCTCTCAATATAGTGGAGACAGACAAAAACATGTTTCAAATTAATATATAGATTAAATATATAAATATACTGTTAACAAGGATACCCTATGTCCAATTATCTCTACCAGTAATCAAGAGGTTCTCGAAGCTGGTAGACGGGAGGTACCAGGTTCGAATTCATGAACGTTCGTCGGCTTAGCCGTACAAAATTTTCCATGAATTCCTTTGTTAAGGGTTTTTTCCCTTTAGGGCATCTTTTGCAGATGTTCCAGAGATTTTTTGCTCCATAATCCTTTTGTAATCCTGGAAAATTCAATATTACTCCAAGATATTTTTTTCAATTTTTATGCGATACCAGTTGCAGAATGTTTTGGATTCTTTAAACTAATAATTTTTCTTAAAATAATTTTATTTAAAGAAGTTTTCCTTATTTATTTTCTATTTTTATAGAATATTATCGATTAATATTGTCCCACACTGTTTTATATTTAATATTTCTAATTTATCTTACCGGATAAATAATCTGTCACACTAACACATTCTTTGATAAAACTTTATCAAACTCATTAAAGTGCTTTTACAGCCCACACTTGTAGAATAAATTTTCAATCAAGTTTAAATTATTCCAAGCTTACAAAATTTCTTTTTTTATATGATAAATTAATTTCCATAGTTCAATTTAGCTTCTTACCGCGACGGAATTCGATGTTCCTATGCAGTTTAGATGTTTATTCAGTGTCAATTTCCATCTGTATTCATATCATTTTCAACACTATCTTTTTAAATAATTTATTTTTTCATTGAATTTGAAGTTTAATATACATTATATTATTATGTATTATCTAGAACTATTGTACATGACTCCGTAATAGCATATTCTGATAACTATTTACCAACTGCACTGAAAACAAATCTGTAAATTTACCGAAATACTAATCCAGAGTCTCTGTAAATTTAAGATAATTCTTAGTTAAAAGTAAATAATCGATATTCTCAATCTTTACTTTTATTTTGATTTTGATTTATTTTCATTAGTTTCAACACTAAAAATGAATACAGTAATCGCCGCTGAATAAATTCACTGATTAATAAAATCAGCCGCTTAATCTGATCAAGTTGCCAGGTCCGGAACCAAATCAATACAAACTACTTTTAAAGCCTCCACTTAATAAAATCAGCATCGCCGGTTAATAAACTCAAAAATTTCTCTTCATCGGCAAATATATATGTATATATATATATATATATATATATATATATATATATGTATGCACGCTGTTTATTATTATTATTTTTTTTATTTATTTATTTATTTTTTTTTTTTTTATATTGTGACCTTTTTTTTTTGTGAAAGAGAAAAATAAATTGAAGCATAACAAATCCCCCGTTACCGCTCATTGTCGACGATTTTACACTTGCAGCACAGTTGCAAATTGAACACGCCCCATAACTTATCGCCCCAACAATTTCAAGGAACGTGTTATTCAAAACGCTGTAATAAGTTATAAATCTGATTTGAAATGATATATATATTAATTTCTAATCATTAAAAGGCAATTTCTAGTTCTTTTTTTTTAAATTACTATAATTCATGAGGTTTAAACGGAAAGACTTGAAATTTATAGGAACAGCGTGAGCTTTTGATAAAGTAATGGTGATTTTCCTCAAAAGAAAGCTCATGGGAACTTGTAATGCGTTTAATTTACTTATATCGAAGGAACAATTTTTTAATTATGTATCAAAAATTAATTAACATTATTTACTAATTCCATTATTCTTTACTTTTTGAAGTTTCTTACCAAATTCAGGAAAGTAATACCTTTTCCTTAAGTGCAGGAACGTTCGCCGGATATAAAAATTAGCCGCTTAATAAAATCACTTTGGCTCAGAACGAATGTGATTTTAATAAGTGGCGGGAACTGTACTTACAAAAAAAAAAAAAAAAAAAAAAAAAAAAAAAAATTAAGTGATAAATGTATTCTTGCAAATAATTTATTAAATTAATATTAGGCATTAAAATTCATACTTAAAATAGATTTATTGACATATCCGCTTATATTCCTCTGCAATTTTATGTAAGGCCTCAAATAAATGATTAATAGAGTTTTTTTTTTCTTCGAATCCTTCATAGTGTAGTCGGACTGGGCCCATCTAGTGCTTAGTTTTTACATATTTCCAAATGTATTTTTTCTTGCTAGTTTAAACTACTAAACATCTGTTTACACGATATTTAAAACAAATGGTTTCGTGTTTTACATAATAATGTTTAAATGTTTTGAAGTCTCCAAAAAATTAAAAATTGCATGATAATCCTTTAATTCAAATTGCGTGCACTGAGTGCACGCAAATCCCGTGCACTGAGAAAAAGTTCTGTAACTGACATCTAGAATGTAAATTATGGCTCTAGAAAATATAGTTTTATATCATCCTTATAAATTCTAGTCCCTTTTGTAAGCGAGTTCTAGAAACCCATGTTAGAGTTCTCGAGTGTTTGCCTGTATTCTCGAGGGCAAAGTCATTTAAATATCTCTGCAAATAAATGCAAATACAAGAGACGGGTTTCTGCAACTCCAATCTTGGCTTTGTTACCCAATTCTAGAAAATCAAGCAAGAATTTCTCGCAATACAAAATATTCAGAATATTATTTCCCCATCTAGAAATTCTCGATCATTTCGTCTGTTCAGGTTATTGGCGCTCGGAATTCTATATTTCTAGTTAAGATATATAGAAAATGACCACTTATTCATTCTAGATGAAGGAGGTATATTTTTTTTCTCGGCGTGTGTCTCTTCTTTTATATGTATTATTTAATTTTCAGGGGCGTAGTTGAATTTTACATGTTTAATTTACTATTATTAACTTTTTCACAGACGTATTAAGATTCCGTATACTAAACAAAAAGTTTTATTCCATAAATGGAAGTTGTTTTGTTTTATTTATTCAGAAGCAATAAACGAATCTTCCAAAACCATGGATAAAATTTTCTTTTCTTTATCTCAATACATTGTTGTGATTGCGATGTTAGTTTTTTCGTTAAATTATCCTTATTCATAGTTTTATTCAGTTTACATGCACACAAGGAAACCGTAGATAAAAATTTACTTCCTTTATTCCAATACATTTTTAAGCTATGTCATCATTTCCAGCATTAGTTTATGAAAACTTGGGCTTTTATTATCAAGAAGATTTTTGCCCAAATATAAAAAAAATACTTAGTTGTTTATACAATTTTTACCTAGTGTATATCATAATATTAATCTTTGGCAAATTGATATATGTTGTCTGTATAGCTTGAATACCTTTATTAAACTATTAATTGTTTTGCATATATTCTAGCTATACAATATGCCGCCCAGACGATATTGTGGTTAGCGCCTCTGACTCCTACACGGATGGGCCTGGGTTCGAATCCTAGCAAGGCATAAATATGTTGTCCCTGCTAAGGGTAGCGATGTCCGCCCATTCGGTGCCTCTTCTTAAATGATATTAAATTAGGGGACCCCCGCACCCCCGGCCAATGCTTAAATGCAAGTACTGCACCATTGGGGAAAAAAATCTGTACAATATAACATACCTTGCGTATAATATTTTACAATATATCATATACACCATATATTAGATATACGTATATAATGTATTTCATATTATTTTACATATAACATATTTTATATATAACATTTATATATAAGAGCAATAATCCATCTTTGTCATTCTGCACTGATGATGGCACACTTAACGTTACCGAAACTGCACTTTGCTTACTTAATATTTTTTGCGTTAGTGTTTTCAACGTTACGTAAACGTTTTTACATACGCATTTTGCATATAACATGCTTGTACAATGTATATCACATAGTTAAATGTAGAGATAAACATTATACTTTAAATAAACGTTCCTACTACAAATTTACAAGACGGATCTATATTTTTATATCTCTAGAAAGCATTCTACAAAGATATTCTGTACTCTAAATCGAAATACAAAACAACTTAGAACGAAATCTTCCATAATAGAATCAATAAGAGGAAAAATGTTTGATTCCAGTTCCATTCAAAGTTAATTGATGCTAAATCTTAGAAAAGAATTTTTCAATTTCATCTGAGAATATCTCTGTATTGTTGGAATAAATTCTATACTTTTAATATCTTCTTCTCATTTCTATCACGAAATCGAGCGAATACTTTAGTAAATTATTTTATTGTAGTTTAAATGTTTCCAGTTTAAGATGTCAATGTTTATTGTGAAATGCAGTACTAAATTTTTTTATTTTATTTGTTGACAGAGAAAGTTGTAAATATTTAAAAGAAAAAAAAAATGTATTAAATGATTTATAGAATTGTTTTGTTTTGTATCTATTAGGTTGAGTCAAAAGTTTTGTCCGGTTTCTAATCATTTATTAAAAGTTAAAAAATTATAACAATTATAACATATTTTAATTAACATATTCACCATTACTTTCAACAACCATTTTCCAACGTGGATGCAACTTTAAAATTCCACGGTTGTAAAAAGCCGCTGGTTTTTGAGCGAAGAAGTCGACAATGCCTTGTCGAAGATCGTATTCGTTGCTGAAGCGCTGCCCACGCATAAAGTGCTCTAGCGACCTGAACAAAAGGTAATGTGTAGGGGCAATGTCAGTGTTATATGGCGAGTGAGCGAGAAGTTGCCAGCCCAACTCATTCAGCTCCTCACGCGTCTGTTTTGAAACGTGTGGTCTTGCGTTGTCATGTTGGAAGAAAACTCGAGCTGGATTAAAGCCTTTTTTCACGAGTTTCTGTTGAACGGTGTTCCCTTGAGTGCAATAGATATCTGAGTTCATTGTTTGTCCTTGAGGAAGAAGATCCCAATGCACAATTTCTGTCGACATCCAAAAAACGCACAAAAGTGCGTTTTTTGAATGCATCCCAGGTGTAGCCGTCTTAACTCCAAGATGATGTGGGTTTAGCCATTGACATCCGGTTTTTTTGTTGTCGTATAGTACCCACTTCTCTTTACAGGTAAGAATTCCACGCCATCCATCTCGGCTAAACTCTCGCAGCAGCAATTGACAGACTGATTTTCAACGATTCTTTTGCATTTTGTTGAGCTCATGCAGTACCATTTGACGACGCCTAATCTTCATGCCAATTTTGTGAAGGTGTCGATTGACAGTTGACTGAGAAGTGCCAAAACCACGCCCTAATTTTCGGGTGGTTTGAGTCGGATCGGCTTCAATCGCACAAAGTAAAGCTCTTTCATCGGTTGTCGATGGTTGCCCAGAGTGTTTCTTATCGTCACGGTGCATATCCCTGGAACAGAACTTTGCATATCAACGTATGCATGTTCTTTCGTTTACCGACTTCATACCAAATGTTGCACATATGTTACGACTTGCTTCAGTTACATGGTGAACTTGTTTGAACTAGTGGAAAATTAGGCTGCGGATTTGTTCACGATTTTTTGACATACTTGATCTTTTTTAAAGAGCAATAAGTCTGTGAAAATTAAAATAACATAACAATTAAATACATCATTTCGATCAGCAGAAAATGAGCTTTCAAAATATATATGACATTCACATTACAACTTTAATGTAACATATTTATTGATACGCAAATAAAAAACGGACAAAACTTTTGACTCAACCTAATAGGACATTGATAGTTAAAATTTTGATTGCATGTTTAATATAAATATTAATAAGGTTTTAGAATTTGAAATATGTCTAAATAATATCAAATTGATTAAGATAGTGCCATTGTATACACAGATTTGCAAAGTAAAAGCAAAAGGTATGATGGATAACATGGCGTGTCACGGGGTTCTCTTACGTAGGTGCCGTTGGAGGGACGTCGACCACTTCAAAGAGAGATATATAAATAACTAGATGTATGTTAATTTTTCTTACGAACTTTCATTATTTTCTTTAATTAATTTAGGTTCATAATCTATGTCTTTTTATTTGGTAAATGTTAAAATGTTCCACTTGTCCTTATTTAATTAATTATGTAAATTGCTGTGTAAAAAAGAAAAAAGTAATTTGGATAATTTTTAAAAGTGCAGTGTCTTGTCTTTCTGCAAAACCTTTAAAGGTGGCCGATTCCCTCTTTATTAATCTCGTAAGAGGACTTATATCTTGCACAACATTTAGGGGTAAGAGGACAAAGAAAATTTTTATCGTAAGATGTGTCAGTTTTACATTGGGAAAAGATTCCCAAACATCTTCCTCGTGGTTTTATCTGGGCAATAATTTTTGCAAAATAACATATAGATATAATAAATAAGATATTATAAATGAGATATGTAGATAAAATAATATAATAGATAATGTTTCGTATTACTTTTTGTATGCCAAATGTGTGTTAAAAATAAATATATAATGCTTCATAAAAATATGTATTTAACATTAAAATTCCATAAGCCATAGTAGCCTTTGTACTGCAATATTGGGGTAATATACTAATACCAGTGGGTTGCGGAAATTTATGTATTTATATTAGATATAAAGTGAAATATGTTTTAATGAGTATTCAAACATATAAATAAATAATAATAATTATCAGTAAATAGCAAATATAATCACCAAGAGATTTTACAGAAATGTAAAACAGGAATTATGATGTTTTCCCCTAATCTACCCCACACCTCTTTTTCAAAATTTTGTGGATAATGGGAAAAGAAAAACTTTTTGAGAAAATAAGTGTTAAAAATTGGAAAAGTAATTAATTCGATCTTAACGTCAGGTACAGTTATAATCATAACTTATAATCTTACAAAAATTTTAAACAAAACCACGTCATCCTCAATCTACCCTACAGTTTTCTCATTTCCTTTTGCGCATAATAGACTTTATTGTGACGTTAGTAATGGTATATGACTTGTTTCGCTCTTTCTACATACACATACTAGGCGAGACGTAATAATCCTGGACGACAGGACCAATGCCCCAGCCCGCCCGTTCCCGCTCTTCGATGACTTTTTCTAGTCAATTTTGTCCTCTTATTACTTCCGGTGTGAGCGTTTTTTTTTTTAACACACTTGACATTGTGAGTTTTTTTGGTTTTCGTCCCATGCTATTTCTATGGAGTTTTAGCTTCCCCCCCTCTTTTTCTATATTCTAAAGTACGGTGGTTCCCGCCCGCCCAACCCCACCACCGACGAGGCACATACTAGGCGAGACGTATTAATCCTGGACGATAGGACACATGCCCCAGCCCGCCCGATCCCGCTCTTCGATATCTTTTTCCGCGAATTTTTGAAAAAACCACAGAAAATTCCAAACAGCTTGGCCAACTGGTGTGACTTAGTACTCAAAACCGACACTTTCCGTTTACCGAATTCGAAAGCAAAATATTTTGACCATTGGTGAGACACTGTAAAATCCAAACATATATTTATACTTTCATTTTTCAAATATTATTATCAATACTGTTATATAAGTATACACTGATGTACTATAGAAAATTACTGTTAGAGTGTATTAGACCGATTTACAACATCGAAAATATTTGAATATTCATTTCTTTTAAAATTTGAGATATTAGTGTCATATCAAGTTATGAGAGTTCCATACACCAGCCATCTAAGTGGTACTTTGAACAACTTCAAACGACTTTCGGTGAAAGAAAAGGGGGTGAGAGTTATGCCAGGTGATTCGTGTCACTCAGGTTTTATGGGAACTTGATAGACGTAACTATAGATACGTCAAATAAAGTGTTTGCACAATGCTATAAATGATTATTCATACACTTGGCTTGGTAAAGTATTAGTTTAACGGTTAATGTATATGTTCTTTTCACGAGAAGAACAAATTGTGTAATAGGTAAAGAACATATGACTTTAGGGGATGCTTCATCTAATATAGATGGCAGCCTTGTTCCATGTTATTCAATGGAGAAATTTGTTTTATAAATTATTCCTTAGCTAATGTATTTTTTTTATTCCGTTTTCACATTTAGAAAATTCATAATCGTTAAATTCATTCCCGTTTCTCAAAAATTAGTTTTTTTAGTATTTAATCCTTTATAGGTCTAAAGTTAAAGAAATTGACTAAGTGTTTTTTTTTTCCACTTTCTAAAAATGAAATATTAAAAAAAAAAAAAAAAATAAATAAATAATTAGTGTTAAATTTGCGATGCGAATTTAATGCGATGCCCCCCACTTAGTGTTAAATTTGCGATGCGAAATCTGTGGGAGCTGCACTCACGGATTTCAGTGCGGAGTTTGTTTATATATATCGGACACATACTGTAAAATGATTTTATAAAATTCCTCCTTTCTCCCTTGGGAAGCGGGGGGGGGGGGGGGGGGGGTGGACACGTTTCTAAGCGTAACTTTGTCCTAAATTATCTCAGAAAGATTAATTTTTATGCGTGGGTTAGTAAACCGTATCCAACACTCACTATAAAGGGCTTTTGGAAAGTATCTCTCTTCTTTAAAGGTGGGGGAGGGAACACATTTTCAAAAGTATTTATGCTCCAAATTATCTCAGGAAAGCGATTTTTTGATGCGTCGAGTGGTTATGCGTACCCATTACACACATCATAAAGGGACTTTGCGAAATTACATTCTACAAAAAATAGGTTTTCAAGCTTAAATCTGCTTAAAATTACCTCAGAATGGCAATTTTTCGTGTGTGAATAGTAATTAAAAGTACGCAATATCCATTTTAGCAGAATTTCGTGAAAATTCTAAGTTACCTGCGAGAAAGAAGGAGTAAAAAGTGAGTAAAGCGCTGCTGATGGCAGTGGAAATGTTACGAGTGAGAAAATCATTTACAACTGCAGTATAGGAAGGTTAACTTAATTTTTGAATTATTTCATCTTTTTTTTTTTCTTTTTTTTATTTAATTTTTAATTTTTGAGATTTTACTTATAATGACATGGAATTTTGCGAATTACGTAAAGTGTATAGTGACAAGCCAAGTGCAAAGCCTGATAGAGTTTTAAATAAAGAATAAATAAGTTGCAACAATAGAAAATAAATGCGTTGGTTAATTTCATTATGGTTATAATCAAGATTTTTATGTTTTCTCTAACAATGATTTTAAACAATGTTTCCAACAATGGTTTATAATATGAAATTTATTGTTACGTGAAAGAATTCTGTGAATCTTTCACCGATTTCAATCTTTGCATGTGTGTTTTTATCAGCGTCAAAGGTTAAATCATATATTTATTGCTAAAATCTATCAAAGCGAACTTTCTCGTGAATGTGAAATGTTTTCCAACGAGGTAATTCAAATAAAGTTTAATAGTATCTATTTTAAGCTAATAGTCTAAGAGCCAGTGAAAAGCTACCTGTATGTATTTGACCAAACTTGGGTTTTTGTGCATTGAGGCCCCTATACTTCCCATACATGAGATGGGGAGTCACTAAGCCCATAGTGGTGGACGCGGCGGGCGCTCAGGTAACACAGGTATCGATTTTTGGCGAATTTAAAATTCATTTGACCACGTCTGCCGTTTGGAAAGTTGAAAATATATTATTATTATTATCGGAAAATAACAATGGCAGACCATTATCGCGCGTTTAACATTGTGGCAGACAGTTTTGAAAGTGCTGAAAAAAATAAAATTTTGAAAGTAATTGACCAGATCTGCCATTCATATATTTTATTTATTAAGGTCTTAAAAACTTATATTCATCACGGCAGACGTTTTCATTGAGTACATACTTCAGCAGATAACAAGACTTAGCTAATATCTGGTCAGATCTATGCATAGACTGTCTATACAGCTAGCTTTCTTTTTTTCCCCCTATGTATCACTATTGCAGGGATGGAACACGGGCGCAGAATTCATACCACTATCAATGTAAGAAAATTTTCTACCTCTTAAATCGACGATATTATAGGCAGAGAAATTTCTTAAACACATTCCGGTATGAATTCTGCGCCCGTGTTCCATCCCTGCTATTGTACTCATTCTAACCTATAGTATTTTCTTTTGTACTTACTAGCATTCAAATAATTCAGGGTTTATACCTGAGAGGGCCCTGTTAAGTTCCCACAAATTCAAATTCAGCCGCTGCGAACATCTGGTCCGACAACATGAACGGGCGTCTGCCGACAGCTAACTAAAAAAAAAAAAAAAAAAACATTCTCCTCTGCATCCTTCCAAGGTGGTGGCCAGCGATGGAATATCCAGAAAGCCATTTCTTTTATATAAATTTCAGACTTGTTAAAACAACTCCGAAATTCATTCTCCCTCGCCTCTCTCACCATACCACCCAAGCGAACCTTCTACGTCTTTTTTTTTGTTTTTTTATTACCAGGGGGAGCTTGTCCAATGGGAAGTGATCTACGTCAGAAGGCCAAGCCCTCCACTCGCGTCACTGGTTACAGCCATAGAAAGCAAAACTTGGGAATAAACTTTCCCGCTCAAAATCATGACTCCTAACATTTTTCTGAGAAAACACGACTGACTATTATTTCCCTTGAAAAGCTCTAACCATTATAGATGCTATTATTTCTTTTAATAACCCCCAATAAAACATTCAGCTCTGAACTTTAATTGTGAGAGAGAAAAAGGAACCATATAACTGCTCCTTAAATTGCCTCCATATGGACAACGAGCTTCCAAATGGGGCCTATTTACATCAAGCTCGTTCATCTTTATTTACAACTGAGTAGGAGCATTCGTGTTGGTGACTTCCAATTGTATCTTGACATTTTACCGAAAATAACAAATTTATTTTTTGTATGTAATCATCAAAATTATGCAAAATGCACTGTCCAATACCATTACAATTTAACCAAAGTTCCCACTACTCATCCTGGTTTAGAGCAGGACTTTCAAAAAGGATTTTTTGAAATCAAGCGTACCAGTAAGCCTTTCTCAAGGCAGCCTATTGATCTTACACTAGAGCAGACCATTAATGCAGATGCTGCGAGAACACTTACTGGTATTACACATCTGACTCACTTGGTTTCAGCTCGCCAACGGGGAGCGTGAAGTCACGACATCCGCTCAAGTATAATTACACACGTGTTGGATGAGTTAGGAATTACCAAGAAACAAGATATTCAGCTGAATTGCAGCCACATAATATTAGGAAAAGTTGTCAACAACTTGAAAAGTTTATCAACTCGTTTGATCAATATGTGAATCCCTTCAGCTTAAATTTACCGCCTGATCAGTTGTTTAACATAAGTTCCGGAAAAGCTGCATCATCTCAAGTGGAAGAGTTCTCTTAAATATCCAAAAAATTGGTGAAGAGCTACGAACAAGTTTTATATCCGAATATGCATCTGATCCGAAAAGATTTGAGAAAGCCATCATAAAGACACCGATACACAACTTTTCAAGTCTACTTGTAAAGAAAAAGTCTGTAAAAATTGGAGGTAAGCAGCAAGAGATCAAGTTACAGCGAGATTTATTCGGACGTTTGTTGGGAATTTCGATGGACCATCAAATTGATGTTCTCAAAGTTTTAGCGTATCCAGTATCTCCTGTACCTCTGGCTTTATGTCATCTAGATGGTGGTTTCTGTAAAACTGACAAATCTGTACTAGTAAAATGCCTTGAACCAAATATTGATCAGGAACCACCACGTAATACAGATGTATTCTTAATTGATGAATTTTTCATTCTACATTCTATGAAAGAAGTTCCCAAAACATTCGGGAGTATTTCAAAGAAATTTCTGCAAATTGTATCAAAATATTCCACCCGGAGAATTGATGTAATCTTTGACCAATATTTGTTTACATCAATAAAAGATAGTGAAAGATGTCTACGTCATGAAGCATCGTTGATTGATTACACAATTTCGGGGCCTGAACAGGTGCGACCATCGGATTTTGCAAAAGAATTGAAGAATACTAAATTTAAGGAAGCTCTGGTAGATTTTTTTACAAATCATTGGTAATGGTGTAGTGAGGAAATGAAATCATTTTTGGGCAACCGACAGATTTTTTTAAATTTCCGAAATTGTCAATCGTATCAAGTTGTTGATGACAAGATCCAATCAAGTGTTGTTGAAAATTTATGTTGTCCTTCACATGAAGAAGCTGATACCAAGATTATCTATCATGCTTGCAATATCGCTGAGCAGTCGAATATTGTTATCAGAGGCTCTGATACCGATATTTTGATTATAATGATTGGGAATATGACACAATTACAAAATTTTAATTTTAATATTTGGATGCTCAATGGAACAGGAAATAACGAAAGGTATATTGACGTCACAAAAATTTATAACGAGCTTGGTGAATTGCTTAATCGGCTTCCATGCGTTCACAGGATTTGATTTCAATCCGGCTTTCTTTAATAAAGGGAAGAAAAGGCCTTTTACTTTGCTGGAAAAAAAATATAGAATTTCAACAAGCATTTGCTACTCTTGGTGAAGAAAATTTGACTGCGGGTCAGTTAAAAGAGGTATTTAACAGTATTCAGAAGTTTACCTGCCAGCTCTACAATGCAAAAAAAATCTATTGACGTTGATGATGGAAGGTACCAACTTTTCGTCAGCAATTATGAAGCTTCCGACGTTAATGAAATTTTGAGCAGGAAAATACTGAATTTTGACGCAAGCTCAATACCATTGTGTAAGTGTGAGTTTTACCAGCAACTTCTAAGAGCGCATTATATTTCAACTGTTTGGAAAAATGCTTACAAAAAGCAACCTACCACGTTGGATCCATTAGAGTATGGTTGGATTGAGCAAGACGATAAATTTGTATTCAAATGGTTCGAAGGAGATCAACTCCCAACTTCTCTGAGTGACTTAATCACCAAGGTCCCTGGTAAGTTCATAATAATTAATTCTTTACCGAATATGCTTGAATCAATTTACACATTCCTTTTATTCTATAATTTACATTTTATTTTTACAGAATCCGATTCAATGGATGATGAAGACGAGTCACACAACGTCATACATGACTCCGATGATGATGAATGAAGATTCAAACCAATGGAAAGAAATATATATTTTGTAATGCATGCATGATTTATTTTTTAAATTTATTTTTGTTAATTGTGTTTTAAATAGATAAAAAGAACAAAATAAAATAAATATTTGAATGATTATTTGTTATCTGCAATACGCCTTAATATTTGAGATTCTTTCGAAATATATTTACCTTTTTAT
The DNA here is from genome assembly GCA_963930645.1 of Salticus scenicus. Lineage (NCBI taxonomy): Eukaryota > Metazoa > Arthropoda > Arachnida > Araneae > Salticidae > Salticus > Salticus scenicus. The sequence continues at coordinate 7,812,011 of CAWVNO010000001.1, read as the reverse complement.
CATCAAACTTATAAATTTTAGTCCATAGTTTACAAAATTAAATATTAATTACTATAAAAACATTGATAAAGTAAATCATTGATGTAAAACAGGGAACGTAATACATATACATCTGATAGTGTAGTTGCTAAGATTTTATTGCCTGCTGAAGTATGTACTCAATGAAAACGTCTGCCGTGACGAATATAACTTTTTAAGACCTTAATAAATAAAATATATCATTGGCAGATCTGGTCAATTACTTTCAAAATTTTATTTTTTTCAGCACTTTCAAAACTGTCTGCCACAATGTTAAACGCGCGATAATGGTCTGCCATTGTTATTTTCCGATAATAATAATAATATATTTTCAACTTTCCAAACGGCAGACGTGGTCAAATGAATTTAAAATTCGCCAAAAATCGATACCTGTCCTACCTGAGCGCCCGCCGCGTCCACCACTCTGGCCTTAGTGATTCCCCGTCTCATGTATGGTAGGTATAGGGGCCTCAATGTACAAAAACTCAGGTCTGGTCGAATACATACAGGTAGCTTTTCACTGGCTCTTAGACTATAATATTTCCATCGGTTCATATCTTTGATGTCTAGAAGCTTAATTATGTTGGATACTATCATAAACTCTCTCATACATTAATTAGAGCATTCTCGATTAATTTATATAAAGATTAAATTAGCAAATTTGCCATTTTAGCGTTAAATTAAAATAACTATCGCTGTTACTTACATAAAAAGTTCGGCGAGAAATATCCCAGCTATTTTGGTGTCAAATTTCAAACTTCATCAAGAAGATCTTATACTACTTTTATATATATTTTTATTTACTACTTTTGGTTAGACTATATTTGAGGGTGCCCCTTGATTCTCTCCCAGTTGTGATCGCGGTAACTATATTTTTACCACTAAGGTTAGCCTATTTATATGTATAGGTTATATGTATATGGTTATATGTATAGGTTATTAACAAAAATGCGCCAAATATATATATATATATATATATATATATATATATATATATATATATATATATATATATATATTGATTATATATTAATTATATTTTAAATTCTTGATAATTTTTATACTGATTCATTTCCTCTGGTTCTTTCGTATTGTTATGATGAAATAATATATAGATAGAATATAAAAACTGAAAGCTATGAGTAACAAGGTTAAAAAATCAGGTATATAAATGACAAATATATCAAATGAAAATTAATAAAATGTATATTTATATTTAACAATGCATGATAAATACAAAAATAGCAATGTTAACAACTGTATCCATGCAAAACACAATTACATCAGAGTAATTTTATGTTTTTTCACAAAAATTTATACTGATGTCACATCCAAAAGACTATTTTGAGAAACACACTATATAGTACACTGTGAGAAAGCGCAACTGCAGCTGACATTAGAATATGCAATACATTAAAAGGTAGAAATAGCTAATTAATAGCTAATTCAATGAATGTAGAAATGAACGAGCAAATAAATATAATATCAGTACATATACGATGTAATAATGAATAATAATTTTATATAAAAAAGGGATTTTTAATAAATGGGGAATGCACATTTAATGCACGAAGCAGCATACTGAACATTACATATGCATATATATATATATATATATAATATCTGTATATTATTAATCTATATATTAATCTGTATTAAAGGGGTTCTGTATACATATGTTTCTTTTTTTTTGTGTGTATATATATATATATATATATATGTATATATATATTTAGGTTCCCGGTACGATGTCTCACTGACATTTTAGCTGTAGAATTTTATAGAAAATTTGAAGTTGATTAGCATCAAATCACCATTTCCGGGTTCTTAACATCCTATCACTGATTTATTCTCCATACACATCTTAGGAACTCAAATATCGAATTAATATTAGTATATTGATTACATAGTAAAACTAATCGGCATAGGTTGCCTGCCCTACATTCTCTATGATACATTTGTTCTAATAAATTTCTACTACAGCGCATACAATATTCACATTCAGGTAAATGAAGTTTACCGACCACTCAATATGCTCGCAGAGTTAAATGTCCCACTCATGAGGCTACCCTATATTGTCTTGCAATTTTCATGCAATTCCATAGCATTTCCTACGCAATTGTCCACGTAATGTAAGTTTATATCCAATGTGCCATATTCTGGCATATTAAGAAAATTGAAAATTTCGAATTATTTGGGAAGTTCTCAAAGTATAATGTTCATAGTCAACCATGTTCATGCCTGTATCATAAATGATATTTTCAAGCAGGTGGATATATTCAGGATGAAAATAATCCTCATAATAATTGCAGGAGACTTGGCGTTGGAATATTAAAACAGGAATAAACTACTACGTCAGAAACGCCAAAGAAAATTGAGGTGCATACAGCTGTTTCGGTAGCCTAAAGCGTACCGTCTTTAGTGCAAAAAGAATTCTGAATCTGGAGAAGTGCTCGTATATATAGGAGAAGGACCGGATTTAGTTGAAACAATAGGATTACGGAAGAGGTGGGGAGTGTGGCCAATAGGAATTAAGGAATGTGTAGCTGTGTAAGCAGTAGAAAAATTAAGGAAATATGGACTGAATGTAAAATTTCCAACAATCAGACAAATAGGGAACAGCGAAATCACAATTTACAAGGTTTTTAAAATTTTTACAAATATGAAAACTTCAAAGAAATCGAGTTCATGAATGGATTTAGGTCTGCAAATTATTTTAGCTGAATTAAATTTAAAATTATGATTTTTCTCCCAGCAATGTTTAGAAATAGCCGATTTATTGGTTTCTTGTTTGCGGACGTAATTCATATGTTCTTTTAGACGAAATTTAAGACTGCGTTTAGTTTGGCCAATATATGATAAACCACACTGACAGGAAATACTATAAATGCCTCAAGAATTATGCATAATTCTTAATGCCACACTTCCCACCTCTTCCGTAATCCTATTGGTTGAACTAAATCCGGTCCCTCTCCTATATACACGAGCACTTCTCCAGATTCAGAATTCTTTTTGCACAGAAGACGGTACGCTTTAGGCTACCGAAACAGCTGTATGCACCTCAATAATTTTTCTTTGGCGTTTCTGACGTAGTAGTTTATTCCTGTTTTAATAATCCTCATAATACACGTTTATGTAAAATTTTGCCTTCCTAAGAAAATCGTAAATTTCCAATAATTCATAAAGTTTCCAAATATGAAAACAAATAGATTTTTCGTCAGTATCATAAATGATATTTTAGACTAACAAACACATACACTGACAAATTAATACACTGACTACCCTACGAATGGACACGCATCAACTCTGTGATTTTCAGATTCCTCAAACCACAAAACGTGTAAAAATGTCAATAATAATAATAATAATAATAATAATAATAATAAGTAAATAAAAAAAAAAAAAGAACAGGAAAAACTTCCATGAATACCTAAGTTCTTCACACATGTAGAATGATAGGAAATGGAAAATAGAGATAAAAATTTAAAGCTTACAAGACATTACCGAGACCGTTTCTATTAATACTATTTTGGTCAATATATATATATATTTATATTTTTTCTACTTTCTAACAAAAAAAAAAAAGCTGAAAGAAATGACATTGAACTTCTACCATGCAAAGAAAATTTAGTAACTTATATTTTCCTCTTTCGATTTAGTCCCAATTGAAATTAGGGTACCAGCCACATATTGAAAAAAAAAAAAAAAAAAAAAAAAAAAAGAAATACTTTGCGTTATTCTGTATCATAAAATACTACAAAAAATTTAATATTTAATACATTGTTCAATATCCGTATGTTTTTTTTTTTTTTTGGGGGGGGGGGGGGGGGGGGGAATTGCACGATTATTTAGATAAATATATCTTTTTATTTTAAAACCACATTTTTTTTTTTTTTTTTTTTTTTTTATCATTATTATTATTATTATTATTTTTTTTTTTTTTGAGAGGGGTGGGATACGTTTATGTTTATACCAAGAATGCATTTTAACAAAATTTTACAAAACTTGACAAAGTATTAACGAACCTTTATTCTGGAACATAAAATGCACACGTAAAATTTTTGCTGCGATATGACTATTTGTAGTAAGTAGTTTTCTGCATTTCTTTTTTCTTTATTTCTTTAAACCGCGCATGCGGCAACGATAGAATTTTTTTATTACATTAGTTGAACGCTTGATATATTGGACAACTTATCTAGAAAGTTCATTTGAATACGGTAAAAATTAAACAAATTATCCGCAAAAGAATAAACTGGATTTTAGATATTTTCCAGAATGGGAATTTCATAAGGGATTTTTAATGATTGTGATCCCAATTTTCATATCACATTTCAAAACTTTATTTTTGTAACCTGATTTCATTTATTTGCTAAGATTTTTGAGTTCAAAAGAAATTTTTCACAAATTCTTTTCCAACGTAGGTTAAGTAGGTAAATAATTAGACTTAGGCAAATAATTACGAAGGTAAGTAGTAACGTAGATAAATAATTAGATCTCTAAATTAAATACGTGTCTTGAGAAAATCCCTTATGAAATATCAATTTTCAAAAATGTTTGAAATTTTCTCATTCTTTTGCCGATAATTTGCTGGATTTTTTACTCTAATTTCACGTGTGCATTTTATGTTTCCGAATAATGATTCTGTAACGATTTGTCAAGTTTTCAGAAAGTTTCGCAAAATTTTGTTGAAATCCATTCTTGCTAAAAGTAAAAATCTTAACATATATATATATATACCTGTCTAAAAAAATTATATCTGCTCTCTCTCTCTCTCTCTCTCTCTCTCTCTCTCTCTCTATATATATATATATATATATATATATATATATATATATATATATATATATGGTCTAAATAATCATGTGATTCTCTGAAAAAACTTTTTGCAAAAAATATGTGAAATTCTGGGTCAAAGTTACTAGTTATTTGTAGTATTTTATGATACAGGTATAATCCAAAAAATATATATATACATTTTTAATTTATGATCGGTTTATTAATTTCACTCATAACAAAATCGATCGTGGAAAATATGAGTTTATAAACTTTTTTGCATGTCTCAGGTTCAAGGTCATTTAATTCAGTATTTGTTTAGAAAATAGAAGAAATATTGACTTTTTGGCAATGAGATCGGTCACAATGGGATCCATTGGTCGAATTTTCTAAAATTTTTAATGAAAATTTCAAAAAAAAAAATTTTAAATGTTGTTTGTTTATATGCTCAAAATTTTGAATAAAAGTTTTTATTTACAATAATAAAAAAGAGAAAGAAAGAGAGATTAAAAATTGCAATAAAATTTTTCAATTTTGATAAGAATTTATCATACCAATCTATGTTTCTGCATTATTTAGTAAGTAATATATATATATATATATATAGTCAACGTTATTTTAAATATACTAGAACTTATTTGAAACAAATATCTTTATTATTATCACTCATAATATACAAAGTAAAAAATACTGTAATTTAAAAAGAAGTTTATTAGTATTATTTATTCTTCAGGAAACTGTTGTTGGCGAATTCCATCAAGTGGAGAGTGGTTATATGTATGTAATATTTTATTTTATTCTATTTTTATTTTTAGTATTTACATTTATTTATCTTAGAATGTTGATTTAACCAAGAACGATCTTACCTATGTTTCATTAAAATCTGCTCGGTATACATATATATTCAACTGTACGTTCTTATTATCAATATATAAAATCCATTTGATAATAAAAGAAAAGAATGAGATGGAAGAATAGTGAGTCAAATAATTCACCAAAGAATCATACTAAGTAACTAGATTTCTTAAACTGATTTAATTTTTAAGATTAATAATAGTACTTACTTTAATTTGTTAGACTACAATACTTGTAGAAAATTAAAATAGGACCGTGTAATTAGATTCCGTAGGAAAAAAGGTTGGCTCTATGATAGTATTTTAAGGAGAAAAAAAGAGAACTATGTAATGAAATGAGAACTTGAATACATTGTTTATATATATATATATATATATATATATATATATATATATATATATATATATATATATATATATATATATACATACATATATTTGTTAACCCATCATTAAGCTTTCATGTAGAGTAAGCTCTTAAAATAAAATAATTTGTCTTAAAAAACGATTAACAGGTAGCGATCTGCGTGAAAAAATATAAGATTTAATAAAGGAAAGATCACTACGGATTTCATATGCAGATTTAAACAATGATTATTCAGTTTTTGATCTCGCGTGGATCAAACTTCTGCAGATTACCTAACCGAGGGAGCCATCCGATCTGCAGGTGAAAAAAAACTGTAATGGTATGCCTTCAGACCAGGTTAGATTTGAATTAGAATCTGCGTGGGTTATGTAAGCTGGATCCGCAACAGACCCACACAATGAATTTCGACCTACAATGAAATATTGTTCAATTTATGTTATATAAGAAATTGAATAAAAATTCTAGTTCACAAAATACAGTTTTATTATTGAATAGATCTTTCAAAGAATTAAATATTATATAAATATTATTAGTATATAATTATATTTAAACTAGTACAAAATTATAATACAAAATTATAATTATATTTAAAATTATTTGTCTAATTATAAACAAAACTTCAATGTATAATTTAAAAAAATTTCTTAAGCATTAAAAAAAAAAAAAAAAAAAAAAAAAAAAGCTACTATTCTAAGTATTTTAACAGCATGAAAAAAGAAAGAAAAAAAAATGTTATATAAGAAACATAATAAAATTTTGTGTACTAGAATAAAAATTCTAGTACACGAAATACAGTTTTATTATTGAACAGATCTTTAAAGAACTAAACGTTACATAAACATTATTAGTATATAATTATATTTAAACTAGTACAAAATTATAATTATATTTAAAATTATTTGTCTAATTATAAACAAAGCTTCAGTGTATTAGTTAACAAAATTTCTTATGCATTAAAAAAAATATATATATATATCTATTATTCTAAGTATTTTGACAACATGTTAAAAAAAAAAGTGGAGGGGGGGGGAAACATACATTAGGCGGCAAATAATTTTCCCATAAAAGCTTTTAAAAGTTTAGAATTATTATTTATGAAATTATAATAAAATATCTGTTACCAGTCACGTTGCTTAAAATACTTTGGCGTAAGAGAAAGTTATCTAATTTCTGCATTCAAAAAATTATATTCATTGGTTGGTTGGGTTTTACGTCGCACTAATGCTGCGCAGACAGGCAATTGGCGACGGTCTGGGACTCATCCCTATAGGTAGTCCGGAGACATGCCATCAGAATTTTGATCCTCCACGGATCAAAATTGCGATGGCGGATCAATTGCTCTCCCGCTTCGGTGACCCCCAGAGGTACAAATTTTGATGGGAACATGGAAGACATTGCGGCCACGACAGATTTTACGTGCACCAGCCACCATTAGTGTACACGACGGTCTTTGGCCGGCTCGAGTACCGAACCCGCAATCTTCCAATTGCGAAGCCGGCGCTCTACCGACTGGGCTACAGCGGCCCATTATATTCATTGGAAAAAAAAGAAGCAGAAAGATTTGCGGTTTTATTCGCAAATCAAAATTTGAAGTACTCGACCCAATACCCAATGCAGGAATCTAAAGTAAATCCCCGACCGTCGCCAACAGCCCTCAACAATGCAACGTTAAAATCACTCAGCCTTCCTTTCTTCTAGCGTAGGTGCGTAGGTCACTTATTTTATTAACCATTTGCAGGTCCTAACGTTCTAAACAGCATTAGTAAAATTGGGGACTCTTATTTAACTATTACTAATAATTTCTGCTCTTTTAATTATATTTGCTTTCCGAACACTATAATGAGGAAAGTATTGTAATCATGTCAAAAATCCGAATTTGAGATTTCGATGTTTCTATACGTTTCGAGGTTCCCTGAGTCCGTTTTCACTATTTTTACAATGATATATGTATGTGTGTGTGTATGTTTGTACGTGTGTATGTGTGTGAGTGAACACGCTAGCGTCTAAACGCTTTGCTCGAATGCGCTGTAAATTGGTACGCATGTTGGAAGTCACCGTAGCACGAATCCTTTTGATTTTGATGAATCTAGCACTTATAGTTTTTTTACAGGGACACCAGGAAAAATTCTTTATCATTATGGCCTATGACACCAAAATCTTAAAAGGATGATAGCATCTAACAGCCATATTCAATTGAGCAAAAAATTTATACACATATTATAGGTCACAGATACTCAATCTGTATTGATTTTGGAGAATCTAGCACTTATAGTTTTTTTACAGGGATACAAAAAAAAATTCTTTATCATTATGACCTATGGAGCCAAATTTTTAAAAGTGTGATAGCGTCTAAACTTCTTATTAATCTGAGCAAGAAATTTGTACACATGTTATAGGTCTCAGTTGCACGAAATGTATAGATTTTAGTGAATTTAGCACTTACTGTTTTTTTACAGGGACACAAAAAAAAAATTGTTTAACATTATGGATTATGGGACCAAATTTTTAAAAGCGTGATAGTATGTAAACACCTTGAGCTGAAAATTTATATGTATATTATAAATCACTGTTGCACTAACTATAAGCATTTTCGTGAATCTAACATTTAGAGGTTTTTACAGGGATGCCGAAAAATTCTTTATCATAATGATCTATGGGCTCAAAGTTCAGTAGCGTTAAATAAAACATCGCGTAATATATGGAGAAAAATACTCAAACACTCTATTATGGTTTTCTCTCTTTTGTTTTTATAACAACTCCTCTTTTTTTACTTTATCTACAATATTATTAATTAATCAATGTTCGAAAATTCGAGTGTGGAGTCACTACAGATTTTTTCTTCTGGTGTTATGTGAAACCCATATGTAATCTCCAGTGATGACTTGATTAAAATATATATATATATATATATATATATATATATATATATATATATATTGTTTAACAAGGAGACAAACATTGGAAACAGTCTTAAGTTTGCTCCGTTCCCTCAAAACGTGTAGAACCCATATATCCTGTATCTAAGTCCATTAAAGTTTATAAATAAAAACTATGGATTAAATTCTCTCTATGACAGAATTTAATTTAGTACGACAGGACAACTTATATTTGTATTTTAACACCCTTTCAATATATATATATAATAATAGAGGGCTATTAGAAAAATTCCTAAATATATATTCAAATAATGTATTGGTTTTCATCTCCAAATAAATGATAAAATTTGAATGCATTGATTGTATAGTATATTCCCCTACATGCTTAATATTTATTTACTAAATATTTGATTTAGTAAAATAATCTTAATAACAATTTCGTATTTATTATTAATAATTAACAGTTTCAATTTCTACAGAACAAAACATAATATTTAAAAAAAAACTATAAATTAATTAATCGATATTTAAATTACACTCAAAATTCATCACAGATTAGTTAATATTAATCCATTAATTTTCTCAAAAACATAATTGATATCAATATACTCATCTTGTAAATCGGAAAATAACACACATTTTAAATAATTTTCAGTTTTAGTTTAAAAATATCTGAAAACACTAGTCTAAATAATTAAGAAACACTCAACCAAGACCCGTTGGCTCTGTGGTCAGAGTGCACAACTACAGACACGCAAGTTGAGAGTTCGATCCTCACCGAAAGGATGTGACAAAAAATATATAAAGTTTATACGGATTTCATAAAATATTTTAAGATAAAGTAAGAAATTAAATTTTAAAATTGGATATTGGTAGACATTTTCGAAGTGGAACACTATAAATTAGTAACGGCGCCAAATGGCAGATTGAAAGAAATAATCTTGTAGTAACAGTACGGAATTATCAATGATAACTCTCTCAGTAATCTTTTAAATGGTAACCTAAGGATTATAAAGAACAAAACCACGGATAAATTCACATGTGAAGATGGTGACGATTTTCTGGATTCACCCTATACATACCCATACATACACTTATTTTTAAGTACAACATACCATCTCATTTAACTACTGTTCCTTCGTGCTTTGTAAAATATATCCGTGTGATAGCGTTTAGCGATAATTTTACAACTCCTGCTGTATAATTGATGTTGGCTGTGAAATGTACGTCCCTGAGATAACGATACTAATGTAAGAGTTCTTTCTTGTATCATTGCGATATCTTTACGATGTCGCATTTCATTTCGCAAACAGAAGACATTACTACGTGTATGTATATATCTGAGAGGTTATACAAGGTCTGTCCCGAAAGTAATGCGCCCGTTTTTATTTTAAGAAATTTGTTGAACCGATTTCGTACAATTATTCAATATTCTTCGAAATACATCCCTCCTGTTATACAAGGTCTGTCCCTCCTGTTATACAAGGTTATACAAGGTCTGTCCCGAAAGTAATGCGCCCGTTTTTATTTTAAGAAATTTATTGAACCGATTTCGTACAATTATTCAATTTTCTTCGAAATACATCCACACTCCTTCCAACGCGATTTCCATGTTTTATATGCGTCCTAGAAGTCTAACTTTTTTTAATAGTGAATGAAGACGAATTTTTTGTGCTATTTCCTTCAAAAAAGCCCAAGAAATTTAAATCTGTAAGAAAGTTTTTGTCAAGGTTATTCTGTTGTTCCAAAAATGTTCTTTAAATACTTCATGCCTCATCGAAAGTAGATATTTAATAAATTATATAATAGAAAAAATAAATATAATAGAAGTCAGAAGATATAGCTTACAGAATATTTAACACAAGTTAACGAGGATGGATTTTCCTCGGCGATGTGAATTTGTGAAAGACTGACGAGGAAGGATTTCCCTCGTCAGTCTTTGTGTCATTTGTATCAACGAGGAAGGATTTCCCTCGTCGATACGGATGTGTCAAGCCCTGGCGAGGATGGATTTCCCTCGCCGACACGAAACTGCCAAACACTGGCGAGGAAGGATTACCCTCGCCAATAAGAATCTATCAAATACTATCGAGGAAGGCTTTCCCTCACCGATAAGGAACTGGAAAACACTGGCGAGGAAGGATTTCTGACGCCGTTATGAACCTATGAAAAACTGATGAGGAAGGCTTTTCCTCGCCAATATGAATCTGTCAAACACAGACGTCGATACGAATGTGTTAAGCCCTGGCGAGGATGGATTTCCCTCGCCGACACGAAACTGCCAAACACTGGCGAGGAAGGATTACCCTCGCCAATAAGAATCTATCAAATACTATCGAGGAAGGATTTCCCTCACCGATAAGAATCTGGAAAATACTGGCGAGGTAGGATTTCTCACGCCGATATGAATCTATGAAAAACTGATGAGGAAGGATTTTCCTCGCCAATATGAATCTGTCAAACACAGACGAGGAAGGATTTCCCTCGCTAAAAATCTTCAGTTAAAATATGTCTTCTAAACCTCAGTGAATTGAAAAATAACAAAAGTTATATTTATAAAATGAAACATTTTTCTACACGAGTTTTGTAACATTTCTCAAAAAATAGAAAATAAAACAAAGAATAATTGGTTATGTTCTGATTTTTGTGTCTTGTATTTTATGATAGTGTTTATCTTATTTTTATTATTATTTTTTTTATGTATTACGAAACCAACCTATATCCAATCTTCGTGTAATAGAAATAAAAAATTATAAATCTCCTCATCATTACCTGTGAAAAATATTTCTATATATGCGAACATTTTTCTAAATATCAAATGTTTTTCGAGTTTTGGGACAAATAGGTAGTCTTATATTCCCCGAGATTAATAAACAGAGGGGAAAAAATAGTTTGGATTACCTGTTGACAAAAACTAAAAAATTGAGTTATTATTATTATTATTATTGTTTAGCGTGATAATGTTGAATTTTTTTGATTCATCGCCAAATGAGGTGACTTTCCTATTTGCCCCCTACTTTACGTATTATTGTGACTATTGTTAACAAAGGTATTTTTTTTCGAGATTTAGTTTTCTTCTTTAATGTAAAATATCGATGTTTTTTTTTTCAAAACTCACAGATTTAGTGTTTAACCATTTTAAAGGTATTCGCAAATTCTTTTCAAGGAAACTGATATTGAAAATTTACACTTTTCGGGGATATTTTCTCCTGTGTGCGTGTGCGTGTGTGTGTGTGTGGGGGGGGGGGGTTGATAAGGGAATATATATATATTCCTGGTTGACTGTTTTATTATACACATTTAATCTTACAATTATTGCTTAAAAATAATTCTCATTGTATATAATTATACGAAATTATATCCATCCTATACTGCCATATTAAAAAAATTTACAGAAATGGGACGTTAGCGCTATCTGCTGACAGATACATCCCAAAATGGAATGAACACCACTTTAAATCAAGATTCAACCAAATATCAAGTTTGGTTACATTCATTTTAGTGGTATATGAGATGCATCATTCAAAACATTTTTATAAGTCATACACACAGAGACAGAGACATTTTTTTTTTTTTACAAAAAATATTTAAATCCCGTCAGAACATCTCAAAACTCATTGAAATACGGAAGTTGAAAGTTTTTACGAATTTTATTCTTTCTGTTTATGTATATAACAGAAAGTAAAAACATAACTTTTTCATGCAGAATAGTAGAAGAAATTTGAATGAGAATATTAAATAAAATATACATTTAACACTTTTCAAGCCGAATTAAGATCTAGAATTTAATTACTTCCGGTGTGAGCCTGATTTTTTTTTTTTTTTTTTTTTTTTTTTTTTAACACACTTGACATTGTGAGTTTTTTTGCTTTTCTTCCCATGCTGTTTCTATGGGTTTTTTAGCTTTTCCCCCCCTCTTTTCCTACATCCTAAAGTGGCGGTGGCCCATTTTTGTGCTTAAGGTATTTTAAAGTACCATTTGTTTAAAAAATTATATAAAATTGAATTTATGGAAGACGTGTTAAAGATATTTGGAAGACTAGAAAGTATATACCTCGCTTTAATCTCACTAGATGGTGCTAGACTCTATATGTATAGTCGACAGCAAATATATCCAGGCAATAATCCCTGTATAAAAAAAGCACACTTAATACTGCTTTGTTAAGTAAATCCTTGTCTTGTCATGTTCTTTGTCAGTTTAATGAAGTGACTGGAAAACGATTTATTTATTTAACAAAACAGTATTAAGTGCATTTTTTTAACATCGGAATTATTGGCTAGTGCTTAGATACTTTTGCTGCCGTCTGTAATTAACCTTAAAATCCTTTATTTTAAAAGTATTACTTATTTAAATTTCTCTCTCCTCTCTCTCTCTCTCTCTATATATATATATATATATACATAGGGTGATTATTAAAAAGAAAAAAAAAAAAAAAAAAAAACCTATTCTCATTTATGAGGCCGTAACTACCACACCGATTACAGAAAGTTTGATACAAGATATTCTGAGGTATGCGCTAAAGAGTTATATAAAAACAGTTACGGTTACAGTGAAAAAATTTAAAAATTTTCAAATGACAACACCTACATTTGTTTATTGGATTGTGATCTCCATAGCAAAAAATCGTAAATAACGTTACGGTAAATAGCGTTAAATCATCAGTAAAAAATAATTAATATTGTTTATTAATCTCATTAATCGCTACCTTTTGAATTTTTTTTCTACGTTTGGAGAAATAATACCTTCTTCTTGAGTGCAGTAATATTCGCCGAATATAAAAATCAGCCGCCTAATAAAATCCCTTTGGCTGAGTATTAATATGATTTTATTAAGCGGTGGGTACTAAATGTATATCTTCAATTGTCCTTTTGTAGTATTTTGTAATGTAAATTTAGCTTTATTGTTAAAAAAATTCTTTTGTTTTATATAAGGAGCCAACATTCAAACCGTGTTTGCTCCTTCGGATAAAATTTTTCAGGCAACACAAAAGCTAATAAATTAAAAGATGTATTACTAAACACTAGGAAAACATGTAGACATACTATTTTTATGTTACGTTAAAAAAAAAAATTAAAAAAAAATCACTAACTCATTTTTTTTAATTGTAGAAAACACGGTTTGAATGTTTCCTCCTCATATATCTTTTCATAGATAAATTCTGTGTTTTGTCTGTTTGTATGTTTGTTTATTGGTAACATATACATCAGATTTGTATGCTTGACTCCTAGTCCGCTTGGAAATCTTCGTCAGATAATTATAGATAGCGAATGGCAGAATTACAATACGAAGAAATGGAAAAACACCCAGGGCCAGCGCGGGAATCGGACCCGCTCTCCTACGCTCGAAGGCGATTAGCAGTGTGGTGAGATGTGTGTGCCGTGGCAGTGTGTGCCATGGAGAGCCCTTCTAGGGGCGCATTCGAAAGTATTTCCCGGTCACTTCCCGAGTTGGGAAACAAATCCTAGGTCTTCCCGGGAAACAAATATATAAACAAACATGGCTCCTATATGGTAGTTCTAATTTCCCGAACTTCCCGCGTGACGTCATTTCCCAACTCGGGAAGTGACCGGGAAATACTTTCGAATGCGCCCTATGTTTTCAAGTCTGTTGTGAGCAAAATAAATGCCATATCACCTTCTATACGTTTTTATAAAGTATTTCTTTTAAAAGGTCTCAGTTAAAATAACAAACTAATAAAGTTCGTTTAATACACAATTTATACTAATAAGTGTAAAGAGATTAATGTTAAAATAGGGTTAAAAGTGGTGCTAATATTTTTAAGTGGTTGTTATAAAAAATTATACTATTTTAGCATAAAGATAATTTTAGGGTAATAAGGTGATAATATGCTTTTGGTTAGTTAACTTCATTTAGTACTTTTAACACTTTGAACTGTATAGGTTTACTTAATTTAAATAGTTACGCAGTTTGTAATCGGTATTGTGAACTTGTAAGGACATTTTTATTTAATAACCAAAGCTAATTTTGGAGAATTATCTTTGACATATATGATAGTTGATTTAGAGAAACATTAGTTATGCTTATTGAATGTAAAAGTTTCTACAAGTTGTCAATACTGTGGGTTGGTTGACGGAGACAATGGCAACATTGTGGGAAATTGACGACGATATGAAACCTTAGGAAATGCTCTCGTCTGTTATTAAAAATTTTCAGATGTAAATTTTTTTCTTTACTTTCTTTATTATTATTATTATTATTCCCTGACGTTTTTTTTTTCAGTTGTGACAAAAAAAATTACAGATTGAAAAACTGTACATTTTATTAGAAGCTATCTTTAACAGTTTTTAATAAGAAGAACGCATTAATTAAATATTAGTTCAATACATGAGGTATACTATTAAATAAAACAAAGATACTAATATATACTATTCTGAACAGTAAAAACCATTAATGTTATACGTATACTAATACATGCAGTATAAATAATAATGCATATTAATATGTACAATGAAAACGTTAATATATATGCACACATACTACACATACTAATATATTCTAATACAAACAATACACATACTAGTAAATACAAATACCGAAAAACTTATGGACATTAATATTACTCACATAAACAGAATTAAATGCTAATGATTACGGCACAAATAATAATACACGCTTATACCTGTAATATACAATAATTTTATAAATATAAATATTGCGAGAAAATAAGGGAATAAATAATATTTTAAAACACATTCCAAATCAACTGGCAATATATACCCCACATGCATTCCAATGTTTATGGAACGGATATTAGTAGATATAAAATGTTCATTCTGCATCAGCGGCACCACGGCACCACGAGCCGTGCGTACACTATGCTATGTCAAGGGTTATCTACATCCGGTGCCGCCTGTTGATGCGCCGTTATCATCAATAACCTGTGGACGTGAAAATTAAGGATGATTAGAAATATTTTTAAATATCGTTAAAACTGAACTCGAATTAATTACGTTTTTAATATTAATGAAGTCGTTATCTTTCATGACAGTGATAAAGGCTTTAATGAATAAAGAAAAACAATATTTAAAGAGAACTTTAAGATTTTTTTTATTATTATAAATTGTCCCTGGAATTTATTTTGATAAAGGAAATAGTTTAAAGTTAGAAAAAATGTTTATATTTATATTGTCATCTTTTAGTACAGTAATTGGGAGACTTAGAAATAGCGATTAAGAATATTGTTAAGAAGTACTATGTTGTCGACTGTTTATCTTTGCAATTCAGGAAATGGTTAAATTAAAGTATGTATTTAATGAACCTTGGCCGTGCACACTCAATTTTGGTTAAAATCTTGATATTATGTTGTCTTAGAAATTCTGCCAGTAAGTATGGTTTATATTTATATTTAGATAATTTCTATTACTTAAAGTTAATTGGTAGATAAGTAATTTTAATTTTAAAATATCTGATTTAGGATAATATTTCGAAACTTTATGAAAATTTGATAGGGAGTTCTTATTTTTGCGTTAACTGATAGATAGCATTATAGCGTTTTCCAAATATTTAAAGAATTGACCAATATCAGTAATTTTATTTTCCTTCGGGTAAAGTCTATTAGAAAATATTTTGATAAATTAGCTGCTATATCGGTGAAATTTTTAACGAAGATTTATATTATATATGATTTATATTATATATATGGTTTTAGGTATTAACTTTAGTAAAAAGGTATTGGAAAAAAAGTTAAGTTCTCAAATAGATATGGTTTAAGGTACTGCTATCTATAGTTTTTAGTGTGAAAAAATAAGTAAATTATCAAATAGATATGATTTAATATATAATTTTTAGTCTTCTTTTCTTTCTTTTTCTCTTCTTATATAATTTGTGTATTTTGCGCATATTTCTCTAAAACGTATTGTAATAATAATTAAAATGTTAGAAAATCCAAATGAGATAGTCTGAGTAAGTCAACACTATTCTATCTCAACGCACACCCCTTAGATGGTTGCGAAATTAGATTGCCTTTATTACCTGCTAATCTTAAATTTCGTCCAGAATAAGTATTAGTCGACTTATTTTAACGACAGAAGGAGTTTATGTAATTATTTTAGCCGTAGAAACGTACAGGAAATTGAAGAATAATTACATTTAATGGACAGTAATTGTACTGAAAGTAATTAGTGAGATTGAATTATCCAAGTACTTTTATGTAAAATTAGGTAAATAAGCTGATGCGCTTTTCAAAGTCATGTGATGTTTTTAGCTAACAAATTAGAGGTAATTTACATGTAATAGTTATCATGCACATATTTTTTACATTTTAAGATGTAAAATAAAAAGGAAACTTTTATTTTAATTTAGAAAAAAAAATGAAAAGAAAGAGAAAGAAAAATTAAGAAAAATGGTATATTTTATAATTAAAATCATCGACTTTTTTTTAGAACTGAGGACTATTATCCCTATCTATTAGAACCCTGATGTCTCAATCTGGGATTTTTGCGGTGTCATTTTTCGATAGTTGGACATTTATCGAAATCTAAAATTTATCTAAAATATAATTGAAGAATTTAAAAGCGATGTTATAATTCGAAAAAAAAAAAAAAAAAAAAACTCGTCCTAAACTAAATTCTGTTTTTGCCAGAATTTCATCAAAATATTTTTTTTTTTTTTTTGAAAGAAAAAGAAAAGAAAAGAAAATTAATAATAATCAATATCGAAAGAAACGACATCGATTTTTTTTTTTTTTTTTTGCAACAATTAAAAATTTAAATCTCCATAAGCTTTTATCAGGTTATTATTTTCCTATTTTAATTAATTTAAAAAAAATTAATCAAAATTTCGTTACAAATAAAGTACCAAATGAAAAGGGCAATTCTTCTGAATCCGTCGGATTAATTAACTTATCGATTGGACAATTACATTTTTTTTTTTTTTTTAACTCTGTTTCTTATGTACAAGATCCGGCAAAAGTTCCCCCTAACCCGCAAATCTTGTGATCGAATCGAAATTTCTAAATACCGTGAAAACCTGTTCAAGCAATCTCAAGGTAGACTTTATTGTTTTTGTTTTTCAAATGGACTGGAAGCATAGGTGGGAGGGCATTTAGACTGGCAATCATTAAAATTTCAACTAGTAAGGTATCTTTTGTCAGCTCGATGCAAAAAGCCTTCTCAAGTTATAACTTTTTAAAAATGGTTTTTCTTATTAAACTATTTTAGGGAAATATGAATGATAAAATTTTTCGGTAAAAATTCTCCATTTTTCCTATATCCCCTGAACAGTTCGGGGTTTTTGAAAACTGTAAAAATCGTGTTCAATGAATTTGAAGGCCTCTACTTCTGTGAATATGTACGCATATTTTAAAAATTTTCGACTAAATCTAATTTATTTAGTTCTGTAGCTAAACAGCGATAATCCGGAGACCTGTAATCCAGCAGCATGTGTAATACGACGTTGATGATCCCGTTTTTGTTCCACCCGTAAATCATTATACTCAACGAGTGACACGCACATGAACTTGGAACATGTAATTTTTTATGGATTGTCTGCAAAATTTACGGATTTCTATTTAATTTAGAAAAAAAATGGTCTATTGCTTATACCACAGTGTTTGAGAGATGATCAGTCAACCCAAAGTCGTAACACAAACTGATCTCTTCGGTAGATATTCTTCCCATTTTGTAGTCTCGTTAGAGATTTAGATAAATTTAGAGGCATTTTTCCGTTTGAAACCATAGGATCATCCCAGAAAATTCCAGATTTCGGCTCCCATTAAAGGTAGAACTTCTAAACTCTGACAGTTGCTAACTACAATTTTTAGCCAAACTTTATCGGCAAGTCGTCAAAATGCCAATTTTGTAACCAAAGAGGGCCCCTCATGAAAATGCAAAAAAGAAACTGCCACTTTTTCTATAATTGTAAATTTTCTTTTTCCTAAACAACAACGTTGATGCTGGAAAGATGTTTCATTTTTTGTAACAATGTGGTTTTAAAAGATAAAACTCCTTTCGTTTATTAGAATTTTTACTTTCTCTTACCCATAGGGTCGAGAAAGTATTGTTTTAGGGTCAAATTTTTGAACGTGAGTTCTTGTTATATTTACATGTTCTGAGGTCTCCTGAATACGAAAATCATGTTTTTAAAGAATGGTCTGTGTGTCTGTCTGTTATCAGCATATCTCAAGAACAAATAGTAGCAGAAATTCCAATCTAAATGTGTATCATATAGGGATGCTACAGTAAGCTCTTCCTTGAGATGAAGCAAATGGTTCGTGTACAGGGACACTCAAAAGTATTCAAATACATTACGTCTATGAGGGAAATTGAAGGTAAGTTGAGTTTAACATTTATAGACTGCACTAAACAAAATGAAACGAATATATATTTTTTGTATTAGAGATAAGTCAACTGGGATTTTTTTTTATTTTTTATTTTTTTATTTTTTTTGTGTGTGTGTGTATATATAGGAGCCCTGCCTCCCATCGTCTGCATTATCATAAAATATAACTTTTTAAAATAATAAATTTAATAAATTATTTTTTAGAAACATAATTATTTTTTAATAACCGAATAGCCCCCCCCCCCCACACACACACACAGAACTAATTGTCATATAAAACTCTTCCGAAGCCTAATTAGAATTGTTTAACACAGGTTTACATAACAGTACTCGTTATCTTACCTCTTAATCTGCAACCTGTATTTATAGTATTAAATTTCAGGGTAAGAGAAAGTCGTGTGAGTGACACACCAGATTATTTTAAGTAAAAATATATGCAAAGGCACAGTAACATAATAACATGATAGTATTTTATTGCCTTCAACGGAAGTCGATGTTGTCGATTAGCTTGGCAAGATTGGTGACCATATTTAAAAGAAAATAATAGTTTAGTGTTCAAAGAATTTGGAAGCGTTTTCCCACTTTGAAATAGCATTAACTTTATATTACTTACAAACTTTGAATAAACACCATAAAATGCAATAAACTCGCAACAATTGTTTCGGGTCGAAAAAACACACGACTCTTCATCAGGCGAATAACGTAAGCACGAGTGCTACAGTCAAAAGCACTCGTGCTTACTTTATTCGCCTGATGAAGGGTCGTGTGTTTTTTCGACCCGAAACAATTGTTGCGAGTTTATTGCATTTTATGGTGTTTATTCAAAGTTTGTAAGTAATATATTTACAACGCCAGTCTTGGGGTGCTTTTTTATTAAAAAGCATTAACTTTATTATACAACTATCGTTTTTGGGAAAAAAGTTTTGTCAAGTAATGTTAAAAAGGCCATCTTTACTCGAGTGCAATTGAACTTTTTCTTGGGTGTAATGGTGAGCAGTGTGAGATTCTCTAATAATAATGTGTAAAATTCTAAGAATATGAACAAACCAAATTCTTTTTCTACGGTGTGTTATTATTATTGGGATTTATTATTTATAAATTAACCATAACTATTATTGTGACTTACGTGGTTTGAGTAATAATTTTATTCAATTTTTTCAGAAATATTTAGGGATTAAAATACGCTTGTTTATATTTACGAAACACTTACGAAACACGAAAATGTCAACGTCTTTTAACATTATATATATTTCTAAAGGTGTATAAGGAAGTCATGTGTTGCCCACATTAGATTTTTTTATTATTTTTTTTTTAGATTACATTCTCTCTCATAAAACTTCTGTCGAATTTGGGTTAAAAAACAAAAATGGGAAAATAAATTAGAAATGTCAGTCCTATCGTAACAAGTTCGGTACCCAATGAAAGGGGCGGTTTTTCTGAATCCAGGAGTGCTAACAGTTTTTTGACACCAACATTATATTTTTAAAAAATTAACTAAAGTAGGAAATTTAGGTGACAGCACTTAGTTTTAATCTTTTCATACTTTTAGCGAATCAAGCTAATAGAAAATGTCTTTAATGTCTTTATTTATTTATTTATTTTTATTTAATTTTATTTAACATCTCCGCATATTTTTCTCTACAATTTTACGTAATGACTCAAATAAATGATTAACATAGTTTTATTTTCAAATTCTTTATAGTGTAGTCGGCCTGGGCCCGCCTAGTGTTTAGTTTTTACATATTTCCAAATTTATTTTTTCTTGCTAGTTTAAACTACTAAACATTGATTTATACGATATTTAAAACAAATGGTTTCATTTTTTACATAATAATTTTTATATGTTTTGAAGTCTTCAAGAAATTAAAAATTGCATGAGAATCCTTTAGTTCAAATTTTATACCCATGTGTATCTTTATTTATTACCATGTTTTTATTAACTTCTATTCTTGTTTGTTTGTTTGTTTGTATGTTTGTTTGTTTGACCGGTACAAGTCTTGCAATCAAATTTTAACTAACTTCCCTACTAGCTAGACATTTGAAACTTTCACAGTAGCTCAGAACCCGGTGACAACACAATACTTTGAACTCCGATTTTATTAACTTCGATTCTTGTTTGTTTGTTTGTCCGGTACAAGTCTTGCAATCGAATTTTAACTAACTTCCCTACTAGCTAGACATTTGAAACTTTCACAGTAGCTCAGAACCCGGTGACAACACAATACTTTGAACTCCGATTTTATTAACTTCGATTCTGGTTTGTTTGTTTGTTTGTCTTGCAATAAACTTATAACTTACTTCCCTACTAGCTAGAGATTTGAGCCTTTCAGAATAGCCCATAACCCGATGACATCACAATACTTCGAAGTCCGATTTTCAAATTTTGATTAGTTTTCTTATAATTAATTAAAATATGAAAATAATAAGCTCCTAATACCTTATAAATAGCCGTTAAAATATTAGCTATAATTAAATTGTTGCCAAAAGTAATTTACGAGTTAATTTTCTTTCGACATAAAAATAAATACATTTAATTAAACGTGAACGTTAAAAAATTATAAAAACTTAAATTATGCATCTCACAAAAACTGACATCATTATCACTTTAAAAAATTTATACACATTGATAAGAGCTCTATGATTCATCAGAAAATTTAAAACATGGTATATAAAAAGTTTTTTTAATCTTATAATTATTTATATTATTTAATTTCCCGTGGCGTAGTTGAATTTTACATATTTAATTTACTATTATTATTTTTTTCACCGACATATTAAAATTCCGTATGCTAACAAAAAGTTTTCTTTTAAATCGAAGTTGTTTCGTTTTATTTATTAGAATCAATAAACGAATCTTCCATAACCATGGATAAAATATTAATTTTCTTTATCCTCAATACGTTTTTGTGATTGTGATGTAAGTTTTTCCATTAAATTACCTCTTTTCATTTTTTTATTCAGTTGGAACGCATGCAAGGAAACAATTGATAAAAATTTACTTTCTTTATTCCAATACATTGTTTTAGCTATGTCATCATTTCCAGCATTAGTTTATGAAAACTTGGGCTATTACTATCAAGAAGATTTTTACCATGATATCAAAAAATTACTAGTCGTTAATACAATTTTTAAACCTAGTGTATATCATAATATTGATCTTTATCAAATCGATATAACTTATCTCTATAGTTGATCACCTTTCATTAAACTATTAATTATTTTGCATATATTCTAGCTATACAATATGCCGCCCAGACGATGTTGTGGTTGCCGCCTCTGACTCCTACATGGTTAGGCCTCTGTACGACCTCCTGGAAAAGGCATAGGTATGTTGACCCTACTAAGGGTAGCGATGTCGCCCATTGGGTGCCTCTTCTTAAGTGATCTTGAATTAGGCGACACCCCGGCCAATGCTTAGTTGCAAGTACTGCACCATTAAAAAAAAAAAAAAATCTGCACAATATAACATACCTTGCGGATAACAATTTACAATTTATCATATACGCCATGTACGTATTTAATGTATTTCATATTACTTTACATACAACATATTTTATATATAACATTTATATATAAGAGCAATAAACCATCTATGTCATTTTGCACTGATGATGGCACATTTAACGTTACCGAAACTACACTTTGCTTACTTAATATTTTTTGCGTTAGTGTTTTTAACGTTGTGTAAATATGCATATTTTGCATATTTTGCATATTATACATGCATATTTTGCATATAACATGCTTGTACAATGTATATCACATAGTTAAATGTAGAAATAAACATTGTAATTTAAATAAACGTTCCTACGATAAATTTACAAGACGGAGCTATATTTCATATCTCTAGAAAGCATTCTGCAAAGATATTCTGTACTCTAAATCGAAATACAAATCAATTTAGAACGATATCTTCCATAATAGAATCAATAAGAGGAAAAATGTTTGATTCCAGTTCCATTGAAAGTTAATTGATTCTAAATCTTACAAAAGAATGTTTCAATCTCATCTGAGAGTATCTCTGTATTGTTGGAGTAAATTCTATACTTTTAATATCTTCTTCTCATTTCGATCACGAAATCAAGCGAATACTTTAGTAAATTATTTTATTGTAGTTTAAATGTTTCCAGTTCAAGAAGATAATATTTATTGTGAGATGCAGTAGTAAAAATTTTTATTTTATTTGTTGACTGAGAAAGTTGAAAATATTTAGAATAAAACAAAAAATGTATTAAATACTTTATTGATTTACTGTTTAACCATATAAGTGATAATTAAATTTTTGCATATATATTTAGCCTAACAATGATAAAGATATCATAGTTTGGAAAATATCTAACCAATTTAGTTATAATAGTACTTTCTATAGACACTGATTTCCGAAAGTAAAGCAACATATGGATTTTTCTTAGACAAATAAATATGTTTAAACAAAAGAAAATTGCACGACATGTTTGTTATTAAATTATTATTCGAATCTTATATAATTTTCTAATCGTATATAATTTTCAAATTGATATTAATTTCTTTATTTCAATTTTCATTACAAAATGTGCTTATAGAAAAAAAAAATTATTAATGAAAATTAAATGAAAGTTTCCATTCATAATGTGCAGTTAATCAAAGATATAGCTACCAACTTCTAAATAATCGTTGTTTTATGTAATTTCATTTAACCCGTTAACGACCGAATTAATTTTGCAAAATATTATTAGCTAATTATTTCACTTCTAGATTAATATAGACAACTGACAGTAAAATAGATTAACTTAAACAATTCTTCTGATAGTTTTAAATTTAAAGCCTATCCTCATTTATTGACGTTTAGTGTTCTAACGAGAAAACCTCGAGATAACAGATTACTTTCCTATTATATGTTGACAAAGATCTCGAAATTATTATGATATATATTATTATTCAACTTGATTTAAGTTAGTATACTTGCGCAAAAAGCAAATACATGTGCGACGAATGAAAAATCATAAAATGACTATCCAAATTATGAAATAATAATTATTAGTAGGGACATAAAAGTTTCAGAGATTATTCAGAGTGACGTTATGAACTGTCACTAAAAAACAGAAATCATTCCAAGAAACTACAAAAAATATACTTGCTATT
This sequence comes from Salticus scenicus, assembly GCA_963930645.1. Classification (NCBI taxonomy): domain Eukaryota; kingdom Metazoa; phylum Arthropoda; class Arachnida; order Araneae; family Salticidae; genus Salticus; species Salticus scenicus. The sequence continues at coordinate 7,787,702 of CAWVNO010000001.1, read as the reverse complement.
TTACTAGCTGTCCTCAAATGAGGACACTGTGCGCTAACGAGTTAGAGAGGCTCAGTAAGGGTTTAAATTTTTATTAATATCGTTTAAAAGCGCTATCAAGGCGAAAATGACGTTGGCGAACCTTTGGCGCGAATATCTGCCACTGGCAAATTTTCTTGACAATATTAGCGATTTACACGAGGAAAATCTTTTTATCGATTTATCGATAATCGAATCTCTAAATTAAATATTTCACGAAATAGCCAGAAAGTTCTAGAGCCATATGTGACTACACATTGGATTGCATTTTGATGTTCCAGTTCAGTCGAAGTCAGGTGCTTGAAGCATTATTTGCTCTCTGACTCAGCTTCTGCTACTAATACAGATTAGGCTGTGTGTTATACTTATGGTACAGAATTAGATGTATTGTCAGATACTAGCTAAGTTGTGTTTACTGGTGTATCTGAAGCTGCTCAATGATTGACAGGTTTTTATTTTATTTATTTATTTATTTTTTTGTAATACAATTCTTAATTGTAGAATAACAGTAACAAAGTATGATAGTAATTTCAACCATTTATGTCGTATAAATTTTCGATGAATTTGCCGAACTAAGAGGTCTAAAAGGAGGAGGGTTACATGCAATTTTTTGATGAAAGAAAATGCAGTCGGCAGCCAAAGTATCCGAGTACTAGCAAAAATTCCTATATAAAAATAGTACACTTAATACTGTTTTGTTAAATAAATACTTGTCGAATAATTTTCTTAAACTTACTAAGAACAGGATTCGACAAGGATTTATTTAACAAAACTGTATTAAGGGTACTTTTTACTTTCTTCTATATGTATATTTAGAAAAAGTATTGGATTCGTGAAAACTTTCTAACTCCAGTTTTCGATGGATTTACACGTTTTTGGATGTCCTGAACACAATTTGACTTCTTTTAGAAAATGCCTGTCTTTCAGTGTGTGTGTGTGTGTGTGTGTGTGTGTGTGTATCACAAATTTTGTGGACGCTGTATCTCACGAACCAATGAACGAAATTTAACCAAACTTGGTATTTAATTTTGTCCCTGACATAAACCGGTGCTGATTAAATTTGTGGAACAATTCCTCAACAGGTGGCGCTGTTATCACATTTTTTTTCTAAATTTTAAACATGGCAGTATAGGACAAAATTTCGTAGAAATGTACATAATGAGAGTTATTTTAATCGTGTGATTGCAAAATTCATATGAATTATTCATAATAGTAGTAGTTAACTAGGGAAAAAAATGTGCATGTGGGCGCAACGCTTCCCCCACTGGGGGGAGTAAATTTTCCATATGGGTATCTTTCTAAAGATCTCGTCAATACCTTTAAAACGAATGACTGAACTATAGATCTGTGATAATTTAAAACAAAGTTTTTTTTTTTTTTTTTTTATCTTTCAATGAAAAAAACTTAGAAAAAAAATCATTTCTTCTGATTTGCAAAAAAATGACATCTTTCGGCATTTAGTGATAATATTATTATGTCAGATAAAAATCGTTTACATTTATAATGGAAAATAATTTGTTAATTTAATAAATAATTTGTGTTGAATACATTTTGTGTAAAATTATATAGGAAAAAGTCATGTGGTGACCACCACATCATACTAGTTTTATATAGAAATTTTTGCTAGTGCTCGAATACTTTTGCTGTCCACTGTATGATATATTGTTTAAAGAAATCTCTCGTAGTCTATATCCAAAGTACAAATGAGAATTGGTATATTACCTACTATGTTATTCAAAAGCAAACTAAAATCTAGAAAAAAGTTTACACATTAAATAGTTTTTAAAATATATAAAATCCCATTTATAAGAACATTTTGATTTTTTATAAACTATATGCCACTACTCGTAAAGTATCTTATTTTAAATCTAATTTATATTCTTTTATTTCTCTTGGCCTTAAAATATTTGTACAAATTTATTTTATAAAATTAATTCAGAAATTTACATATATTTCAATATTTACTTTTCTTAATAAATATGAAACATAAACTTTAAATATTTTTACAAAAATTAAAACATCTTGTAGTTTCTTTTTAGTAAATAAAGTTAGTTTGTCTAAATAATCACTAGTTTTGGAGACCATTTTAAGGGATTCTAACTCGTACTCTCTCACATTTTGGCGATAACCACAAAAAATTCGAAAAAGCTTCACCAACCAGTGGAACCTGGGTTTGAACCCGACACTCTTTACCAAATTCGAGAGTAAAATATCTCGGTTACTGGTGAAGCACTATATAATACAAACATATAGTTAACCTTTCATTTTGAAAATACTATTATAAATACAGTTATATAAGTATACAGTGGTATGATATAAAACATTATTATTAAACTACATTAGATAGATTTACAACATCAAAAATATTTTAGATTTGAATATCTATTTCTTCGTAAAATTTATACAGGGTGATCAGTTTAAAAGAGTACCCATGGGTTTTTCTTATAACTCTTAATTCTGACGGATGTGGCAACTATTCTAACATTGAATTATGATTGTTTGAACCTTTTGTTTAAGTTTGTGAGAAAATTTCTAACACTGTTGGACTGTTACAACTTTATTTGTGAGGTAAAACAGAAATGGAGACGCACTGTTTTTTTTTAATCCTGTAATAATTTTACTTTTGAAAAACATAATTTAATTCTTTTTTTTTTTTTACATTATCATTCCTCACAGAAAATATTGAAAATGTTCGCCATCATTTCAAATGCAAACATGAACATGTTGAACCAAGTTCTTTGGCAGACTTTACAGCATTGTTGGTGTTATTGACAAGATTTCTTCATCTATAATTTGTTTTAATTCATCAATGTTTGCAGGACTTCTCTGGAAAAGTCTATGAAAGGATAATGTAAAAATGATAATAATAATGTAAATGTAGTGTAGGAATGATAATGTAAAAAAAAAATTAAATTTTGTTTTTCATAAATAAAATTATTATAGGATTAAAAAAATTGTGCATCCCTATTTATGTTTTACCTCACAAACAAAGTTGTAACAGTCCAACAGTGTTGGAAATTGTGTCTTACACTTAAACAAGGTTCAAACAATTATAGTTCAGTGTTAGAATATTTGCCACATCCGTCATATTTAAGAGTAATAAGAAAAACCAACGGATACTCTTTTAAATTGATCACCCTGTATATTATTATTATATCAAGTTACAAGACTTCTATACACCAATCTTTCAAGTAGCACTTTAAACAACTTCAAACATTTTTAAGTGAAAGAGATGGGGATGAGAGCTATGCCAGGTGATTCGCCTCACTCTGTTTTTGAGGGAACTTGACAGACGTAACTATAGACATGTCAAACAAAGTGTTTGCTCAATTCTATAAATGATTATTCATACGCTTTGCTTGGTAATGTATTAGTTTAACGGTTAATGTATATATCCTTTACACGAGAAGAACAAATCAAATAATAGATACAGAACATATGGCTTAAGGGGACAGGGGTGGTGTGATGAAAAGTGCCAGAATCAATGCAATTTCGAATATCTAGATAATTATTATAAAATGTACAAAGTTATATAATAGTTTTGAAACAATCTCATTTTATAGTTCCTCAAACATTATGTAAAAGCTTTTAAAAAATTGTAAGCTTTAAGTTTGCTTTTCTTAAATTACAAATTTCGGGAATAACTAGTTACTTATAATGCTCCATGCGCGAAATTGTTTTCATCAAATTCTTTGAATATATAGTTCCTCAAACATTATTTAAAAGCCTTTACAAAATTTTAAGTTTTAAATTTGCTTTTCTTAAATTACAAATTTCGGGAATAGCTAGTTACTTATAATGCTCCATGCGCGAAATTGTTTTCATCCAATTCTTTGAATATATAGTTCTTCAAACATTATTTAAAATCTTTTACAAAATTTTAAGTTTTAAATTTGCTTTTTTTAAATTACAAATTTCGGGAATAGCTAGTTACTTATAATGCTCCATGCGCGAAATTGTTTTCATCAAATTCTTTGAATATATAGTTCCTCAAACATTATTTAAAAGCCTTTACAAAATTTTAAGTTTTAAATTTGCTTTTCTTAAATTACAAATTTCGGGAATAGCTAGTTACTTATAATGCTCCATGCGCGAAATTGTTTTCATCCAATTCTTTGAATATATAGTTCTTCAAACATTATTTAAAAGCTTTTACAAAATTTTAAGTTTTAAATTTGCTTTTTTTAAATTACAAATTTCGGGAATAGCTAGTTACTTATAATGCTCCATGCGCGAAATTGTTTTCATCAAATTCTTTGAATATATAGTTCCTCAAACATTATTTAAAAGCCTTTACAAAATTTTAAGTTTTAAATTTGCTTTTCTTAAATTACAAATTTCGGGAATAGCTAGTTACTTATAATGCTCCACGCGCGAAATTGTTTTCATCCAATTCTTTGAATATATAGTTCTTCAAACATTATTTAAAAGCTTTTACAAAATTTTAAGTTTTAAATTTGCTTTTTTTAAATTACAAATTTCGGGAATAGCTAGTTACTTATAATGCTCCATGCGCGAAATTGTTTTCATCAAATTCTTTGAATATATAGTTCCTCAAACATTATTTAAAAGCCTTTACAAAATTTTAAGTTTTAAATTTGCTTTTCTTAAATTACAAATTTCGGGAATAGCTAGTTACTTATAATGCTCCATGCGCGAAATTGTTTTCATCCAATTCTTTGAATATATAGTTCTTCAAACATTATTTAAAAGCTTTTACAAAATTTTAAGTTTTAAATTTGCTTTTTTTAAATTACAAATTTCGGGAATAGCTAGTTACTTATAATGCTCCATGCGCGAAATTGTTTTCATCAAATTCTTTGAATATATAGTTCCTCAAACATTATTTAAAAGCCTTTACAAAATTTTAAGTTTTAAATTTACTTTTCTTAAATTACAAATTTCGGGAATAGCTAGTTACTTATAATGCTCCATGCGCGAAATTGTTTTCATCCAATTCTTTGAATATATAGTTCTTCAAACATTATTTAAAGGCTTTTACAAAATTTTAAGTTTTAAATTTGCTTTTTTTAAATTACAAATTTCGGGAATAGCTAGTTACTTATAATGCTCCATGCGCGAAATTGTTTTCATCAAATTCTTTGAATATATAGTTCCTCAAACATTATTTAAAAGCCTTTACAAAATTTTAAGTTTTAAATTTGCTTTTCTTAAATTACAAATTTCGGGAATAGCTAGTTACTTATAATGCTCCATGCGCGAAATTGTTTTCATCCAATTTTTTGAATATATAGTTCTTCAAACATTATTTAAAAGCTTTTACAAAATTTTAAGTTTTAAATTTGTTTTTTTTAAATTACAAATTTCGGGAATAGCTAGTTATTTATAATGATCCATGCGCAAATTTGTTTTCATCCAATTCTTTAAATATATAGTTCCCCAAAAGTTATTTACAAGCTTTTACAAAATTGTAAGCTTTAAATTTCTTTTCTTAAACTACAAATTTTGGGAATAACTAGTTACTTATAATGCTCCATGCGCGAATTTGTTTTCAACATTATAAAAAAATAACTATTACCAGCTGCAAGTAACTCTCTGTGATTGGAGAAAATAATTATTTTCTCCAATCAGAGAGAGTTTCTTGCAGCTGGTAATAGTTATTTATTTACAGTGAACCAATTCATCGAATAAATTGTATGAATGTTATCACTTTTGCAACCGCTGTCGTAGATTGACGTCATTTAATAATCTGTAACTTTGCCAGTGCGAGATTTATTTCTTAAGAATGTACTCAATATTCATATTTGTACAATCTATATACTATGAATTTAAATACTTTGATTAGAGAGAATATAATTATAATGCAGACACTTGTAATATACTTGTATACTCTTCTTGTAATATAAATGAATACAGAGAATTTTATTCAGAAATCATTTAAATTGGGAGAATAACGCCCACAGGAGGATCTTACTGTCAACAAGACAAAAACATGATGTCGCGAAAGTGTTAATCAGTGTTTATGTTACAAAACTGGGAATTCATTTTTAAATCAAGAAATTCAGAAAACCTCAAAAAGCGTAATTATAAAAAAAAAAAAAAAAAAAAAAAAAAAGCTGAAAATAATAGTTATTATAATAGTTATTATTAAGTTATACAATATTTTACAACTCAAGTCACCACACTCAAATCATAACATAGCATTTAATCTACAAGCTGTTTTCAATATCATTTCATATTTTTAAATAGTCAAGTTTTTAACTATATATATATATATATATATATATATATGTGTGTGTGTGTGTGTGTGTGTGTGTGTTTTATTCGCCTTTGGAATGAAAAGAAAATAAACTTCCGTTGAAACAACAAAGTCCTTAAATAGACAAAATATTTTTGTTAATATAGCTTCAACAAAAAATTTATAACCAGAACTCAAATTATTTTGTTGATTCACCCACTCAACCAATATTTATTTTAAATAATATATATATATACATATATATATATATATATATATATATATATATATATATATATATATATTCAGGCCCTGAAATTTCAACTTAGATTACACTCGCTGAAAAAAAAAGTCACTCGCCACAAAATGTTATTAACTTACATTACTTTTTATGTATAAGGTGACCAGAATTTTTTATTGGAAAAAGAGGAGAAATAATGCAATTGTCTTATTTTATAAGAAGATAGAAGACATTCAATTTTGAAGAAAATGTCATTTTAGAGGACACAAAATTGAATGAAAATTATTAAAAAACCGATTCAAAGCTATTTTACACAAAACTGTGGAAACATTTTTATCTCAAATGATGAATTTGGATCAGTATACCTTAATTTAATAATATACGGACACGAGAGGAAAAATCCCTAATTTATATAGGTGTCTCAGGACAAAATAGATTATTTTTTTCCCTAATTATTCATTTTTTTCTATAAACAAAAACTTTTTTTTTTTTCTGTGGTACTTTCATGCAATTACATAAGAAATGTTGGTAGACATATTTGTTTTAAAAAAATGATAATCATAAAAGAAAAAATAAAATTGGCAAATGAAAAAAATAAAATTAATATTCGGCAGATGAAACGATTTGTTTTAACGAAGCATTCTTTATCAACATTTTATAAAAGTTCTCACAAGTATAACCTAAATTAGTCTTAGTAGTTAATACGTTTTTAAAGTAGGTATATAAAGGGGATTTTTTTCACATGTCTACATTTTGTTCATTGAAGAAAACAGTCGCTTTGTGAGAACGTTTTTGCCAGGAGGACATAAAATGAATTCAACTAACTTTTGCATATTAGGTGGTAGTAGTGTTAACATTGACACCAATTGTCTGCACTAGGGCTATAAGGCCTAAGTAGGAGAGTCCTCCGTCGGGGTCTTTCTAAGAGGTCCTAGCCCAAATTTACGCTAGTTTCAAAGGAAACCACAGAAAACTCGTAACGGCAAAGCCAACGAGCGCGACCGGATATCGAACCCAGCGTCTCACGTATACCAGCTTCGAGGACAGAACTTCTCGGTCACTTTTGGGCCTATTTTTATGAGGAATGTTATTCATGGAAAAGTGAGAACACACGTCAACCCACTATGTATCCACCGGAGCATCACTTTCTTAATGATTTCATGACAATTTCAATAGTGATTCCGTGTTCTGGATGTAAGAACCGTAAATATATAGGGAATATTTTTTTTTTTTTTGTAATTCGAAGAATCTGAATAGACATAAACCATAATATGCTTTGGCAAGTTTATTAGAAAGTTGTCCTTTTGCGAACCTAACGCAGAAAAATGTTAGTGTTCATTATTCGATAGAGCCGATTAAGTTTCCCAGTTTTGCCGAATTTTTTTAAATTAAGGACTAAATCCTTTGAATTTGAAAAAGATGTCAGAGGATGAAAAACATAAAAAAGGACTTTTAAGTCTTGTAATTTTTTTTTTCGTTTAAGAGGGCAGAGCATTGAAAAAAAAAAAAAAAAAAAAAAGGCTGTCCTCTTAAAAAGAGGATGTCTGGTCACCTTACCTAAGATTAGCCTAATTTTGCGATTTTAAATTGATTTTTTTTTTTTTTTTTTTTTTTTTTTTTTGTAGCACTGCATACTGTAAGAATTCTACATACATTTAGACTGAAATTTTACTCGCCACAGTAAAATTTCCACTCGCCAATGGCGAGCTGGCGAGCGGAAATTTCGCGCCCTGACAGGGTCCGAAATTTCAACTTAGATTACACTCGCTGAAAAAAAAAAGTTACTCGCCACGAAATATGATTAAATTATCAATTTTTTATGTATAAGATGACCAGAATTTTTTATTGGAAAAAGAGGAGAAATTAAGCAATGTCTTTCATTTTACAAGAAAATAGAAGACATTCAATTTTGAAAAAGTGGTCATTTGGAGGACACAAAATTTAATGAAAATTAATATAAAAACCGATTCAAAAGCTACACACAAGTGGTGGAAACATTTTTATCTCAAATGATGAATTTGGATCAGTATACCGTAGTTTAAATTAATAATATATGTATACGAGTGGAAAAAACCCCTAATTTTTATAGGTGTCACTGGACAATATAGATTTTTTTTCATTATTATTAATTTTTGCTATAGAGAAAAAACTTTTTTGTGTGTGTATGTGTGTGTGTGTGTTACTTTCATGCAGTTGCATAACAAAAGTCGGTAGATATTTTTTTTATTAAAATCAAAATCTTAAGAAAAAAATAAAATTGGCAAATGAAAAAATAAAATTAATATTCGGCAGATGAAACGATTTCTGTTTTAACGAACAGTCATTCTTTATCAACATTTTATAAAAGTTCTCACTAGTATAAGTAGTTAATTAGTACAAGTGTTAGTAGTTAATAAGTTTTTAAAGTAAGTATATAAAGGGGCTTTTTTCCACATGGCTACATTTTGTTCACTGAAGAAAACAATCGCTTTGTGGGAGCGTTTTTGTCAGGAGTACATAAAATGAATTCAACTAACTTTTGCATATTTTTGTAAGGTGGTGGTAGTGGTATCATTAAGGCTAATTATCTGCACTTTGGCTGTAGGCCTGAGAAGGAGAGTCCTCCGTTGGGTCTTTCTAAGAGTTCCTAACCCATATTTACGCTAGTTTTGGAGAAAACCACGGAAAACCCCTAACGACTAATCCAACGAGCGCGACCGGGTATCGAACCCAGCGCCTCACGTAGACCAGCTTCGAGGACAGAATCTCCCGGTCACTGTTGGGCCTATTTTTATAAGGAATATTATTTATGCAAAAGTGAAAACTCACTTCAACCCACCGCATATCGACCAGAGCACCACCTTCTTAATGATTTCATGACAATTTCAATAGTGATTCCGTGTTCTGGATCAAAGAACCGTACAAATATAGGGAACATTTTTATTTCTTTGTGATTCGAAGAATCTGAATAGATATAAACCATAATATGCTCCGGCAAGTTTATTAGAAAGTTGTTCTTTTGTGAACCTAACGCAGAAAATTGTTAATGTTCACCATTCGATACAGCCAACAGCCGATTGATCTTCCCAGTTTTGCGAAATTTTTGAAATTAAGGGCCTTTTATTAATCCTTTTCATTTGAAAAAGAGGGCAGACTACGAAAAACATAAAAAAGAGGACTTTTTAGTCCTGTAATGTTTTTTCGTTCAAGAGGGCAGAGCGTTGAAAAAGTAGACTGTCCTCTTAAAAATAGTATGCCTGGTCACTTTACCTAAGATAAGCATGATTTTACATTTTTAAATAAAAAAAAAATATATATATATTCTTTTTGTAGCACCGTATACTGTAAGAATTCTATCTACATTTAGACCGAAATTTTACTCGCCACAGTAAAATTTCCACTCGCCAATGGCGAGCTGGCGAGTGGAAATTTCGCGCCCTGTATATATATATATATATATATATATATATATATATATATAGAGAGAGAGAGAGAGAGAGAGAGAGAGAGAGAATAAGATTAATTAATATCTGTAGTATAATTTATCAAATTTTTATACATATAATGTGCATAGTATTAATTTTATAAATCATTTAACAAATGTGTTGAAAAACGGCTAAAATTGACTTCATTTAAATTACATTTTCCATTCTATGAAATAACCTCTTTTCTTCCATTTGCTTTTAAAATATAACCCAAATAAATTCTATGTCTATTACCTTTTTCTGAAAATCTACTGAAACTTTTTGGAGACAACTCAACGAAATTTCCTATTTCGTAATCCTTAGCTTTAAAACTTTTTTTTTTCCTTTTTGAAACGAAAGAAACATCTAAGATTGGTATAATAATTCTTCGTCTATCAAAATTCAAAAATATATTCTGGAATTTGACAGTTACAAAGTCTTTTTTAGGGAACGATGTTGTTTTTCTTATTTCAAATTGGTCTTAAGAAAAGAAGATCTAAATACGTTTTTATTAGATGAGTTTAAAATGTCATATGAATATAAAACTGAAAAAAAAAATATATATTTTAAGAAATTGAGAGAAATATTATAATAAATTAATAACATATAGACTGGTGGACAAAATTAAAACAACAATCTGTTTTTTCGTACTCTTCTTTTGCACGTAATTTTTAAACAATTAAATATATGAACATAAAATTTGGATGGCCTGTTCGTTACCATATTATTAACCGAAATTTATGTAACTTTAGCATAAGAATAATTTTTAAGCTTATAAATATTCCTTTTTCTCTCAAAATTAAATTTTGGAAAAAATGAAAATTTTAATAATTTTTGGAAAGAACACTTAATGAAAAGTGGTGTTTATGACGCGTTAGAGATAGGTGAAGATGCACACTCATCCACATGTTAGATTACAACCAAAATCTTTCTGCTTGTATTCATTTTCCTGTTTCTTAATTTTTCTTCTTTTTTTCACATGTGAATAGCTTTTAAAAATATATACATACAAACATGAAAATTGAATAAGATGTTCATTATAAAACTATTTATCCGCATTTTTATTATCCTGCTGATGCTCATGCATAGTTTACAAATTATTAATTATATATATATTTTAAAAGACCATTATAAATGTAAAAAAAAAAAAAGTTAATACAGAAAGAAAATTTGACATTTAGTTTAAAATTTCAAGGCATGTGCGTCTTTATGTGCTATATGTAATCATCATTAACACCACTTTTTATTAAATGTTCTTTTATAAAATTATTGAAATTTTTCATTTTTTTCCAAAGCTTACTTTTGACAGAAAAAATGAATATTTGTTAGCTTAAAAATTATTCTTATGCTAAAGTTACATAAAATTTGGTTAATAATATGATAATGAACAGGCCATTCAAAATTTATGTTCATATGTTTATTTGTTTAAAAATTATGTACAAAAGAAGAGAACGAGAAAACTGGTTTTTGCTTTATTTTTGTCTACCTTAATGTATATATATATTAACTGTCAGTATTCAGTAGCCTTATATAGAAGTCAGAATGGCATCAATATTACTAGAAAAATTAATAGGACATAATAAATTAATAAGACATAGGGGAAAATGTCCATGTAAAAAAAAAAAAAAAAGTATTGCGCACTGTTTAAATTTTCAATAGAAAACTACTGGTTGGGTGGTTGCTTGGGTTTTTTTTTATGTCGCACTAGTGCTGCGCAATGGGCAATTAGAAAACTGCTGGTAATCAGTTACTGAGAAAAATAAACGGGGATGTTAAAAATTCTGTAGTATATATGCATTTTAATGACAAATATTAATTTAATTAATTATTGTAGGGAAAATATTTGAGATTTAAAATGCTTTTTCTAAAGTAGAAATGTTTAATTTTTATTTTTATTGAGAAATTAAAGAATAAAAACAGATAAAAATACAGAATTAAGTTTGAGATTGATTGGTTGGTTTTGACGTCGCACTAGTGCTGCGCGATGGGCAATTGTCGACAGTACCCCTAGAGGTGGCCCCGAGACAATATTAAGATTGAAAATCTTAATTATTTTCTTTTAGCTAATAATTATTGTAAATTTACAGAGAGTCTGCGATAAACAATTCAGTAAGTTTACAAACACAAGTTTACAAACGTAAGTTTACAAACAGTAGATAATATGAAATGTTCCGCTTTAATAGCTTACGTACGTAGAAATTTGAATGGAACGCACGTAAAATTTTGAAATGAAAGTTATTATATGCAGACAAATGTATAACAAGGTAGAAAATTTTGTGTTTAATTGAATAAACTTATATTAGCTTACAAAGAAAAGGGATACAAATATGTAATTCCTGTAGACACAACGTCGCTCTCATGACAATCGCAGACGTAGTCGTGATTTTGAGTTAAGTTAAAAATATACTTACAAGCCCTCAGGTGGTATTTTTGACCTGTGAAAGTGTCTAACTCAATTACTATTAACTGCCTAGTTACAGTCGGCAGCAAAAGTATCCGAGTACTAGCAATAATCCCAGTCTAAAAAAAGTACACTTAATACTGCGTTGTTAAATAAATCCTGGTCGAGTCATGTTCTTAGTCAGTGTAAGAACAAGATTCGACAAGGATTTATTTAACAAAACAGTATTAAGTGTACTTTTCTGGTATCGGAATTATTGGCTAGTGCTCGGATACTTTTGCTGCAGACTGTATAAAGATTTATGATATTGATCACAGTACACTTTTTTCCCCAGCGCATTTAGCATTTGGTATTTATTTGACATATTATTTGAGACTTATAAACTGTAAAATATTGTGCTCATTTTTACATCAGAATGTACTGGCGAAAATGGATTACAGCACATCCAGCTGTTAAATCATTTAAAAAACAACTGATAAAAAAAAAAAAAAAAAAATCCTTAATGAGATTTTTGACGTTGTTTGTCCTCCACGAGTGAGTCAATATCTGTATTGAAACTAGATAGTTTTAGCCTCAAATCCCTCTCAACATTCTATTTATTACTATATTTATTTTTCAAAAAAACTAAAGTTGAAAAAGCTCGTTCAAATAGATAAGTTGTTGAAAAGCCCATCAAGTGTCTCAGTGCAATTTTTGCAATAGCTGGATAATCTTGACGAACATTTATCCAAAACGTGACCAATCGTGTTGTTTTAAAAGGCGATATTAGAATCTGGTCACATGATAATTCTATTAACGTGTCTTCCACTCTTTAAGATAATTTCAATTTTTTTAGGTAATTTTCTTCAAAGGGATTTCTGATCAATTGGATTTCATCAGGTGAAATCCCTGACCAACAGTCAACGCGTTTTCCTTATTGACTACTACGGACCACGTAAATCTTGAGCAATACCACATCTCACTAGTGAATCGTCCTGAAAAACTGGTATTTGACCTCAGTATTCCACGGCCCATGGGTTGGGAACCGCTGAATTATGGCAACCCTGTACATCACGGTTTCTTTAATATTTCGACTTAAAGTGGTCAAATAGGACCTATTCAATGCACCGTGAGCTTCTAACAATCTCTGTACATGAATTATTATCTCTTCTGTCATCGATATTCGTTCTCTACATATCCAGATGGCTAAAGATACAGCGGTCAAGACCTATTCTATGGACCATGGGCCTCCAACAATCGTTATGTATTAATAATTATATTCAGATTATAACATCTTCAAATATCATTTACGCGCTCTACCTGTCCAAATTTCTAAGAATCCAGCTTCTTCAAATTTCTTAACAATAATCTTCAAATGGTTCATTTGTGTTAATCCGCTATCGACTTGGACAGTATGCTAATTAGGATATTGTAGGTGTGTAATTTAGATTTCAGATAACTTAAGTAAAAGATATTATAAATAATCTCCGAAAAAGAGTTAAATTGAACACGTGTCATTTGTTAATTATATTAAAAACACTTTAAACACGCGCACATTTAAATTTTATTTAATTGTAGTTTTTTTTTTTTTCCTTCAATTAAAATTATATTATATTTTATTTATTTACTTTTTTTTTTCTTCAATTAATTTTTTTCACCTTCAATTAAAATTATTTATTTTATTTTATTTTATTTATTTATATTTATTTATTTATTTATTTATTTGTAAATAATAATACAAATCCCTGATAATGCTTTACTATTAAAGCGAAAAGCTTCGGTTAACTTTTTTTATTTTTTTTTTTTTAACATCATTTAAAAACAATTTAATTGTACGTGTGTTTAAAGGGTTTTTAATATAATTAAGTAAAAGTGTTTACGTTTTTACGAATCTTTTTTTTTTTTTTTTTTTTCTTCTTCAATTAAAATTATTTTATTTTATTTTATTTATTTATTTATTTATATTTTTATTTATTTATTTTATTTATTTATTTATTTATTTTGTAAGTAATATATATATATATATATATATATATATATATATTTTTATTTATTTTTTTTTTTTTTTCAGTGGGTGCTACCACGAACGTATCAAAATCTTTGTATGGTCGAATGTGACAGCACGTTGGCATAACATTTTCAAATAAATTTAAGATTTTAAACATTTGGTACTCTAATAAAAAGTTACGATATTAAACATATTATTTTTTTAATGTTTATTTAGCAAGTGGAACTGGTGTTACGACAGCTCAGACTCTATATTTTTTAAAAACATATTTCTACGTCACTATTCGACGATCGAAACCTTTCGATATGTTCGTGGTAGTGGTTTATATTTCAAATGAACATTCTTAACACTACGATCGAATTATGAGATAATTACATGTAAACCTAAATTCAATGCAGTGCAAAGTTGTTTTACATCTCTAATGAATCTTTAAAATTTACGTTTCTAAAATTGACTTTATATGTACTACCTTTTACATCATACGAAATTATCTCTTTCCTTTTATTTTCTTTAAAATACAACCCAAATAAATTTGCAACCCGCTAAGTTTTCCAAATATCTATTGAAACTTTAAAAGAAAACTCCTAGACATTTCCTATTTCAGCATATTAAGCTATAAAACTTTCCTTTTCTTCTTCTTTTTTTTTTTTTTTTTTTTTTCTAAAACGGAGAAAAATTCTGAGATTGGGATAATAATTCTTCGTCCATCAAAATTCAGGATTTTATTTTGGAGTTCTGCATTTACAAAGACTTTTTTCTAAAAACAAAGATTCTATTGTTTCAAATTGTTCTAAATTTCTAAATAATTCTAAATAATTCTAAATTCGTTTTTATTAACAGAAAAAAGTTATAACTGTGTTTTAAATACAGAGATTTAAAAAAAATGTTTTCAATTAGAATTTATATATACAGCATATAAATTTAGATGAATGTAAAAATGAATTAAGATTACGCAAAATCGATTATTCCAATGTAAAATTACTTGTAGTTCTTTAATTTAAATGTGTGGGAAAATCATAGAGAAAGCACATGCTTATAAAAAAATTTTAAACATTTTTACCAGATAATTCAGCATAGTTGTAATAAAAGCAAAAAATTACGAAATTGAACCGTTATAATGAGCCAATAGGTTAAACATTGACCTTTACCGGTCAACACCTAACAGATGCAAATCCTGGAGGAACGATAAGAGGAGATGGCACGTCCGGAAAAACGTGAAGCCAAAACGTTACCGCAGTAGTAATTAAGTAACACAGTTACGTAAGAAATGGACAATATCACTTTTTAGGTTCGAGACTAAATAATATCCATCATGTAATTTCCGATTCTCCCTCTCCCTGTGAATTTCCCCATTGGATACAAACATTTCACTATAGAAGACAAAATTTCCCCATACAAGTTGGGGACAAAATCTCGCGGTAACAAAATCTCGCTTACATAAATGAATGGAAAGACAAAATTAATTGGTGATAATTAGCATTGTTGAATAGAATTTCATGACAACGTATATCATACAAGGAAGCATCCAAAAGGTGTCGTCTTCAAAAAATATTGAAAAAAATATATGTGATTCTACTCTTCATAAAACACCAGAAGGTGAAAAAAATATCGGCTGAAATGAATTACAGCAACCATAAAAAAAATTACCAAAATTAAGCATATTTGGCTATTTCAGAATGTTAGAAGATTAATTTTGAGTACTTGGCGGAGAAGCAAATGTTCGTACACGACAATCTCGGTGCTAGCGAAATTATCGTCTAACAGTGCTAAATAGCCAAAAATGCTTAGATTTAATCATTTTTTGTGGTCGCTGTAATTCATTTCAGCCGATAATTTTTTTCACTTTCTGTTGTTTTATGAAGAGTGGAATCGCATATATTTTTTTCAATACTTTTTGAAGACGATACCTTTTGAATATTTCCTTGATAGTTAGAGTACTGACATACAAATTTTACGTAAAACAGTTTAAAGACTATGTTTATTAACTTTTGTCAAGATTAGTCAAATTAAAATCAATCGTGCTTATTAATTTTCAAATTTTTAATTCAGGTTTGTGAGCAGTGTTAAACTTTGATATCAGCAGTTATTTTCAGTTCAATACTTTTAAAATGTGTTTAAAATGGTAAAAAGCAAATGATAAAAAAATTTGAAATTAAATATAAGTAAAATAATGAAATTCTACTCTATGATACGTATATATTTATTTATTAAAACACTATGGTCCAAACCAGAGGTCACACAAATTAAAATTTTAAAATAGATCATACACTGAGAAAAAATTCTGTAGCTGACATCAAGAATCTAAATTGTGACTCTAGAAAAAAAAGTTCCATGACATCCTTATAAATTCTAGTCGCTTTGAAAAGCGAGTTCTAGAAGCCCCTATTAAAATTCTAGAGCTTTTGCCTAGATTTCGAAAGTGGCCCCTTATTCATTCTAGAGGAAGGCGGTATATATATATATATATATATTTTTTTTCTCAGTGTATTATTTTTTTGACGCGAGATTTTGTCCCGCGATGTTATGTCAGGATTCCACCCCCCCCCCTCCCCCGATGCAATACAACTAACAACATTATAATGTTGCAGTTTTCCCTGCACTAGTCACATGTGAGGGTTTTTATGACAATCTTTTTTTTTTTTTTGCTTGTTTGTGTGTTCTCAAAGTGAAACAAGTTGAAATTTCTTAAGGAAAATTTTATAAAATATTCTTTAAATAATATTTCTATAGATAAATTTTTAAACGAAAAATTTTATTTATTATATAAAAGATGCAAAAACTATGCATTTTTTTTTAGCTTTCGAAGTCCATAAAATTTTTCTTAAGAAATTTCAACTGCTTGATCCTGCTTTCCGAAAACCTTTCAGAAAACCAGTCGATATGATTTTTCAAAAACTAATGCACCAACTTTATCTTCAAAATAGAATGCACTTGTGATTGAGCGAAGATTTTTTACTTTCTCTTACCCATAAGGCAGAGAAAGTATTGTTTTTGGGTCAAATTTTCGAACGCGAGATTTTGTTATATTTACACGTTTTGAGGTCTCCTGAATACGAAAATCATGTTTTTAGCAAATGGTCTGTGTGTCTGTGCGTCTGTGTGTGTGTCTGTGTGTGTGTCTGACTGTTATCAGCATATCTCAAAAACAAATTATGGCAGAAAGTTCAAACTTGGTATTCTAAATGTGTATCATATAGGGATGCTACAGTAAGCTTTTCGTTAAGATCAAGCAAATGGTTCGTGTACAGGGACAATCAAGAGAATTCTAATACATTACGTCTATGGGGGAAATTGCAGGTAAGTAGAGTTTAACGTCTATAGACTGCAATAAACCAAATGAAACGAACATATATTTTTGTAATAGAGATAGTTAACTGGGAAAAAAATTGTGTATGTAGGAGCCTCGCCTCCCCCCCCTGGGGGGGGGGGAAGTCCCCCCTCGAGGGGAGTAAATTTTCATGATGGGTATCATTCAAAAGAGCTTGCGAATACCTTTAAAACGAATGGTTGAACTATAAATCTGTGATAATTTAAAACAAAGTTATAGATTTTTTTTAATTTTGACGAAAAAAAAACTTAGAAAAAAAAATGTATTTTTTTTTTTTTTTTTTTTTTTTTTTAAATTAAATATTGAGAGTAAAATGAACTTTTTTTGGATATTTAATGTTACACTATCTCTCTAATATGGAAATCGTCAGCATTATCATAAAAAATAATTTTTTTAAATAATAATTTTAATAAATTATTTTTAAAAAACAGAATTATTTTTAATAACCTAATTAAATTCTATATAAATGTAGGTGCATTAATGAAACGGGGGGTTGAGGGGAGCGGTAGCCCTCCTTACACAGAACTAATTATCATATAAAACTCTTTCGAAGTCTAATTTAAATTGTTTAACACAGGTTTACATAACAGTACTCGTTAACGTACCTCTTAATCTGCAACCTGTATTTATAGTATTAAATTTCAGGATAAGAGAAAGTCGTGTGAGTGACACACCAGATTATTTTCTTTGTCTCAATTACAACCAATTTTATAAGGCTATAAGTGAGGTAAAATTACCAAAATTTATACTGTCTTTGCCTACAACTCTACCAAATATTCAAGTTTTATTTATTAGGACTGAGGGCGTATTAGTCTCAGACAGCGATTTCTGCGTTGTCGTTTTCGATAGTTGCACAATTGTCGAAATCATTTTTCGATAGTTGGACATTTATCGAAATCTAAAATTTATCGAAAATATAATTGAATAATTTGAAAGCGATGTTATAATTAGGAAGAAAAAAAAACTAATAGTCTTCCGTCGTAAACTAAATTCTGCTTTTGCCAGAATTTCATCAAAATCTTTTCAAAATGACATTGACATTAGTCCCCCCCCAAGGCACAACTATGACATGAGTCCCCCCCAAGGCATAATTTTGACATGAGTCTCCCCCCCAGACCCAACTTTGACATGTCTTCCCAAGGCACAACTTTGACATGAGTCCACCCCAAGGTACAACTTTGACATGAGTCCCCCCAAGGCACAACTTTGACATGAGTCCCCCCAAGGCACAACTTTGACATAATTCCCCCCCAGGCACAACTTTGACAAGAGTCCCCCCTCCAAGGTACAACTTTGACATGAGTCCCCCCCCAAGGCACAACTTTGACATGAGTCCCTCCCAAGGCACAACTTTGACATGAGTCCCCTCAAGGCACAACTTTGACAATGAGTCCACCCCCAAGGCACAACTTTGACATGAGTCCCCCCCGGGCCCAACTTTGACATGAGTCCCCCCCGGGCACAACTTTGACATAAGTCCCCCCGGGCACAACTTTGACATAAGTCCCCCCAGGCACAAGCAACAATTTTATGCTATAAAACACTAATACTGTCCGAAAACTTCATAAAAGCGAGGAATGTTAAGTTTAAAATTTTTAATTATTATATTTTTATTTATTTATTATTATTTTTTTTTAATCCTTCATTGAAACACTATTTTGAAGAGATATGCAACATTTTAATAAGATCGGAGCAGAAATTTTTAGGAATTCATGTCCCTCCGATTTTCTGAATATTATCAAAAAATCAAGACTGAATTTTCTAATTTTTTTAATAAAAATTTTATAAAATATTGATTAAATGTTACACTTATATATGCTCGATATTTTAAATAAAAAATTTTATTTCTCAACTTAATTTTTTTTTAGCTTTCAAAAAACATATTATCCCTTAGTTAAAACTTTCATTATTAATCAACCAATTGTAATATCGTGTACGTGAATTCAAAACAAACTAGAATGTTGCGGCCACCACATGATTTTCTTTTATATTTTCCTATGCAAAGTCACTGAGTAAAATTAATTTATTAAAATTATTATTCAATAAAATTATCTTCCATTATAATGCAGTACGATTTCCATATTAGAGAAGTAGTATAACACTAAATATCCAAAAAAAAATTTCATTTTATTCTCGATATTACATTATTATTATTGATATTATTATTATTTTTATTATTATTTTGTAAAAAATGAGAAAAAAGCAGATAACTTTACTTTAAATTATCGCAGATCGATGGTTCAACCATTCATTTTAAAGGCATTGACGAGCTCGTTTGAAAAATACCCATCATGAAAATTTATTCCCCTCGAGGGAGGACTTCCCTCCAGGGTGGATGTGATGCTCCTACATATACAACATTTTTTTTACCAGTTGACTATCTCTGTTATAAATTATTCTTGTAAATTCCATAATGATGATTAAAAAATAATTCTCTTTATGCTTATTTATACAAAATTTTGCCCTATACCACCATGTTAAAAATTTAGAAAAAGCGGGATGGCAATGCAGCCTGTTAGACAATTTTTACCAAAAGTTGATAGGCACTAATTTATGTCAAGGTGTAACTACATACCAATTTGTATGAAATTCTGTGCAGTAGTTCCTGAGTTACAGTTGCCACAAAATTCACAAAATTTTGTCACATACACAAACAAACAGACAGACAGACATTTTCTAAAAATGGTCAAATCCTGTTCTACACCTCTCAAAACGTGTAAATTCATCAAAATTCTCAGGTCGAAAATTTTTACGAATCCAATGCTCTCTTCTATTGAATATAGAAGAAAGTAAAAATATAAATTTGAATAAAAATTTCCTTTTTTTTTTTTTTTTTTTTTTTTTTTTGAGAGAGAGAGAGAGCACTTGAAATTTAGCCCATTGTATCTATTCTATATTTCTGAATTTTCACGATACTTGTTTCAGTTTTTATAAGAATAACTACGAACGCATTTGGCTATTATGCAAAAGAAAATTTTTAACGGCTGCTCATGCGCAGTTGAACTTAGTAAAAACACTCTTATTTTTTCAAGTGTTTAATATTTTTCATTCTGATTGCAATATTTTATGTTATCTCTACTATAGTACATCCAGTTGACTGTAACAAAACTGTATTGTTGACTGCATTTCTCTATAGATATTAGATTTTAACAAAACGTCTGAATTAGAAAGTGTCAAAGTATTCATCATATATACCTGAATTTTATTAAAGTTTTTCTTTTCCTAATATGAACGCTTAAATGCAAATTTTTATGTAATTTCAAGTAACATTCAAATTAAAGCATATTTAAATAATTTCGTTGGACATTCACTCTCAGTGTTGCCAAATTGGAACTTTTTCATTCAATAGCTGTCACTAAATTTTAATTATAACAGTTGCTTAATCATTTTGAAGCTTAATCGTCTGTTATGTACACTACGTATCACTCCTCAAATTTATTGGTGATTATTTAATAAAAAAGTTCCTAATTTTGGCAACACTGTTCGCATTACTTTGTCTTATCTTGTTAGTTTTAAAAGCAGCTTTATTTACCTTATACTTATGTGTCACTCAATTTTTTTTAATATTGAACCCATACTTATAAAACTTTTATGGCTATCACTATATTCAAAAATGAATTTCAGTTTCCTCGGTGAGCTTTTACCCAAACTACTCTATAAAACTTACCAATCTTGCAAGGAAGGAGATACACAAATATTTGCACATACCAACAACTAAAAAGTCTTTTTTTTATATTCAAAGGACCTCAAAACGCGCAATTTTAACAAAGATAGTTTTTGAAAAATATGCTCCAAAGACAAAATTTTCTCTGTCATGTTTGTTTAAGAATATACTACTTTATATCCATAAACATGTCTCTGTCAGTATAAAAAAAAAAAAAAATGTGTACACTTTAGCGTATCTTAACAAAAAAAAATATAATAATAAAAGACAATAAAAATAGTGGCGATTGGGTGGGCAGATGTTTGATTACGGAGGATGGGTGGTGTTGTTTGGCTGGATGGTTGGGTGAGATTGTGAAATTAAATTTAAAAAAAAAGTAGAAGGCTTGTTGCATTTACTTTGTATTAATATGCAATCTTTCTTTTTCCATTAAATTTTCAGTTTCTTTATTGTTGAGTTGTCAACTATTATTAAAATTCTAATCAAATTATTATACAAAGTAATCAACAAATTTTCTTGTTGCTTCACAATTTCATTATTCTTTATCTACTATGAAATTTTGCTTTCTTTAATCCGTATGACTCCTATTCTGGTCTTGGCAGGCTGGGGGAGTGTTGCCGGCGTGAAACTAGTTTAACCCCACAGGCAAATCACATGTCTTGCCGCCTGTCTCTTTCCTTCCTTTCTTAAGTTTCTTAAATTATTTTTTCGTAAATTTCGTTTCAGCTTAAGTTTCTTTGTTAAGATTTTGTTAAGTTTTTTTTTTATTGTTTCTTTCTTTCTTTCTTTTTTTTTTTTTTTTTTTTTTTATTGCAGGCTGTTAATTAATAAATTTGGTTTCCTTAAATATGTGTATTTCATACCCTGATGAATATTTTTCACCTTTCTGAGCTTCTCCTACATTTCCCCCCCCCCCTTCTTATTGGCCTTTGTGGTTTTAGTGATCTTGTATCTGTCGCTTGGCTTTTATATGCTTTATGAATCATTATTATATATATATATATATATATATATATTTCAAAACACTTTTTAAGTGCATGTATTTCACAACATCATAATCACATAATCGCCTTCAATTTACTTTCACCAAATTCAGATTGTATTAATATCATTTTATCAGTAATATCAGATGACTGCTTATCCGTTTCTTCAGAAAAAAAACAAGAAATTGGCCTAATTACAAGGGCGTGATAAGAACTGTCCCAATCGGAGTTATATATCTCTTTTCACTTCGTTTACTTCTGCCTAGAATTCTTCACAGATTGATTTAAATTGAGTCAAGCAAAAACTAAAAAGTTTAAGTTAGCCAGGAAGAAACGATTTTGTGTTTTATTTTCTAAATGAAATTCTTTTTGTCTATTTTTTCTGAAGGTCGTTTTCTTTATAAATGTGATAATAATAGCTAATTTTATCTTGTTTTGTTTTAATAATTGTTTAAAAAAAAAAAAAGAATTTTTGTTGCTAATCGAAGTAGAATAACAAATACCTGGTTTAATTTTGGATTTCCTGATATATTTTCTTTTTCTTTCTCATTCTTTCTTTTCTTTTCCTGTTTTTTTTTTTTTTTTTTTTTTTTTTTTTTCAGGATACACAGAACGCATTTTAACCATTACTCTTTACTGGTGATCCCAAATATTTTCATTTTTCTTTAATTTTTTGTTAGTCCCCTTTTGCTTTCGTAGTAAAAATTTCCCTGAAATTTATATCACGTACTTTAAACTCTTGAAGTTTCAAGATTATCCGTGCAGTAAAATTTTAGATATTTGACGAAACGTCTGAAATCGAAAGTGCCTGGCCTTTTATGATAAGTAAGTTATTAAATAAATTCGATATTACTTAAATTGTTTATCTGTAGTAAATGCAGAGATTCCAGTTCTAAATTTATTTTCTTTGATTTTTATTTTTTTCAAATTAGTTTTTACTTAGCGTGCTGCCGTAATATTTCATTAGCGATTTATCGAAGGAGTTTAGTCACACATGAATTTTGACTCTTTATAGTCATCAGAGGCTTCACACATGAAGTCGCTTGAACCAAAAAGGTATTATGGTATCAGTACATTTAACATATAATTATCGCCTGCGATTTTAGACGAATACAAGTTCTACGCATTCCTTTATTGCACACAGTATTGCTCATTATTTAGAATCATGGATAGTCATAGCCACACAGGATTAAATGGAGTATATTTTAAGCCTTCATCTTCATGGTTCAACCTTGCATACTTCTAGCAGCATGGTGTTAAACCAGGCAGTTCAAAGTAAAGCAATCTCTCAACTTCTGTATACAGCCATTATTGCAAATAGTGCGAATTCTTTTTAACTGTGAGAACATGATATTTTTCAAAACTTTTCTACTGATATTTGAAAACCGATTGGTGAGACTGTTTACTTTAAAATCAAAATATTTCCTTTTATCGTATAAACCAATATGCCATTTATCTTTATTTCGCTTTATGTTAAGATCCAGGAATGAAATTTTATCTATATCTGTACGGTTTAGAACTAATTCTTTAGGATATATTTTTTTAGCAATATTTTCGAAATCATTACAGTTAAAAATAATCAAATCGTCAATATACCTAAAGAAAGTAATATTTATAATTTTTTTTTTTTTTTTTTTTTTCAAAAAAAATATAAAAATAATTTAGCGAAAGCACTCGAGAAACTCGTTTCCATTGGAATACCCCTCTTTTGTAAAAAGTTATCTTTCCCGTTAAATAAAACATTTTCGAAAATTCAAAACTTAATAAGATTAATCCAGTAATTTTTTTCACAATTTAAGTAACTGCCAAATTCCTCATAAATGCTTTCAAAACTTTTATCACTAAATTGTGCGGAATGCTTCCAAACAAATTTTCAAAATCGTAGGTACTTACTGAAGTAATGCTTTCTGGGTAAAACTTCAATAATATTCATTAACTTCCAGGTTATTCTTAATAATGTTACAATTGTCATTAGAACTTATCCCTTTAATGACTGAATTTAGATATTTAAACAAGATTTTACCGGCTTTATCGTTATAACTATTAGTACCACAGGTAACAAAACGAAATTTAACTGGATTTTTATGAAATTTTACGGTAACGAAAAGATATGGAAAATTAAAACAATTTCTGCTTAAACTTAATTTTTTATCAAAGGCCAAAATGCGTTTTTTGATAATGGAGGTTTGGTTGGTTAACTTTTTAAAAGAGCTATTACTTGAATATTCCTTTAAAAGAATACTTTTATAAAAAAAACTTTACAAATGATTGAAAAATAACTGTTTGCTTTATCTACTGTAGCAATAATAAATTTATCTTTTAAAATCTCAGTACTTTTTTTAAGCTCAGTACTATAATTAAATACATCTAGATTAAACTTACTATAATAATTTCTAAAGAACAATAATTGTTTCTCAAAAAAGTTCAAAAATTTAAATTGTCATTCTCAGAAATCTTCAAAAGGCCAGCAATATTTATAGGAAATTTTTTAAATAAAAATGTCTAAATTATTTCTAAAATGTCTGAGTTTCAAAATGTCTAATGATGATGATTTAAAGTATGCTCTTGAAGATTTAAGAAAAACTTTGCAAGTTAACTGTTACCCGTCTCATTTTTTAACCGAGTGTTTCCGATTTTTTCCTCTTTCGGTTTGTTCTGGTTCCTAAATTAAGGGCGATATTTAAGTACCGACTAGTAACCCCGTCGGACGAAGAGGGTTAGTTTATCAGGTAGGGGGTTTCATTTTATTGTATTTCATTTTAATGCAGTTTGTAATTTCTTGCATATTTCATATATATTAATTTGTTGGAATTCTACTACTTTTGTAATTTTGGTAATTTTATAATTGTTTTTGGATTTTTTAAATTATATGTATGTCAGATTTCTTTTCAGTTATTGGTGGTTTTCTGTTTGGTGAGAAGTTGGGGGCTAAGGATAGTTATTAACTCATTGCTACTGTCCTTTCAGAAACTTCTCTTTCACCCCTACACTGAGGGGCCTTCCTGATGAAGACCTCAGTGTTTTATGGGGTTTTATTTCATTTTATTCATTGATAATTTATTTTATTCATTGATAATCTATTCCTATGTTTAAGTTTTGCATTTCCTTTTGCAGCAATTCTGCGCATTGGTTTGCAATTCTCCTTTTATGTTTTTCCTATCTTTAAATTCGTTACAATAGTTACCTATATATATATATATATATATATATATATATATATACATATATATGGGAAAAGTGTGGATATGGGCTTTATTAATTTTACTGTCGTCTGTACCACTTTTACAGTCATTTTTTCTAAAATTGTATGAGCGACCGAGCAGTTCTGTGCTTAAAGCTGGTATACGAGAGGTGCAGGGTTCGATCCCAGGCCATGCTCGTCAGCTTAGTAGTTCAGAGTTTGCCGTGGTTTTCTCCGAAACTTGGAAAACATGGTCTAGTATCCTTTACAAAGACCACCACGGAGTGCATACCCTCTCAGGCCTAGGACCTTAGTGCAATCAATCTGCATTATTCCCCACAACACAACTCAGCAGCTTAAAATTGTATGAAATTGTAACAACACCGAATATGCTGCTGAGGAACTTTATGGTTTAGTTTTGCATAACGATTACTTTTTATTTAAGCGTTAAATTTAAAACATGAATGAAAAAAAGCAAATAAAAGACAAATCTGTTAGAGGCAGAATTTAATTTAGTACGACAAGATTATTTTGTGTATTACATATTCTTTATCTATTCTTCCATATAAAGGAATATGATAATTGCACATACTCGTATAATTTCCTTTCGCATATTGAAAAAAAATTACGTCTATTGTCGTACGGCCTCTTGTTGTATAATGTTTTGGGTTAGTTCGTAAATCAAATTCCATAATTTTTAATCCTTCGATGAATTCTTTCCTGATTTTTTAATTAAATTCTACATTAAAATCAAAGAAACCAAATAAATTTAAATTTATTTATATATTTATTTGTAATAACATGTGAAAAATAATTTATTCTACGATTTTGAAAACGATTGAATACAAAATGCTTCAGTTAATGAAAATGACGAAAAAGTTATATTTACTATGACGCGTGTAAAAAAAACCTCGAATTCGAACATTTTTTTTTTACATAAATTTAATTTTTGATCGGTTTATAATTTTTTTTCCTCAAAAATAGGAGACCTTTTTTAATCTTTATTTCACTACATGTAAATATAATAGTTAAAAATCAATTTTTAAAAATGTAAAGTTTTTTAATCAATTGCAAAAAATTTTGCAAATGTTTTGCTCCTCAATTTAAATAAAAGAAAATTGTTTCACGTCCACTTCCTTCAAGCATTTATTTATTCATTTATTTTTACATCAACTTGTTTTTCCTTTTAAATATTTTTAAAGTGAAAATGGGGTTATATTTAATACCGTTTGAACGATTATACGATTAATCTAAAAAATAAGATAAATGCCCCGATTAACATGTGTAACAATTTTCATAGTGATCGGTTGAACAGTGTAGCAAAGTATATATTAATACCTCATATATTCAAAGTGAAACACAGCAAATTATGACGATAGTAATTGTCTAACTTAAAGCAATAATCCTGTCGTACAAATAAAAATGCATTGTGGTTTGATACTTTTTCGTTGCCCTCGTATCTACTACCTTCTTGTGATGAAGGGTCGTAGCAAATTATTCTTTCAAAGAATAATTATTGCTTTTTTGTTTAGATTCTTTATCCTATAACATTAGTTTTTCTGTACTTTTTAATGAAAAATGTAGTACAGGAGCATTCATGATTCGTGAGTTAATAAAGATTTAATATATATTTATTATGATTATTATTATTATTATTATTATAAATAAATGAATAAATAAATAAATAAAAATAAAAATAATCATTGTTATTTCTCCAAAATTAAATTATTTCTTTCTTTCTTTTTTCTTTTGTAATAATTTTCAAAATGAAATAATAATAATAATAATAATAAGCTGAAAAGAAAAAATAGATATAAAATAAAAATTTATATTTTGTTAGTGTAATGTTTATTGTAACGAGGTCAATTAGCAGACGGATATAAAAATGTTATATTGCTTTATTTCTGACAATTAAAGCAAATCAGGATTTAAAAAGTATAAAAAAATAAAAATAAGAACTTTGAGAGAATATATATATATATAAAGAAATATTTTATGTATGCCGTTTTCCAGAATTTCTCTCTTTGAAAAATTTAGATAGACGAAGAATTATTATGGCCATCTTATAGTTGTATTTTTTTTTCTTTGAAGGAAAAATTTACAATATGGAATAGCGAAAAACGAAATTTTTTGAAATCGTCTCCAAAAGTTTTAGGAGATAGTAAAAAAATAAAGAGTTTGGGGGAAATTATTCAAGTTATATTTTAAAGAAGTGAGAAAAGATGAAGTAAGTAAGAAAAAAATATATATATTAGGAAAAAATCAGCTTATGAGATGGATTTTGTAAATGTAAAATATAAAGTTTAAAGGGAGAATCAAAATAAGCTTGAAATGCATGGAAGTTTAATGCTTGGGAGGAACTATTCTGTAGCCACGGATTACTCGTAAATTGCTTTATTTTGTAAAATGGCCGAACAATATAAAAATAAAATAAAATAAATAAATGAATAAATTTTTAGCTTTTCGTCCGATCAGCCTGAGCTATATACAAACACACTAAATGTAGCTTCATACGTTTGTATATAATAATAATAATAATAATGGAAATAACAAGAATAATAAATATTCAAGCAAAAATTTTAAGTAACAGTTTCATGTAGCGAAAAAAACTGTGTTTTGAATACTTTCTACAAAACAAGCTTTACACGCCTACTTTTAAAAATTCACTTTTTAAATAATATAAATGCATATTATATATAAAGAATATATATATAAGTATCGAACATTTTTGTGTCAGTCTTACCTATATGTTACAATCAGTTCTATTTTTGTTGTGTTGGTATTGTTTTGTATCTATTAATTGCTAAATTTTAAGGTTAAATTTTATTACGTACTATCATTTATATATATATATATATATATATATATATTTATTTATAAGCATCTATATCCAATTAATTCTGTGGTTCATTATTTGTTTTCTTTGTCATTAGTTTAATGGTCCTTTTTTATTATCATTCAGGTCGGCGTATGTATTTTAAGTTATTATTGTAACTCATTGGTTCTTAATCTATATCGCAATTTTTTGTGTCAGTCATTCCTCTATGTTATATTCAGTTCTATATTTTTGTTTGCTAAATTTTATTACGTTATCTATTATATATATATATATATATATATACTTAGCTGTATGCTTATATGTAGATGTACAATGGATGACAACAAAACTAGAAAATAAAAAGGTTCATCTTGGAATTCATTAAAAAATTTTTAAGTATTATTTACGTAAAATTATTATTTATTTTTAATAGCTGTTGTTTTCTAATTTTGAAAATACTCTCGGACGCTATTTTTATGTCTCCTATATTTAAAATATTATGCTGCATTTATTTGATTTTGGATATATATATATATATATAACTATGATTTTAAATTGTGATAAATGAAGCTATGAAAGTGGAATGAAAAAACAATAACTAATGATTTAACAGTGTTAATAAACAAGAAAATAAGTTAAATTTAACATAATTCAAGCTAGAAATTTCAAAACAGCTGTGTTTTCTTCATCAGCAGGGGGGAACACAGCTATTAAAAAACTATGTAGTACTAGCAGGTTTCTGAAGCTATGTCAAGCTAGCATACCAGACCTGGAATGTATTGGACATCTATGGATACGGAAAAATAATCACATTGTTCTAAATGTTTTTAAGCTGAAATCCAATTTTGCCAATGTTGACTCTTGCAGGTGGTGAGTTTTTCCCTATTTTTCTAGCAGATTTGGGTGGGGGTATGTTCTTGCTAGCATTTTCATTTCAAATATTTATATAATAATAATAATAATAATAATAATAATAAAAACTATTTAAATTCTATTATAAAATTTGATTTAAAAATGAAATATTTATCAAATATAATATATTTCAGTCATTTCAATTTCAAATTTTACTTTAATATTTTGTTTGAAATATAATTTGGAGTTTGCTAGCTTGACATATCTTCAGAAACCTGCTAGTACTACATAGTTTTTTAATAGCTGTGTTCCCACCTGCTGACGATGAAAACACAGCATAAATTGAAATTTTTAGCTTAACCCGTTAGCAGTCGCTAGTTGATCGATTTGCCGCCCATACTTCGGTTTTTCCTGATTTTTTTATTCAATAGCCACCAAAAATTTTTAGAAGTTACATTTGATATACATAAAACGCGAATAAAATCGATTTAACGTCGATCACATCACTTCTTAAAATTATTGGTGAGAGTTAAATAAAAAGTTCGCAATCTGTAATAGGTGGCGCTGTCAATAGCGACTACTAACGGGTTAAATAGTGTTAAATTTAACTTATTTTCTTGTTTATTAACACTGTTAAATCATTAGTTCTTGTTCTTTTTTTCATTCCACTGCCATATCTTCATTTATCATAATTTAAAATTATTGTTCTATTTTTGTATATAAATTTAGTGCTGCTTTAAGTGCCTATTTTATGCAAATTAAAAAATTTTGTCATTTATTTTGAAACTAATATATATATATGTACAGTCGGGGAAAAAAAAAAACGCAACACTCAACGTAACTTCGTTGCTAATTAATGTAGAAAAATGTAATAGGTATCATTCGACGGGGAATTGTGAGTAGTTTCAGAAAATGATCTGAAATTTTGAATTGGGGGTCGTCTACATATTAAAACGCGCACCAACTTTGATTTTTTCAATGGTAAAACACTATTTTTATTTTATATTTGAATTCCTGGGATCGCGACAACCCGAAAAAGTGTATTGGTTGTATATTTTACTTATTTTGTCACAGAGTTATAAGCATTCAAAGTTTGAACGTGCTAATGTTAAATTCATATTTCAAACTTTTATTAATATCTTCACAAAAAATAACTTCATCAATATAATTTTTTTTTACGAGATACAGTGAAGAAACCCAAACATAATCCATCATTACTTTTGATTCTGAAAAATATTTTTAATTCTGAAAAATATTAATAAATTCATATTCATAAAAATTATGAATTATGACCTATGTTAATTTTTACATAAAATGAATCCTAATGCTGAAAAATATGGGTGTGCAAATTTGCAGCTCATTCCAGTTATTAGTTTTCGAAATAAAATTAAATCTTCCTTTTGGAGTGGTTTAGGGGGCCGTCTCTTATAAAGTTTTGCATGAGACAACGAATCAAATCTTAAAAAATAACAAAGAAAAATAAACAAAATATTTTTATTTTTTATTTACGGGTCAAATTATATAACAACAACGTCAAACGCAAAGAAATGAAAAAAAGATGATGATGATGATTTTTAGACATTAGTGTTAGCATCAAGAGTTATTGTTTTCTAAAGAAGTCAATCCCCGCTTTCATCGTTCTTCAAAACAAAACATTACAGAAAAGAAAAGTAAATGTGACATGGAGTACTCGTGTTAAACCCCTTATTTTATGTTCAAAAAAATATGCACAAGTGATTTACTTCATCGATTAATTGGTGATAAATTTTAAATCTTTTAAACAAACACTAGAAGAAAAAGAAAGACTAAATAGGCGGGGTTTACTGTTTTAACCCGTTAGTAGTCGCAAGTTGGTCGATTTGCCGCCCATCCTTCAGTGTTGCCAGATTGTTTTATTCAATAGCCACCAAAAATTTTTAGAAGTAGCATTTGATATACATAAAACGCGAATAAAATCGAAGGAACGTCGATCACATCACTTCTTAAAATTATTGGTGAGAGTTAAATAAAAAGTGCGCAATCTGTAATAGGTGGCGCTGTTTCTAGCGACTACTAACGGGTTAAATAGAAAAATATGTTTAATGTGAAATTGTCAAATATAAAAAACGAATGGAATTGGAATGCAAGACAGACTTGTAAAATCATTTCTTAACTACCGTCATAGTTAAAAAAGGCTTAATCATTTGCTTCATATATTGCTTTATTTTATTTTATTTATTTACTTATTTATTTATTTTGTAGGGGGACGATTATTATTTTAAGAACACTTTAGTCTTTAAAATTTTAATTATATATTTTAACTTTATACATTTTTAAAAACATACTTTAACTTTTATAAATATATTTTAACACATTTGCGACTGCAGGATTTTCTCTTTTTGTCAGTAAGACCCGCCTACGGGCGTTATACTCTCAAAATAAAATATTTCAGAACAAATTTTCTGTATTCACAATTATATTACAATTGGATATACATTATAATTATATTCTTTCTAATCAATATATCTCTATTCATAGTATATTTTACTGCAAAAATTTGAACACTGGGTACACACTTAAGAAATATGTAACACACAAATTACGAAAGAAACGCCCACTGACAGAGTTACAGATATTCAAATGGCTTGAATCTACGTAAATAGTCGCGAAAGGGTTAATTAAGAAATTATATTTTCATAGAAATTATAAAACGAATCGTACAGTTCCAAAGAGTTTAACTTACCCAAAACTGGTAAGTGCGATTAAATTTGTTTAATACTTACTTCATGAACAATAACAATAATTTATCCGAAAAGATTTAGTTTATGCGTTGTTGTATATATATATTATTTCATTTCGTATATTATGTTACACCTACGAAGGAAAATTTAAGCTTTATTGGCACCAGTACAGACATAATAGACACTTTTACTTAAAAATATTGCACTTTTTTCAAAGAGTAGTGTATGGACTAATCGCAAGTGTAACGTATTTAAATAGACCTAAAATTATCTAAAAAAGTACTGAAGTATATAAAAACCTAAAAGAATGAATTCAGGATAATTAATCAACTTGTAAAGAGGCAGCGTTTTATTAAATTCTAACATTTTTTTTTTTTTCCTGAAAGATTTCAGGTGTGAAACATTAAGATTTTCTTTATTTCTTATAGGATCTTAATTTTATTTTTCTACATTTATAGATAACCCCCTAACACATTTTTGATTATAACTCTATAAATACTAAAGATAAAGTATACAAACAGTATACTTTTTGGCACTAACAGACTCTCAGAAATTCGAAAATGAAGTCAAAATTGGGTGTTGCTATTGAAAAAATCAAAGTTGGCTCTCATTTCAATATGTTGATGACCCCTAATTCAAACTTTGACGACATATTCAGAAAGTGCTTTTAATTTCCTGTTGAATGATGTCTATTAGATGTTTCTGAGTCAATTAATAACGAAATTACAGCGGGTGTTGCGTTTTTTTTCCCCGACTGTACATACATACATATTACTAGGGGGAGGGGCAATATGACAAAAAAAAAAAAAAAAAAAAAACTTTTTTAAAAGTATGCCCGTTTTAACCCTTTGAGTACTGAATTATTTGACGATATTTATGACCAAGGCACAGATTTAATTTGTCGCTATATGAAATGATTTTGATTTTTTGACAGTAAGGTCCGCCTGTGTGCGTTATTCTCCCATGTTACAACATTTCAGAACAAAATTTTCTGTATTCACATTTCATTTATATTACAAATGGATATAAATTATAATTTTATTCTTTCTAATCAAAGTATTTGTATCCATAGTACATTTCATTGTAAAATTGTAAGTATTAATTATATATATATATATATATATATACGTATATATATATATATATATATATATATATATATATATATATATATATATATATATATATATATATATATATATATATATATATATATATATAATAGCATACAAATTGAAAAAGAAACGCCGACGCTTACAGATTTTCAAATGGTGTGAATCTACGATAGCGGTCGCGAAAGTGTTAATATGAAAAAATAATACATTTATTTGGAATATACTTATATTGATGATATAAGTATGGTTGTAAGATATCATAAAAAACTCCAGGAAAGTGTTTGCGATCAACGCCCACTGGCGGGGGTGCCGCAATCGTGAACGCCTACTTCTTAAATTCTGATGACGATTTAGACTCGTCCACCGTAACTTCGCCCAAGTAAGCAGATGACGAGTCTCACTCGTCAAATGTACCCAAAGGGTTAATATATAGGAAAAGTCATAAAGTGTTTTATTCTCGAAAGATAAAATCCTTAAAGTTATGTATATTCTTTAAATCGTAAACTATAATAATAAGATATATTTAAAAAATATATATAAATTAACAGTAATGAATTCATTAAATGTTATTCAGTAAATTTATTCCTTTAAAGTCTTAAACATTGTTTTATATTTTTTAATTGTTATATTAATTTATATTCAGATTATTTTTCTCTTATTTATGTGAAAATTGTATTATGTAAAATTTTAAGCTACAAATATCTTAACTATTTAAAAATTTAGAATAATGACTTTTATTCACATCTGCAAAATTAAATGAAATTTCCATAAGGATATTGTTTTTGTTAATTATATTGATTATTCTTATATAAAATTTAACAAAAACAGAAAAAAAAAATAAAGTATTTAAATCCGTTTTGTTGAAAAAACGTATATAAATTTTATATTAATATTATTAGAAATATAAATATGTATATATATATATATATATATATATATATATATATATACAACCTGTTTTTCGAGATTTAGAAATTATGAATTTTTTGAATTCGTAAAACTGGTCAAGAAATGTTTAAATCCATTTATATTGAAAAGGCGCAGGTTTTCTCAAAAAAAATCTTTGCATTTCTTTAAAATACACACATTCTTGTGTACAAACGTGCATTTGAAAGTTATTGACATTTTAATTATTATTATATTTTTAGTAATTAAAGGTATATTTCTATGTGTATATTTCATTCGTGAAATCGTATGTAAAAAAAAAAAAAAGAGTCTTTTGTGATTTAAATTAATGATAAATATCAAAGCTATTTTAAATTAGTTATTATAACAATTAATACCCATATGCCACGTGCGAGCACTTTTGAAAATTACAAAAGTTTCACCGAAAATTTCTACTATTGAAAAATCTATTTCCTTAGCTTTATATTTTTATATATAATGACATTTTAGTTAATTATAAAAATTCGCATACATATATAATGTATATATATATATATATAGTTCATAGACATGAGTTTAAATTATATTATTGCAAAAATCTGCTATCTTAATAGTTTATTTTTAGGTCCTGTGTACATGTTTATCATGATTCAATCCACTGTGTGCGGTAGTAAAATTTCCATTAGCAGCAAAAAGTGTTTATTCCAAAAATAAAAATTGCATTATTTAATTTATAGAGAATCAGTGAACAAATCTATGCAAATCATGCAAACCATAGACGAAATTTTATTTTATTTATCTCATTACATTGTTGCGAATGTGATGTAAATTTTTCCTTAAAATAATAATTTTTTCCAATATTTTATTCAGTTGTAAACACACGCAATGAAACCGTGGTTGAAATTTTAATTTATTGCACTAAATTTTACGCTAAAAATGTATTCCAATAGCAATACATTTTTTAGCTATGATATCATTCAGCGTTAGTTTCAGAAGCCTTGGGATTTCATTGTTAAGAAGGTTTTAAAATAGCATGTCGTTTTAACACCATTCCAGTTTAACTAAGATATATAAATTTGTATATAACAATTATTTAATTTCTGGTATTTTATTATTATTATTATTATTATTTTGCAGCCCGCAGTACGTAACTAATACGCTAGTTAATTTTCACTTGTGTACAATACCTTAAAAAAAAGTTTTAAATTATAGTACAATCATAAACCAATTTCTATAAAAGAAAAAATGGAAAAAAATAACACAAAGAAAAGATAAAATAAAAGAACATTTATAGAAGAATAAATATAGGAAGTTCCAAAATTAAGTCTTTGAAATTTTATTAGCATTCCACTTTAATATATATATATATAGTTTATTGGCAAGGATAGTAAAATATGAAATTTCATAGAGCTGTCCGCAAAAGTTTTAATATACATTCAGTAAAAGTTAGACAGGGCGAAATTTATTGAGGCTATATTTTAAAAGGAAACGCAAATGAAAAAGACATTTGAAGGAAGAAAAGAAATTTTGTTTTGTGAAATAGACTTGAAATCTGAAAATAAAAAGATTTTGGATATTTTATAAATTTTTTATTGAAAATTTTGGAGATGACGGAGAAGTTTTAATTAAATAATGGCGTCAAAATTTTCTGCTATTTAATATATATATATATATATATATATATATATATATATATATATATATATATATATATATATATATATGTACATGTATTTATGCATACACGTATTTATAAATGCCGTGTATTGCCTTTCGGTAACATACTCAATTTTGTCTTCTAAAGTATTATTAGAATAATATTGAAGCTTTAATGCCTCATGTTTGCCGACTGCCAACAAACTGCTTCTTAGCTGTAAACCATAGTTAAAAGAAAGTATAATTTCTTAAAGTATTTTACCCGTAATTTATTTAATAGCGGTAAGAATAAAATATTTTTAAAATGATTTAAAAAATAATCAGTCATTTAAGGGTTAACATATCACAACCAACTTGATTTCTTTTCGTATTCTTTTTTTTTTTTTTTTTTTTTTTTTGTCGTTTTTATTATTTTGCATCCCGATATACATAATTAATACATAAATAATACTTAACTATTACAGAATTTAAATGTACAATATTTTTAAAATTAGACATTTTAAATTACTGTGCAGTCACAGTGAAAAATTTCCATTAAAAAAAATTCTAAAAGAAAATGAGAAAAAAGTTAAAATTAAATAAATATTATAAAAGATTAAATATACAAATAATCCTAAAAATTAATCTTTGAAAATTTGTTAGCATTCAGGTTAAAAAAAAAATAAATAATAATAATAAAAAGTATATAGGCAAGGATTGTAAAATATGAAATTTCGTAGAGGTATCCACAAAACCTTTAATAGACATTCAGTAAAATTAGACAGTGCGGAATTTATTAAGGCTATATTTTAAAGCAAACGCAAATGAAAAAGAAGGAAGAAGAGAAATTTTGTTTTATGAAACAGGCTTGAAAAAAAAAAAAAAAAAAAAAAAAAAAAATTCGAGGTAGATTTCATAAGGTACTGACGTCGAAAATGTCCGTCATATATATATTATGCCGCTCAGACGGTGTTGCGGTTAGCGTCCCTGACTCCTTGGTTGAGCCTGGGTTCGAATCCCGGAGATGTCATGGATGTGCTGTCCCTGTTAGGGGTAGCGGTGACCGCCCACTGGATGATCCTTCAGAAATGATCATCAATTCCGACGATCCCCTGGCCTATGCTAAATCGGAAAAAAGTTCCGCGTCATTGGAAATATATATATATATATATATATATATATATAATTGTTTTTTTGTTGGTTTTCTATTGGTGGTTTTCTGTTTGGTGAGAAGTTGGGGGCTAAGGATAGTTATTAGCTTATAGCTACTGTCCTTTTAGAAACTTCTCGTTCACCCCTACACTGAGGGGTCTCCCTGATGAAGATCTCAGTGTTGTGTTTTGGAGGGTTTAATTTCATTCATTTGTTTATATATTTCTACATTTATATATTCCTACATCTAAGTTTTGCATTTCCTTTCGCTGCAATTTTGCGCATTGGTTTGTAATTCTCCTATTGGTTTTTCTAATCTGTAAAACTTATATATTTATAAATTCCTGTCAATAGTTTTCTCTCTATATATATAATAGTGTATTATTCTACCCTAAATTTTCAAAGGATAATTAATGATGAAGTATGTAAGTTATTTTTTGAGGAGAATTTTTTTTTTTTTTTTTTTTTTTTTTTTTTTAATGTGAAATTATTTGAAATTTGAATTTTTGGCAGGATTGTAAAATTTTTCTGTCATTTTAACCCACATATGGCCTTGTAAAAATTATTGTAATAATAATAATAATAATAATAATAATAATAATGATAATAAATAAATAAATAAATAAACACCTTCATTCGAGTACTAGTTATTTCTATTTTGAAGAAATGCGCAGTAATATCAGTGCAATAGTTTTTGAGAAATCTTGCCCATCATTTTTCTGACATACAAATATTTAAAATATGATAGTGCAGTGAGTTAAAAATAAACCTACTCTCTCCAATGGACTCTTCCCAGCGTCGTCTGCTCAATCATGTGATAGACGAAAACGAAGAATCGAATTCAATTAAATATTGTTTTTAAGAACAAAAGTGTTAATATTTAATATAAAATACAATAAAAGTAATATCGTGCATTCGTAAACAGTAGAATAGTTGTGTTCGTAAATTTAATAATTTTTTAAAAACACTTTATGTGTTTATTTATTTTGAACTGTAAGAATCGATTTTTGTATGCTCTAGTGTAACTGTTACATTAACTGATCTGACAATAAATAATAGCTTCTTCTTGTGGAATGTTTATGGATTACAATTTGAAAATTTAAAATATTTTCATTTAATTTATTGCTGAAAGGTGTTACAACAAGTTAATTAACTTAGATACTGGTCTAAATGGATATATGCAGTACGATGTTGCACTGTCAATGATTTAAGTACCAAAAATCAGAGTATTTAACATGCTCTTCATGAATATGAATAACAAAGATAAACTAAATGATGATTGTAAATGTATACAGCAAACAAAAGCTGATGAATAATGATATAAAATAGATTAAAAATGATGATGTATAAAAAAATAACACACATTAAATACGATTGATCAAAAATAAGAATAGAAAATATGTTATTTCAGCAATCGCTACAGATATAGTACAAGACTTCGTCTGCTGTTTGTTTTTCATCTATCATGTGACCTCTGACGTCAGGTGAGAACACTGAGAAAACAAATATACCGCCTTTCTCTAGAATGAATAAATGGCCATTTTCTAAATACCTTAACTAGAAATTTAGATTTCCGAGCTTTGCGCATAAGGCATGCCAATAAACCGAATAGACGAAATTATCGAGAATTTCTAGTGTATACATTTCTAGATGGTGAAACAATATTCTGAATACTCTGAACATTCACAATCTTTTGTATTGCTATAAATTCTCGTTTAATTTTCTAGAATTTAGTAATAAACCAAGATTATAGTTGCAGAAACCCGCCTCTTGTAGTCTCATTTATTTGCAGAGATTTTTAAATAACTTTGCTCTCGAGAATTTAAGCAATCGCTCTAGAATTGTAATAGGGGCTACTAGAACTCGCTTTTCAAGGGGACTAGAATTTATAAGGATGACATGGATTCATTTTTTCTAGAGCCCCAATTTAGATTCTAGATGTCAGTTACAGAATTTTTTCTTGGTGAAGAACCCATTACATTTTAAATAGTCTGCTTTACAATTTAAATAGTCCGCATCTAAAGTGTAAAATAAGAAATTAAAATTTTCCTGGATATCAAAAATGGTTTGCTTTTACACCTTCTTAGTGCGTTACTTTTAAACACTCCAACCCGGAAATATCACGGTGACGAGAAATAAAGAGCGAAATTTCACCCTGTGATTTTCATTGGAATGAGAAGGAAGAGGTTAAAAATGAAAAATTAAAGAGAAAATTTGCCCTCTTTTTAGGCTTCGAAACCCACACAGCCCCTTAGGTTTGTTGGTATCAAAACTGAAGGGATCGCTGGTTCATTAAATATTTAACCCCTTAACGGCCCCAGGCTTTTACATACGTTTTTCCGAAATAGGATCCTTTGTACTGTACTGCTTCTCGTACCCTACCCTAAAAGCACACTTACCAAAGTTCATCCTGAGGATCTCCATTGGATGTCTTTTTATCCGTAGGATATCCTGAAGATGTATTCCCTGACAGCACATCTCATCCATAAGGCATCCTCAGGATATCCTATGGATGAAAGTACGTCTGAGGGGCATCCTTGGGATGCATTCTGGATAAATGTGCTGTTAGGTTTGTGGAAAAGTAGCGCTGTTAGGGTAGTAGCACACTTGTCCACAGAACATCTTGAGGATTTCCATATGACTTTCCTTTTATCCACAGGACATCCTGTGGATGCTTTTAGGAGAAGGTGTGCTGCTGGGGTAAAACTTGGCAATGCAACAAAATAGCCTTGAAAATGAGCTTCACAGAGTTTTTGAAGAATTTACTCATTTCAGAATTGAGAGAGAGCGATGACATTGGGATGATAATCTCGTAAAAATTCGTTGGCAGGTAAGTGGTTAAAGAGAGATCTATGACCTGGATTATCAGACTATCCATTGAAAAGAACTATTCTTTTAGTCGTATTCTTTTTGTCGGGCAAAGCAAGCAGACCAGATAACTGCACGGAATTTTTCTTATGTTCTTTTGAATTTTCAAGGTATTTTCGTAGGTTTATCATAAAAATAAGTCAATGCTCTAATATTTAAAATTATGCACTATACTAAAAGATAATTTTGGTTATACAAATATAAATCTTTCTTGAAAATACAATTTTTATTATTATGGTACTATTTTAACATCCGTGTATAATTTAAAAAATATATACTCTGAACTAGACTTTAGACATACTCTGCACTGTAATTGAAACATTTAATATTGGATCACTCTACTGTGATTTAAAATTATTATTTTTAACTAATATAGCGTATATTCCTAATATTTCATAGAATTTTTATAAAATATTTTGCACTATTCTGCAGAATATACTAAATAATATTAAAATACATACATGTATTTTGGTCACAAAACTACGAAGCTTTTAATTAAAACGTCCGTGCTTAATCCTTTCGACTCAAAACAATTGTTGCATATTTTCGCACCCTATAAACTTTACATATCCCTACACTGAGAAAAAATTCTGTAACCGACATCTAGAATCGAAATTGTGGCTTTAGAAAAAATCAAGGTCATCCTTATAAATTCTAGTCACCTTGGAAAGCGAGTTCTAGAAGCCCCGATTAGAATTCTACAGAGTTTGCGTATATTATCGAGAGCAAAGTTATTTAAAAATCTCTGAAAATGAATTATACTACAAAAGGCGTGTTTCAGCAACTACAATCTTGGTTTATTACCAAATTCTAGAAAATCAAGCGAGAATTCCTCGCAATACAAAAGATTCAGAATATTGTTTCACCATCTAGAAATGTCTAAACTAGAAATTCGCGATCATTTCGTCTATTCAGTTTATTGGTGTGCGTATTGCGCATAGCTCGGAAATCTATATTTCTAGTTAAGAGATTTAGAAAATGGCCACTTATTCATTATAGAGGAAGGTGGTATATATTTTTTTTCTCAGTGTAGAACGACTAGCGGTACTAGATGGTACTAAAAAAAATCATATTATATATATATATATATATATATATATATATATATATATATATATATATATATGTATATTAATCTTCATTATTTAACATAAAAATTCGGTATATTTTGTAATTATAATTAAGATATTTCTGTACTCAACACTACTTCTTCCACATTATGATTTCATATAATAGAATACTTTTATATTTAACACTACTTTCTCCACATTATCATTTCATATAATTTCATATATATATGTGTGTTAATAATAAAAGAAAACAAAGTTCTTTCCTGTTTTTAAATAATATTCTTAAATTCTGTACAAAACAGAATATTATTTAGTACGACAGGACATTTTTTAGTTTATTCTTCCATATAAAAGCATGCTGGGAATGTGTTACGTTCCTAAGGAACGGTTACTATATCCATTTCATAAAATCCCTTTGATACAGCTTTATAATGGGAAAAGCATGGCGACTTTAAAATTTTTAATGCCATTTTGGCGATGAATTAAAACAGTTATCAAATTATTGCGCAATTAAAGAACTTGGCGAAAAGCATTAGAACTACTTTGGTACCAAATTTTTAATTTCGTCAACGGGGTCCTTAAATACGGGTTAGGACCCCCCCCCCCCCCCTAAGAAAGTTTTCTACAGAGTGCATCCATTCATAGTCCTAGGTCTAAAGTGTAAAGAATTGGTCGTAACAGAACATCAATACCAACTCAGAAGGGGTCCTATACTAATGCTGCTTCATTTCTTTAGTTTTTTTTTTTTTTTTTTTTTTTTTAGTTTTATTTAGAATGAAAATTTTTAATTTGATAAGAGAAAAAAAAATGAAAATAATAATAATAATAACAATTTACCTAAATCTGCAAAAAGCATTTAAAAATGTCTTGTCTTTCAATTTGAATAAAAGAAAATTGCTACACGTTTATTATTTTTTTTTTCGACACACAGAGAAAAAAAAACAATATACCGCCTTCATTTAGAATGAATAAGTGGCCATTTTCTAAATCCCTTAACTAGAAATACAGACTTCAGAGCTATGCGTAAAAGGCACGCCAATAAACTGAAAAGAGGAAATGGTCGAGAATTTCTAGTCTACACATTTCTACATGGTGAAACAATATTCTGAATATTCTGAATCTTTTGTGTTGCGAGAAATTCTCGCTTGATTTTCTAGAATTGGGTAATAAACCAAGTTAGCTGAAATCCACCTCTTTGTATTCGCATTTATTTGCAGAGTTTTTTAAATAACTTCGCCCTCGAGAATATAGGCAAACGCTCTAGAATTCTAATAGGGGTTTCTAGAACTCGTTTTCAGTGGGGACTAGAAAAGGATGGCATGGAACTATTTTTTCTAGAGCCACAATTTAGATTCTCGATGTCAGTTACAGAATTTTTTATGAGTGATTAAAAAAACTATATATTTTCTTTTATATTGGAAAAAAATGAAGTGTTGTATGTACATGGCATCAACTTGTTTTTCCTTTTTATTAATTTTAAAGTTAAAATGGGTGTTTTATTTATGATCTTTTGAACTAATCATCCGATTAACTAAAAAAAAAAAAAAAAAAACACAAATATGGCATTAGTTGGATTTTTTTCTTGGTTAATTTATGTACCAATTTTTGTAGGTATCGGTTGAACGATGTAGCTTTACATAGCGAGTTAAAACCAAACGTATTCAAGGCGAAACATAGCAAATATGACGACTGAAAACGTATGAAGATATAGTCCTGTCGTACTAAAAAGGAAAAAAAATGTTTGGTGTTAAAATTATGAAGCTTTTGTTTGAAAACTTACGAATTATTCACTTTCATAATATAGCTTATGAAAATATCAAGTAAGAAAAAAACTAAATCTCTTTGCCTGTCATTCCTCCTCTGTGATTTGCAATCATGTATAATTACAACAACAGAAACACTCATAAAATAAGCAGTATTTAGGCTACATAAACATAAAAAAAATTACATCTGATCACATTTAATTAACGTTGAAGCAGATAAAAGTTATTACCTCTAAACGATAGTTAATCAAACAGAAATATCTGAACTAAGGTCACGAACAAATTTATCGCCTGAATTGAACAAGCAGCCATAAAAAAAACGAGAAATTAGATTTGACACCTATCGTTAATGCATGATGTAAGCTTTATATAATTAGGAAAAGCTTCTATTATCAGCGATTTAACAAGATTGTTGCATCTTCAGAGAATTGTTTTACGACTGCTTCAGGTTATGTAGATTAGTAAAAAAGTATAAATCAGAACCGATTACTGGATTTTATATGTGGAAACACAATTTCTTTTCATATAAAATGTTTATGTATAGCCATTCCTTATAAATAAATTACATTGTAAGAATTAATAAGAGTATAGTCATATTCTTAGATAGATTGCAGATTTAACTTGAATTATAAGTCTTATTTATGCAAAAGATTTATGCTTGAAAATTTTTTAGCTAGAGTAAATTGAACGGGTTAATTTAGAAGCTGAATAATCTCCTTATATTATAATGTATAATAAAATACGAATCAATGCTGTTATTTTAACACATTTTTGCAAAGTGCAAATAACTTTTTATTTATTTTTTACTTTATTTTTTTTTTTTATTTATTTATTTTTTTTTTTATGAAACAAAATGTTTAAATTTGTATATCGTTTAAAGTTCGTTAAAATTTCAAGGTAAAATAATAATAATGTAAAATGATAATAATAATAAAATAAAAAATAAATGAGTCATTAATTGGACAAAAAGTCACTTACATATAATAATTAATTACATGGTTAATTTAGAAAGGGTTAATTTAGAAGCTTGATAATAATGTTATAATAAAGCATAAATTAATGCTATTATTTTAATAGTTTTTTGTAAGTGCAAAGAACTAAATGCGTTTTCTTTTTCTTTTTCTTTTTCCACTTTCGTTTTTCTTTTAAATATGAAAATAAAAATGGTTAAATTTATAATATATCTTTTAAAGTTTGTCAATATATCAAAGAAAAATTGTAAAATAAATAAATAAATAAATAATAATAATAAAAAATAAAAAATAAATGAGTCATTAATTATACAAAAAGTCACTTACATATAATAATAAATTATATGGTTTATTTAGAAAGGGTTAATTTAGATGCTGGATAACAATGTTATACTAAAATATAAATTAATGCTGTTATTTTAATAGTTTTTGTAAGTGCAAATATCTAATACGCTTTCTTTTTGTTTTTCTACTTTATTTTTTCTTTTAAACATGAAAAAAATATAAAAAAAAATTGGTTAAATTTATAATATATCTTTTAAAATTTGTTAATATTTCAAAAAAAAAAAAGAATGAAAAAAAGAATGAAAAAAAAAATATAATAATGATTAATTAATAAACATAAACGAGTCATTAATTACACAAAAACTCACTTACATATAATAATTAGTTATATGGTTAATTTAGAAGCTGGATAATAATGTTGTAATAAAACATAAATTAATGCTGTTATTTTAATAGTTTTTTGAAAGTGCAAAGAAATAAATACGTTGTCTTTTTATTTTTATTTTTATTTTTTATTTTAATTATGAAACAAAACGAAAAAGGAAAAAAAAAGTTAAATTTATATTATATCTTTTAAAGTTTGTTAATATATGAAGGCAGAATTGTTAAAATAATAATAATAATAATTTCTTTTTCTAATTTGTTTTTTCATTTAAATATGAAACAAAATTTAAAAAAAAAAAAAAAAAGTTAAAATTATAATATATCTTTTAAAGCTTGTTAATATATTCTAGAATTCTAATAGGGGTTTCTAGAACTCGTTTTTAGTGGGGACTAGAATATATAAAGATGGTATGGAACTATTTTTTCTAG
Source organism: Salticus scenicus (assembly GCA_963930645.1). Taxonomy (NCBI): domain Eukaryota; kingdom Metazoa; phylum Arthropoda; class Arachnida; order Araneae; family Salticidae; genus Salticus; species Salticus scenicus. Next base: position 7,743,310 of record CAWVNO010000001.1, on the reverse strand, counting down.
AGCCACAATTTAGATTCTAGATGTCAGTTACAGAATTTTTTATCAGTGATTAAAAAAATTATGTATTTTCTTTTATATTGGAAAAAAATGAAGTGTTGTATGTACATGGCATCAACTTGTTTTTCCTTTTTATTAATTTTAAAGTTAAAATGGAGGTTTTATTTATGATCTTTTGAACTAATCATCCGATTAACTAAAAAAACACAAATATGGCATTAATTATATTTTTTCTTGGTTAATTTATGTACCAATTTTTTGTAGGTATCGGTTGAATGATGTAGCTTTACACAGCGAGTTAAAACCAAACGTATTCAAGGTGAAACATAGCAAATATGACGACTGAAAACGTATGAAGATATAGTCCTGTCGTACTAAAAAGGAAAAAAAAATGTTTGGTGTTAAAATTATGAAGGCTTTTTTTGAAAACTTACAAATAATTCACTTTCCTTACATAGCTTATGAAAATATCAAGTAAGAAAAAACTAAATCTCTTAATCTTGCATTCCTCCTCTGTGATTTGCAATCATGTATAATTACAACAACAGAAACACTCATAAAATAAGCAATATTTAGGCTACATAAACATAAAAAAATTACATCTGATCACATTTAATTAACGTTGAAGCAGATAAAAGTTATTACCTCTTAACGATAGTTAATCAAACAGAAATATCTGAACTAAGGTCACGAACAAATTTATCGCCTGAATTGAACAAGCAGCCATAAAAAAAAAAACGAGAAATTAGATTTGACACCTATCGTTAATGCATGATGTAAGCTTTATATAATTAGGAAAAGCTTCTGTTATCAGCGATTTAACAAGATTGTTGCATCTTCAGAGAATTGTTTTACGACTGCTGCAGGTTATGTAGATTAGTAAAAAAGTATAAATCAGAACAGATTACTGGATTTTATATGTGGAAACACAATTTCTTTTCATATAAAATGTTTATGTATAGTCTTCTTTATAAATAAATTACATTGTAAGAATTAATAAGAATGTAGTCATATTCTTAGATAGATTGCAGATTTAACTTGAATCATAAGTCATATTTATGCAAAAGATTTATGTTTAACACTTTTTTTTTTAACTAGAGTAAATTGAACGGGTTAATTTAGAAGCTGAATAATCTCCTTATATTATAATGTATAATAAAATGCGAATCAATGCTGTTATTTTAACACTTTTTTGCAAAGTGCAAATAACTTTTTATTTATTTTTTACTTTATTTATTTATTTATTTTTTTTTACGAAACAATATGTTTAAATTTGTATATCGTTTAAAGTTCGTTAAAATATCAAGGTAAAGTAATAATAATGTAAAATAATAATAATAATAATAATAATAAATAAAACATAAATGAGTCATTAATTGGACAAAAAGTCACTTACATATAATAATTAATTACATGGTTAATTTAAAAAGGGTTAATTTAGAAGCTTGATAATAATGTTATAATAAAGCATAAATTAATGCTATTATTTTAATAGTTTTTTGTAAGTGCAAAGAACTAAATACGTTTTCTTTTTCTTTTTCTTTTTCCCCTTTCGTTTTTCTTTTAAATATGAAAATAAAAATGGTTAAATTTATAATATATCTTTTAAAGTTTGTCAATATATCAAAGAAAAATTGTAAAATAAATAAATAAATAAATAAATAAATAAAAAATAATAAAAAATAAAAAATAAATGAGTCATTAATTATACAAAAAGTCACTTACATATAATAATTAATTATATGGTTAATTTAGAAAGGGTTAATTTAAATGCTGGATAGCAATGTTATACTAAAATATAAATTAATGCTGTTATTTTAATAGTTTTTTGTAAGTGCAAAGAACTAAATACGTTTTCTTTTTCTTTTTCATTTTTCTTTTAAATACGAAACAAGATGAAAAAAAAAAAAATAATAATAATGGTTTAATTTATAATATATGTTTTAAAATTTGTTAATATTTCAAAGCAAGACTGTAAAGAAAAAAAAAAGAAAGAAAAAGAAAAAAATCAATTTATAAATAAAAAATAAATGAGTCATCAGTTACACAAAAAGTCACTTACATGTAATAATTAATTATACGGTTAATTTAGATGTTGGATAACAATGTTATACTAAAACATAAATCATTGCTGTTATTTTAATAGTTTCTTGTAAGCGCAAAGAACTAAATACGTTTTCTTTTTCTTTTTTTACTTTCTTTTTTCTTCTAAATATGAAACAAAAAGAAAAATGAAAAAGTTTAAATTTATATCTCTTAAAGTTTGTTAATATTTCAAAGCAGGATTGTACAAAAAAAAAAAAAAAAAAAAAAAATGGAAAAAGGAAAAGAAAAAAATAATAATTAATAAATAAAAAATAAAATGAGTCATTAATTACACAAAAAGTCACCTACATATAATAATTAATTATATGGAAAATTTTGAATCTGGATAATAATGTTATAATAAAACATAAATTAATGCTGTTATTTTAATAGATTTTTGAAATTGCAAAGAATTAAATACGTTGTCTTTGTCTTTGTCTTTGTCTTTTTATTTATTTATTTTTTTACTTTATTTTTCCTTTTAAATATGAAACAAAATTTAAAAAAAAAAGGTTAAATTTATATTAAATCTTTTAAAGTTTGTTAATATATCAAGGCAGAATTGTAAAATAAATAAATAAATAAATAAATAATAAATAAATAAATAATAAATGAGTCATTAATTACACAAAAAGTCACTTACATATAATAATTATCTAAATTAGATCAAATTACAACTTTATTACATTATTCTATTCATATTTTGGGTATATTTAAAGGTTTTTTAAAAGCTTTAAGCCCAGTATATTGTAGGATTATTAAATTTGAATTATAATTTTATTGTATATAAACATTTCTTGCTTGCTGCATAGATTGTAGCATTAACTTGAAATATAAGTATTATTTACATAAAAGTTTTATGCATAATTTTTTTATAGCTAGAGTGAATTATACAAGGGAATTAAAAAGGTTTAAATTAAAATTAACACATAATATAATACTGTTATTTTAATAGTGTTACTTTAATAGTAATTAAATACTTTGTACAATAGTTTACTTTGCTTCTTTAAAGGTGAAACAAAATGATGAAATAAAGTCAAATTAAAACAATATGTTAATATATTCATTTATTATGCTAATTTATTCAAAAAATATATTGCATAATTACAAAGAAAATCAAGTCAGTCATATCACATAGAACTAGACAAATATTTACTACTTACATATTAAAAGATTTTCGTAAATTAGATGAAAATGCATTTTTCTTCGTTATTATATTCACATTTTAAATATATTTAGGCATTTTGAAGAAACTCAAGCACAATATATTATAAATTTATGAAATTTGAAATTATATTTGTTCTAGTACAGCTGAAAAAAAAAATTTTAAATTTTGTAGTAAATTTATTAAATAAAAAGGAAAAAGAAAAGAAAGAAAGCTTTAGAAATGATAAATCGTGGATGTAAATTTTTCCGTTGATAGTTTTTTTTACAGAAAACCGTAAAACAAAAATTAGCCCCAACATGAATTTTATCAATCAAACAATTATTTCAAGATTTCCAGGCGTTAGCTCTTAACGCATCATCCCACCATGGTTTTTAAAAAAAGTACTTATAAAAACTTCTTTTCTTAAAAAAAAAAAAAAAAAGAAAAGAAAAGAAAAGAAAGAAAGAAACACCATTTATATACATGTATCGTCATTTTTCCTAAACTAGAGTGACAAACATTTGATAAACGTTTACATGTTAACTTCAATTCATTTATCAAGTATTTTCTGCATAGAAAGCTGTTTCAGAGAACTGATAAACATTTGACTAGTGTTACACATCATTTCCTCCTGTCTAATATATAAAGAAAAGAAATCTGTCGGAAATGTGAATTTCATCGTATTCTTACATTAAATTTATATACAGAACTCATCATAAAAGTTTATTTTTTATTATATTACTACATTTCTATAACGAAGTACAAAGTTGTGCTATTAATTTCTTATATATACATAAAAAGAAGGTATCGGATTGGTAAAAGTTTTTGAATTGAGGTTTTCGATGGATTTACACGTTTGATGTATCCTGATTATGATTTGAATATTTTCACAAAATGTCTGTGTATGAGTGTTCTTGTGTTTTCGAAAAATCGTTGTGTCCGTTGTATTTTGCAAATTAAGAGGCAGAGTATAATTTTAAGTTATTAAATAATTAGAATATGCTAAATAAACTAATTTTATACTATTATGAAATCCAACATTTTGTGCCATAAAAATTCTTTATTAAAAAAAAGTAATTTGAAAAACCTGCAAATATACGAATATTAGCGCCCGCTGAAAAATGATCATTTCATTTTATTTATTTCTCACTTCAAATAATTTATTTGCTAGCAAGCCAGTTCGAATTTTCCACACTTTACTTATCTCTTCATTACCTTTAAAATTTAAAATTATTATTATTATTTTATAGACGTCATTTTTTCATATACATGAATAAATTTAATATTTTATAATTTTTTTTTTCACGTGAAAGCATATTTCATTTTATGTTGAAAAAAAAATTACAACAATTAAAAATTTAAATGCCTATTTTAAAGTTATGTCTATTTTCAGATTTTAATTAATTTTAAAATATCTAATCAAAACTTCGTTACAAATAAGGTACCAGATGTAAGGGCGATTTTTTTTAATCCGTCAGATTAAACAGCTTAACGATCGGACAATTAGGTTTTTTTAAATTAAATAAAGTATGAAAATGAGGTGGCAACTTGCATGCACACACAGACAGAATCCAAGGAAATCTCTTAGCCTTTTTAAGCGTGACAGAGTCAGCCAGTCAGCGATGATCGTAGCTATATACGCTCATACATTTTAATTTTGTAAATACAATGATAATCTTAGCAACTTTAATTGATAACTCTTAGTTAGAAATTTGCGGAAATACATGTTGCACATTGAAATCATTGATAACTTTAAACAATACAAATTTATTTATCTTAAGATATCAAATTTAATGTGCTATTAAAATATAACATAATTTGATATGCATAAAAACTCAGATATTAAAAAAATAGTTTACTTTTGTATAAATAAAATAATAATATAATATAAGTAAAGAAAGCAATATATAGTAAAATTACAATAAAAGGAACTTTAACATCTATGTATAGCACGATCTTGTCAGTTTGATGTACATTTTACATAACGTTAATTAGATTTTGCTTAATTAGCTATGACTAATATGTCTTTTTTTTTTTTTAATTCCAAAATTTTGCATTAGAAAAAGAAATTAATAAAATATTAAAAAAAGATCAAAAAAGAAAGAAATCACATAAAATGTTTCAAAATCCTTATATAAATCGACTATTGATAGTTTTTTTTCTTTTTAGAGAAAACCGTAGAAAGGAAACCAAGCTACCATATGGAATTTATCAATCAAACAATTGTTTGAAAAGTTGCAGGCGTTAGCTCTTAACACATCAACCCTCCATGATTTTTTATTGTAATGCATAAAATTTGATAAAGGAAATGTTTATACAGTACTTTTTTTTTTTTTTTTTTTTATTCCACTTTTATATAAATATTCTCATTCTCCCTAACCTTAAGTGACTATTATCTGACAGATGTTTACACTTTAACTTCTTTCGATTTTCAAGTATTTCCTGCATGGAAAGCTGTTTGAGGAAACAGATAAACATTCGACTAGTGTTACACATTGCACATTCTGAGTAAGATATACAGAAATGAAATCCGTATACATTAATCAGGCCTGTCGCCTGTCAATTTCAGAGAGAATGGGAATATATTCGAAGCCATACATTGAAAGGTTTCATGGATTTCAAAGTCTAAAAAAAAAAAAAAAAAAAAAACATAATTTCTATCTTATATATATATATATATATATATATATATATATATATATATATATATATATATATATATATATATATATATATATATTATATATATATATATATATATAGATAGATAGATAGATAGATAGATATTATAAATAAATTTTTTACTCTAAAATTTTGAGCATATAGAATATCAATATTAAATAATATTTTCTAACCTTTTTATTAAAAAGATGTGGAAATTTTAGCCTGTGGACTCAGGTTTCTAGTGACCTTTATAGAAAGCGGTGGACAACATTCCACAAAAGCTAATTACATTACGCTACAAAAAAAAAAAAAAAAATCTTTTCGAGCCTTGATACCATTCTTGCTGATTCATATGTAAAATGACCTTCTAAATCTGAATATGACCTCCATTTTTTTCTATCACCCACCGTTTTCTCGGGACGTCACCTCTCCTTCAATTTTTATCACTCTTCAATAATTTTATTGTCATGAATTTGATTTGGAGAATGGAAAATAATTATTTTAACTCTTAAAATAATAATAATAATAATAATAATAATAATAATAATGCATACCAAATGATAATCTAATAATTGATTAATAAAATATAATAAATGCAACTTATAATTTTAGTGTCAAATCCCCCCCCCCCCTCCAAATCGTCCCCTTGCTGCAAATGTTCATGTTATAGAATTTTTCACCTCTTTAGGGCCTAAGAAGGTATTTAACAGTTAAAATATTTCTTTTTTTCCACTATAATACAAATATTTATATCCATAAAATTACCGAATGGTGATACAAAATAGGAGGCCGTCCTTAAAAAACGGTGGGTGATAGGGCAAAATGGCCGTCCTATTCGGATTCAGGAAATCAATTTTTATAAAAATTTTCAAACATGGTATTGGAGGCAATTTTCCTGTCGAGCAGTGTTACTGACCTTATTAGAATTTTGCATCCTTATTTAAAATAGAATTGGTTTGTGCTTGAACTAAGGATTTGAAGAATTTCATTTTGAATTTTAGGCAGATTTGTATGCAAAAACAGAACTATTTTCGATACATCTTTTACCCACGTATAACCTTGTAAAGTTATAGTTGTAATCGAAAGAAAGAAAAATACTTCGTTCAAGATTTGGTCAAATGCATTTTAAAGAAGTTTATAAAATGTCAGTTAGATCAGTGCAATATAGTTCTTGTGAAATCGTGTTCACCGCTTCCAGCCTTATTTTCCAAACCTTTTAATGAAAATTTTATAAAATAGTGTTTAAATGTTAATTTTTTATATACTAAAAATTTCAATGCAAATTTTTAACTATTATATTTTAAATAATATATATTAAAAAAAAAAAAAAAAAACTTTTTAAAACCCAAATTCTTAATGTATCTTATCACATAAATCTTTTCGAAGTTATGATTTTGCAAATTTTATTGCATTAAGGTGAAGGTATTAATATATTAAGGTGAATTGTATACTTTTTTTTTCTTTTATTCTTTTTAATAAAAAAAATATTTTGAATATATTTTGGCATTAAAAAAATAATAATAACAGTAATAATAAATAATAATAATAATAATAATAAAGAATCAAATTCAAACTTACTTGTAAATGACTCATATAACTCATTATAACTCGTATATAAACTCATCTTCTCATTTCACATCGATAGTTTTTAAACATTACAAAATCTCACCAAGCAAACTTTGTTGGCGACAACAATAGATTAAAGGATTAAAAGGTAATTTGTAACCTAGATTTATTTATTTACGTCACGAAAAAATTTTAACACCAAAGGATTTTGTATAATTTATTTTCCTAGACATTTATCCAGGATGATACACTGAGAAATCAATTGTTGCCATTAGAAATATTAGTTTAGTTAGTTTAAAAAAAATTCTAATTAACGCATCCATTAGCGAATTGCATTCCTTGATTCAGAAAAATTACCCCTATCTAATGGTACGAAGATTTTTACAACAACCCCCTCCAGTGGCCTACAACAGAAGCTGACTGTAACGTAGACAGGGTGTATGAGGATGAGTAGATAGATCTGTTTTAGACCAAACTGATTGGAATTTTTTTTCTTTCTTTGATATTTAATTAATTCAGATATAAAGTATACTGTGTTTTTATTTAACATTCCACTGCTGTTTAAAAAGTCACAATTTTACTAAAAAATAAATTATTTTTTTTAGGAAAAAAGGTATTTTATTGCAGAAACCCGTCAAATGCAAAATTTTTATAATTTTTTTATGAATAGAGTATAATTTTAAAATTTAAATACACGCATTATTTGTTTTTAGGGGATATTGAGAAACACTGTAGATTTTTTCTAGGCGAAAATCTACAGTAGTATTAAAAGTAGAAAGTTTTTTTAATGTTTTTCGAAGGTTTGAAAAAGTATACTTGGCGGGTTTCTGAAATAAACGGTTCAATTATATCACGTGGTAAATCTTGACAATTTATTCCATCAGTTAACGCATTTTCGCCCTTATATTTTTCCTGTTTTAAAACCCTAATCCTTGCCTTTTCGGCGTTTCTCTAATTCGTTATATTATGTAATAGATTGATGTTACATATTTTTATTTAACTGATAACGTTACGTCGGCGTATATTTTCGCCACTGCTATATATCATACATATGACGAAAGATAAAATTGAAATTAGTTAAACACGAATACGTTAATGCATCTCGATAAATAATGTAAAGTTTATGAGGAACTCAAAAAGGGAAAAGTTTTCTGCCCAAAATCGGGAAATACCACGACGGGGTTGTGTTCACAGAACGTGTAAATTGTTAATTCTAACAATGCTTTCGTTTGTGATTATGATTTATAACAATGTTCACGACACCATCTTTAAATTTGTAGACAGAATTATGAATCAAACCCTTCATAAAAGATAAATACGAAAGTAGATATGTATAAAATTTCCGATAATAAATCTCTTTTTTTTTTTTTTTTTCTGAACTGATTCATTTGATACCCTAAAAGCCTGTTATATTGTTGCGTCCTTGGGGGTTCGTGAGTTGACCCAGAATGAAAGTCAAAACTTACAGAAATTCAGTAATTTATTCACAGAAAGTTCCAGAAAAATACAGGTCTATAAATCAAGTATCAGCTTCAATTCAACCAGTAAACACAGCTTAAACAACAGCTGTCAATAGCAAATCCACAGTACAAACTGTATAGCAATAGCATTTAAAGCAAGTCTCTTTCAAAGAGGCTCAAAACAATGCAAGCATTAGCAAAGCTGGCTGAGAACTGAACTGACTGACTGCCTTGGCGGGAAAACGCTCCTTATGTACCCCTGTAGAAAAGTGTGGAAGGTTCCAGAAATTTCCATATCTCATCAGCCAATGAGATTAGAGCTTCTATATTTGGTATATCCTTTATAAGGATTTTCTCGCCAAGGTCGCCAAAAAAAACGCCAAGGTGGAAAAAAGTAGCCAAATTTGGCGCCAAATCCATTACCTGCCTTATTGGGGCTTTGTAATGCGTTTTTAAGGGAAAATAAGTCTATTTCAACGCTAAAACGACTAGAAATGCACAAAATTAGCACTTTATCAACTTACTAAGCCTCTTTGAGAGAATTTATACAAAAATAAACACAATTATTTACAATTTTGTAACAATATGTACAGAAAGGTTAAAGTAAAGTATATTAGATGCAATATGTTTTTGACAGTGCGATACAACCAAATAAGCAGTATTTAAACGACTGATCAATACCGCTTGATGAATGACCGTGTCAATGAATAATGTTCAAAACGACTACATTTTCATTGATTACCGTAGTGATTGATATTATTTTACAAAAGAAATGTTAACGTTTTCTATGATATTCCGTGTAAAAAATTTACCCAAATGCAATTTTGTGTAACTAAAATAAATCATATCTTTAACACACATTGCAAATAATAAGATAAATTGTCTAAGTACTTTGAGGAGAATAATGTATGAACAAGTCTAGGGGCAAAGTATGCTAAAATTCTATTCCCAGGTCTAAAATAAGGGTTTTTAAGATCCCTCTTTTTTCTCCCGACTCTTCCATCATTATATTTATAAAGGAATTTTCGTTTTTACTGATGGTGGAAACGTTCTGTAGAATATTACTATACAAATATAGCAGTGGAAGAGTCAGGGAAAAATACACAGTATAGTAACTTTGAAATAGAAAATTTGCAAAACTTTTTTAACTATTCTATAAAAAATTCTGAATTTTTCAATATTTCCTGGTGATGTCAAAACATAGCTATTATTAAACGTGCCATAAATACCATTCATACGTTGTCTAATTGTTACATCAGGATTGTTATACTTACATCAGGAACTTGTGGAATACCATAAAGTAATTTTGTTTCAGATGGCACATCATGAATTTCCGATGTTTTAAAGATGGTCATCTCTCCTCGATTTGATGTGGCCATCTCTTCTGAAATGGAAGGACAGCTATCCACTTAATTAAAAGCGTCATTTCCCCATTGTACGTCTTTATTTTAAACTTATGCAAAGATTGGTTATATAGGTGCATCAAAATTTCGTTTAATTAGGGAGGAAAAAAAAAAAAAAGAACGGACTTACTGTAAAACATTCAGATACCTAACTCAACAAAAATATTCAACAACTAAGTTAAATTAACGTTTCATTTACTTTTTACAATTAAAAAACACAGATGCACGTCGCAATAAAAGAACTCATTGAAATATTTCCTACAAACAAAGTTTATGCTGCCATCGAGAAACTAGTTTAAGAATTATTTAAATTGGCTATCTCTCCTCTATAGCCATCTATCCAAGGTTTACCCTACTATTTTTTTTTTTTTTTTTTTTTTAATAATTTAGTGTCTGAGGGGAAAAAAAATATATATATATATACATATATATATATATATATGTATATATATATATATATATATATAAAACCGCAATTGTACATGAAAAGGTAGAAAAAGTAAAATATGATTACACATTTTTTCTTTTTTTTTTTCAGCAATTTAAATCTGTTTTATAAATATCTTAAATAAAATGGAATGTACATGAAATAATAATAAAGCCTTAGCATTTTGACGACATTGAGATTTTGAAAACGTACAAAAAGGGATAAATGAATTTATATACAGTAACGTCTTTAAAGGGACTGACAGGAAAGGACGTATAATCGAAATTAAAAAATAACACTTTGATTACTACAAATTTAATGGCACTGAAGTGATGTGTGAAAATACTGATTAATGCGAGTAAATTTTAAGATATTTTTGAAAATAATACTTAAATTTAAAATAGTTAAAAATATATATATATTAATTAAATGTAAGGAAAATCATGTCATTAATGCATGATTTGGGTACTAATTCTTTATCTCATACCTCGAGATGTAGATACTCTTATCTTGAGTTTTGTAATACATCTGTAAATGCTATATGGACACATCTTGTGTATTAATTAACATCTTGTGTATTAATTAAGCGTAAATAAATATTACTTATGTCCATACCGACTGTTCATTAATTATGTAATAATAATAATAATAATAATAATAATAATAATAATAATACATTACAATGAGTAGGAAAGAATTGGGACTTCAATAAAAAGACGTATAAATGTAAAAGACGTATAAACGATGTTTTACTGTATTTAATTTAATGGGCAAATTGGAAGACATATGCTTGCTAAAATATTTGTAAGATGCGTTCTAACAGGATTATGTTTAAGAAATTTGCAAATACACTATGATATTTGAAGTAAGTTCTAGCCTTAAAATCACAAACTAGTATTTTTATGAAATTTTAACATTTCAAAGTGCTACACTGACAATATATATATATATATATATATATATATATATATATATATATATATATATATACCGCCTTTTCCTGGAATGAATAAGTGGTCATTTTCTAAATCCCTTAACTAGAAATATAGATTTCCGAGCTATGCGCATAAGGCACGCCAATAAACGGATTAGACGAAATGATCGAGAATTTCTAGTCTACATATTTCTAGATGGTGAAACAATATTCTGAATATTCTGAATCTTTTGTATTGCGACAAATTCTCGTTTGATTATCAAGAATTGGGTAATAGACCAAGATTATAGTTGCTGAAACCCGCCTCCTGTATTTGCATTTATTTGCAGAGATATTTAAATAACTTTGCCCTCGAGAATATAGCAAACGCTCTAGAATTCTAATAGGGGTTTCTAGAACTTACTTTCAATGAGGCTAGAATTTATAAGGATGACATGGAACTATTTTTTCTAGAGCCACAATTTAGATTCCAGATGTCAGTTACAGAATTTTTTCTCGGCGTATGTCCTCTTAAATAGACATTTGTTGATTTATAAACTTATATTCCTATTTATTCGTGATACAGTTTCAAATTTCTTATACCAAACCACGTGTTTCTTATAATTTTTTTTTGGATTTTTTATGCAATTTTATTCTAAATACTGTCACTTAAATGATCACGGTAAATATGTGTTTTCAGATTTAAAATTATTTTTAAAAGCATTTTATGTTGCATTTTATATGTTTCATCTGGAAAAAAAAGACTACAAAATACTTGCAGTTACAAAAGTATTAGTGTTATATGTGAAGTCTTCACTCCCACTGCTACTGTACTTAACTTATGTTAGTATTAGTGACAATCAGGAGACTTATATTAAGAGAAATCCAACTTTATTTTAATTTTGGAACGAAAAGGGGCGAATGGGTAAGACGGAACTCAATAATAGACTTAAACTAAGTAATTTTAAACTATCATAAAAAATATATATCTCACCACTTGTAGCTTACTAGTATGAACAGATGACTTGATAGGGAACTTTCTAGAGCGACGAGGAACACTTTACAAAATCTGAAATAGCACTCTGGACTATTAACCACCAACGGCACCTTAATCAAAGCGAAAATCAATACGAAATGGCGTCTACTTACAACGGCTATCAACACCCTTTACATATCCTGCAACACCATCCCAGTGACATAACTATCACTCTATTTAAAGTTCTCAAAAATAGGGTGACCATATTTTTTTCATTGAACTTGGGGACAAAGATGGCGGCGTCCTCGAATTTCGAGGACAAAAAAAATAAAAAAATAATTAAATCACCTTAAATTGTAAAATTTTAGTAATTTTTATGTATAAAGCACCTGAAAGAACTTATTTCAGCTTATTTATTATACATATAATAAATTACTATAATAAAACATTAATAACTTTATAACCGGCATCCCCAAATGTGCTGTAATTTTTTGGGGACGAAGGTAGTTTTGTCCTCGAGATTCGGGGTCTGTCCTTGAGATTCGAGGACATATGGTCAGCCTACAATACAAGTCACTTCATTTTACCAATTTATTTCCTTAAAGACTATCTGCATTCAAATCTTAAAACACCTTTCAAAATCTTCGTAGATCCTGTTTTAAATTTATCTAACTAACCAGAGCCTGATTAAGGGTGAAGCACACATTATTTATACTTACACCGTTATTTTTTAACAAATACTTTCCTCCTATAATAAACAGAAAATTCTCATTAAAAATTATTTTTAAAGAATTCTGGTGTCTAATAACGGTGAGTAAATTGGATTGTTTTACACCGTTCATTCTTTATAAAAAATATTTCCTCGTCAAAGCGTGGAATTTCTATGACATGAAGTAAAAAATAATTGTAAAAATATTCCGGTGAGAGCGGAGATAATGTATGCTTCCCCCTTAATCAGGCTCTGTAACTAACGATCCAATAACTAGACACTTCGTGTTAATCCTAATTCACCTTTGCTCGACACCATCAAGTAGCAGTCACACCCTTGACATCACCAAACTATGCTGGATCCAGCTAGAAATGCAACCAGTTCTGTGTTGCAACCGACATTCAATTCCAACTCGACGCTATCACTTTCAGCACTGACTTCCCCCGGTGACCTTTACTTCTTTAACTCGACGCCACTCTTACCTCACATGTTTGTGAAGAATCCGTGTAATGCATTAGTTTAGGCATAGTTCAAAGTTCATAGAAAAAAAAATGGCGTCATTATACCATATCAGTAAAATAATAATGTTTATGACAAAATAATAAGAATGAGAACTACAATAATTGTTTACAAAAATAAAAATTTACTATTTGTTAAAAAAGACCTATTTTTAAAAAGGGAATTATTGTTTTAATATCTTTAGAAAACTATTTATTAATTAAATTTGTTAACTAACAAGGAAACATTCAGACGGTGTTGTCTTCAAAACATATTGAAAAAAATATATATATGTATGTGATTCTACTCTTCATAAAACACCAGAAAGTGAAAAAAATATCGGCTGAAATGAATTACGGCGACCACAAAAAAATATCAAAATCAAGCATTTTTGGCAATTTAGAGCTGTTAGGCGATAAGTTCGAAAGCACCGTGTACGAACAGAACCGTGTTTTGCTTCTCCGCCAAGTACTCAAAACCAATCGCCTAACAGTGTGAAATCGCCACATATACTTAATTTTGATAATTTCTTGTGGTCGCTGTAATTCATTTCAGCCGATAATATTTTCACTTTCTGGTGTTTTATGAAGAGTAGAATCATGTATATATATATATATATATTCAATATTTTTTTAAGACGACACCTTTTGAATGTTTCCTTGTAAGACTACTCTGAATTACTAGCTACAGTGTGAAACAAGGAGATTTAATATTGAAACTCCTTGGTGTAAAACTATAACATATAACCCACATTTATTTTATATTTTTCATAAAAAAAAAGTTAATTTTTTCATTAGTTTTGACCAAACTCTTTTCTGCATATATTTAATATATGTATGTAGGAAATTCATACATTTCTATCATTTCTCTTACTTTCTAATATAATTGCAAATAAATATTTATCAGTCAGCTTCATCCTTGTTTCAAAATAAATTTGCATGAAGAAATTTTTGTTATCAATGATAATTATATTAAAAAAATTCTGAAGGGAGCAGTTGTTGAAATTTTTACTTCAGATCTGAATAACATACAGCGGGGGAAATTATGAATATGAAATGATGCCATCGATAAATTTATAAATAAAAAGACGAATTATTTTGTTTTAAAAGAGGTCGTTTTCTTTCAATGCTAATATCACAAAAATAATGAAATTCTATTTTGATAAAATGCAAAAGATGAAAATATTAAAGTGACTTAAGGATATGTATTTTTTTTTTCATTTTTATTTACATTTATTTGATTAAAGCAATTAAATATTAAAATATTCAAATGACGTAAGGTTATCGATTATGGAATGACTTTTGAGGATATTTCAAAAAGTACATTTGATAGTAAAAAGAATATCTTTAAAAAGTTTTTTTTTTTCTTTACCGATAGATTATTCTGAAATAAATTATGCAAAGAATGATTATTGTTTAACTTTGAAAAGAAAAGTGATTTAAGAATTGAAATATTTTTTATGTTCTTTGGAATAAAATTTTTAAATGTTTTTTTTCAATTAAAAATTACTTTTAAAAACCAATTTTATTTTATTTGTTTTTAAAAGTAATAATACAAATTTTAATTTAGGAATTCAAACACATTTTACAATTTTACATTTTATTGTGATTCAAACAATCAAATCTTTCAAAGCAAAATATGATTCACTTTTTGTAAATATTTACACAACGCAATACAAGGAGTTAAAACCAATCCATTGTTTTTTTTTTTTTTTTTTTTTTTTTTTTTTTTTAACCACAACCACACTGTAAGAAATTTCAGTAACGTTACTCTTATACAGTAGAACCTCGATTATCCGAAGTAATTGGGAGCGAACTTACTTCGGATAATCGAAATTTTCGGATAATCGAGAATTCATCAATAATCATCTAAAATATTTATCAGCACTCGTAGTTTGGAAAGGACGGCTTGCATACAAAAGGAATGTGGAAAAAAAAAAAAAAAAAAAAAAAAAAAAAACTTTAAAAATACATGTTTGTTAAGAGAAAATTTTGGATGATAGTAGAAAGTGAAAAAAAAAGTGAAGAAGAAACCGACTTCGGTTAACGGAGAGTTTCGGTTAATCGAGGTGAGTTTCGGTTAATCGAGGTTCGGATAATCGAGGTTCTACTGTACATCGGACACTTTCCTACTTTTTATAAGTTTGGAGCAGGTTCCTGAGAATAACAGGTTTTCGTCTGTGCAACGTTCCTGATTTCGGGAATGTACACTGTAAAAAAATAAATATTACCAGCTGCAAGAAACACTCTGTGATGCACTGTAAAAAAAATAACTATTAGCAGCTGCAAGAAACTCTCTGTGATTGGAGAAAATAATTATTTTCTCCAATCACAGAGAGTTTCTTTCAGCTGGTAATAGTTTTTTTTTTTTTTTTTTTTTTTTTTTTTTTTACAGTGCAGAGAGTTTTTTTGCAGCTGGTAATAGTTATTTTTTTACAGTGTACATTCCTGAAATCAGGAACGTTGCACAGACGAAAACCTGTTACTCTCAGGAACCTGCTCCAAACTCATAAAAAGTAGGAAAGTATCCGATGTATAAGAGTAACGTTACTGAAATTTCCTACAGTGTGGTTGTGGTTAAAAAAAAAAAAAAAAAAAAAAAAGCAATGGATTGGTTTTAACTGCTTGTATTGCTTTGTGTAAATATTTACAAAAAGTTAATCATATTTTGCTTTGAAAGATTTGATTGTTTGAATCACAGTAAAATGTAAAATTGTAAAATGTGTTTGAATTCCTAAATTAAAATGCCCTAAATATACCAAAAAAGTGCTGGATTTTTTTTTTTACTTTTACACTGCAGTTAAAAAAAAAAAAAAAAAAAAAAAACTTAATTGACATTTAGTTGTCGTCCTACCAGTTGGCGTGAGGGTAGCTCTCAAAATTTACAGATGGGAGGTGATGGGTTGGAATTTAGGTCTCGCCCTTTAGCCTAGTCATTGGGAGTTTTTAATTGCTTTTCGTAAAAAATTGGATGAATTGGGGATGAGAGCGTTTAGAAAAATCCTCACGGACATCTGACTTCTCAACAAACAACACACAAACAACTGCCCTTAATCCATACACTATATTATTATTATTATTTTTATTTAAGGACGGGGAGGGGGGGGGGTAAAAAATTTATTTCAATCTTAAATAAAAATTTTAAAAAATTAAAATTATGAACAATGAATGATAAAATCGATAAATTTATAAGGAAAAAATATTGTTAAGAAAAATGCTTTTTTTCAAAACAAAATTAATGATATTCTGATTTCATAGAATACCAAGAGAAAAATTATTAAAGTGACTAGAGGCTATGTAATTTTTTTTTTTTTAAATTCATTTTTACTTACATTTATTTGATTAGAGTTATTAAACATTAAAATTAGGTTATCGATTAGGAATTGTCTTTTGAAGCTATTTGAAAAGTACATCTGACAATGAAAATATTATTCAAAAAGTATTTTTTTCTTCAAAATGTAGAATTAATGAAAAGATTTTATGGGTACAAATAAGTATTAATGTATTCTAGAATACTATTTTTTAATAAAAAAAAATTGGGATTGTAAAATTTCTAAATCAAATGATATATAATTTTAGAATTTTAACATATTCTAAAATTTCAAATTTTTGAGTGATTTAAATAATTTAAAATTTACAAAGAAAAACGTAAATAAGTATAAATAGTTTAAAATTTACGAAGCAAAACATAAATAAGTTTTTGTAGCTATTGCAATGCATAAAACAATATCAGAAATAAAAACGGAACTATTGCTTCTTTTTTAACAATACCAGTTAACACGTTGAGCGCCATGTCAGCCATTCTATGTTCTAGATATTTTGTCATATATTCCTAAGTACTGAAGGAGTCATCTTGAAACTTGAGGAGTGTGCAGAACATGTTATACTTCAAACATTTCAGTGAAAGTTTTACCCCGAAAGTAAAAGCAGTACCAATAAAAAATTAAAACGTTGAGCCATCAACGTTGTCAGCCATCGGTGGCTGACAGTGAGAAATAGGATATAAAGCAGCGTCAACCATCGGTAGCGGATATAAAATAGGATACAAAATTAAAAACATTACATTTAATGATTGAAAATTTATTAAAAATTTGCTTAGTTTTTATTTGTTATAGGAGGAATCAATCATGGAATTTTAATGGATTTTAAGAATTTGCGTGGCGCTCAACGTGTTAAATTATAAAATATTGCATCTCTCATGCAATTGCGTAGAATTACAAAGCGACACAGTCGTTCTCAAATTTTATAGGCGGAAGTTGCTTGGTTTGAACGCTGCTCGTGGACATGAGAATATCTCTTCAGAATTTTCTGAGCTTTGTTACAAACATTTGGAGAATACAGGTTGTGTCTACTTAGAAAGGTACAAAAACAATCACACAACACAAACAACCTTTCAACTATTTTCGTGGTGTCAGGTAAACAACAACAATAATAATAATAAAAAAAAAAATTATACAGACACGACATTATTTCATTATTTAAAACATGAAAATCTGACATTGACAGATTTTAATTTAGTGCCAGAGGCCTACTGCTGAACTTGTTAATATCGACAAATTCATATTTAGTTAATTCGTGACGATCTAAATTCCATGATAAAGTTTTCATTAAATCAAACCAATGTGTTTCAGCTGCAGATACTGTAACAAATAACGTTGAAAGTCCAAACTGTCTTATAGCCGCAAAACAACGTTTTTTCTCTTTTTCCCAATGAGGGGGAGGTGTGCCTTGGGGGGGACTCATGTCAAAGGTGTGCCTTGGGGGGACGCATGTCAAAGTTGTACCTTGGGGGGACTCATGTCAAAGTTGGGCCTTGGGGGGACTCATGTCAAAGTTGGGCCTGGGGGGGGACTCATGTCAAAGTTGGGCCTTGGGGGGACTTCATTCAATAAATCCCCATTCAATAAACCGACTGAAATAGGCCCTTAGCACTATTAAGAGTGTATTATAAAAATTCGACAACGCTGTACCGACTGAAATAGGGATACTTTGGGGGGGACTCATGTCAAAGTTGGGCCTGGGGGGGACTCATGTCAAAGATGTGCCTTGGGAGGACTTCATTCAATAAATCCCCATTCAATAAACAGACTGAAATAGGCCCTTAGCACTATTAAGAGTGTATTATAAAAACTCGACAACGCTGTACCGACTGAAATAGGGGTACCTTGGGGGGGACTCATGTCAAAGTTGTGCCTGGGGGGGACTCATGTCAAAGTTGTGCCTTGGGGGGACTTCATTCAATAAATCCCCATTCAATAAACCGACTGAAATAGGCCCTTAGCACTATTAAGAGTGTATTATAAAAATTCGACAACGCTGTACCGACTGAAATAGGGATCCCTTGGGGGGGACTCATGTCAAAGTTGGGCCTTGGGGGGACTTCATTCAATAAATCCCCATTCAATAAACCGACTGAAATAGGCCCTTAGCACTATTAAGAGTGTATTATAAAAATTCGACAACGCTGTACCGACTGAAATAGGGATCCCTTGGGGGGGACTCATGTCAAAGTTGGGCCTGGGGGGGGGGACTCATGTCAAAGTTGTGCCTTGGGGGGACTTCATTCAATAAATCCCCATTCAATAAACCGACTGAAATAGGCCCTTAGCACTATTAAGAGTGTATTATAAAAATTCGACAACGCTGTACCGACTGAAATAAGGGTACCTTGGGGGGGACTCATGTCAAAGTTGGGCCTGGGGGGGGGACTCATCATAGTTGTGCCTTGGGGGGACTTCATTCAATAAATCCCCATTCAATAAACCGACTGAAATAGGCCCTTAGCACTATTAAGAGTGTATTATAAAAATTCGACAACTGTACCGACTGAAATAGGCCTCTAGCACTAAAAAAAACTGTGAAATTCTTTTGCAAAATAGAATACAATCAATAATAATAAATCATCCTAAAATTATAAACCTAATCAATTAAAAATTTTACGATATTTTCAACTGCGTAGTTAATAAAATAAAATAAAATAATCAAGAAAAATAAATTCCCTTTAAAAAACAGGACTTTCTAGACAGCGAAAAATAAGCTTATACAATTTAATTAATAACTTTCTTCCTGATAAAAAATTTGAAAATACGGCTTCAAAATGCACACGGAGATGTTACAAACTATCTGTGTACCAAATGTCATGTCTGAAAGTGCGGTATATTTTTCTGTAGACAGCTGACGGACAGACACAATCATTTCGCTTTTACTAATAAAGATACATTTATATACATTTGAGCGTGGTTTTACCTTTGACTAGAGCTACGCATTGTTCAACTGGCGACAGTTTGGGATTTAACCTTGAACACACATTTATGACGTAAAATATTAGAATTTATCTCAGTTCGAGTATGGAGATCTTTTATCCCTCTTATACACAGATACTACATTTCTAATTTATTAACCCCTTATCTGCCGACGAAAAATGAAATTCGCTTCTCGGTGCCACTAATTTTCACACAGGCGCGCGTCGTTATGCGTTCACTGTTTCTGAAATATTTCCTTTTCCGACTCCTACGACTTCCCATCTGCCCTGAACTAAGTAAATTATTCGAAAATTCTCTCACGTTCATTTAATTGCATTCCAAAGCATTGGGACCAATTACACTAACAATGTAACACAAAGGATAACGCTTCAGAAAAGCGTATATATACGCACAGGTCAGTTAACGCATTGGCTCAGCTAGGTGGGTATATAAGTCCGGGACAGGTAAGAGGTTAAAAATATTATTTCGAGCAACGTATTTACTCCCACCCCCTCTCATTAAATAAAATAAAATAAAATAAGATAAATTAGGTAAACAAATAAAATAAAATAAAATAAATAAACATCTATTCAACCTTGATCTAAGTAAAACTTGCATGCAAAAAAATCTGTCTTACTGATAAATATAATTTTAAAATCCACGAGTAACAGCTGAAAAAAAAAAAAAAAAAAAAAAAAAAAAAGTTATTAAATCCTTAATAACATAAGCATTAAAAAAATGTGAATAAGAAATCCCAACCATAATAAATTTGTTAATAAATTCATATTATTTTTCTTTAAAAAGATATTGCAAAAAAAAAAAAAAAAAAAAAAAAAAAAAAGAAAGAAAAGTGCGAATTAATCTTATGCTAAAAATGAAATTATGAGAATGACTGCAGGGCACTTATTTTCATTTTACTTGCGTTTATTTAATTAAAGTAATTATATATTCAAATATTTAAATGAGCTTATCGACCGTATATTAATTTTGAATAAACCTGAAATTTGCATTTGTTGCAAGTATACTTTCTCTTTTCTTTCCATGATCTTTTATTAAAATACTCTAGTTGGGTTTTTTTCTTTGCGTTAAATTGTTGTATTTAATTTGATTTGGTTTGTAGCTCTGTTGTGTTTTGTTTGCCCAGAAAGGGTAATGAGATCGGAATGTACGGTTTAAAGAGCAAATATCTACCATTGAATCGGGAATTGAACCCCCTCACCTGGTGACTGAAAGCTAGAACGTTCTTTAATCGGCCATCCAATGGACAACGAAGTTGAATAAAACAAAATACCTCGAAAATATTGTGAATAATAATTATACTTTTTAAGTAATATATAAGGGTAATCTATGGTGTATTGTAGTGTTATTCACACAAGAAGGATAAAGTTCATTTTTTTTTTTTTAATTATTATTTAATATACAGAAATTAGGACTCTGCCAAATAATCGATCAACTCTTAGTCCAGAGGTTTTTTTTTTTTTTTTAAGGGGACATACGACTATTAGAACTTTAAAAAACATTAATTTAATCAGTCATTTTTTAAGAAAATTATTGTTAACTAAGATTCATTGAGCATGTCTAATTGTTTATTATGTATTTTGGAATATAATTTAAATTCGTGGTGAATTATTTAATAATTTATGTGTTAATAATAAATGTGTTTTTTTCACCTTGTTCACAGGATATCTCTGAAACTATTTAACATTTTTTCTTGAAATTTTCACAGATTATGTAAAATATCAAATCCTTTAAACTGAAAGTAAATTTGTATCCCCCATATTTTTCATACAGGTGATACTTCAGATTTTAAGGAAAAATAAATGATCTTTAAACTTATATATATATATATATATATATATATATTTAACCTAAATTTGAAACAAATTTAGGTTTTGATTGAAATATCTGATATGTTACATAATCTGTTAAAATTTCAAGAAAAAACATTAAATAGTTTCAGAGATATCCTACGCGCGCACAAAAAAAAAAAAAAAACAAAAAAAAAAACATTTATTATTAACACATAAATTATTAAATAATTCACCGCAGAATTTAAATTATATTCCAAAATACATAATAAACTTATACGTAACAATTAGAGATGCCCAATGAAGCTTAGTTAACAATAATTTACTTAAAGACTAAAATTAAATCGATTTTTTTTAAAGTTCTAAGCATCGTATGTCCCCTTAAATCGAGTTAGTTTGATTAATTCGATTAAAATTTTACGAAATCCGATTAAATTTTTTAAACTATGAAGCGAAATCAAAAATGTTAAATGTAATTCCGTCTAAAAAATATTATCTCATATATCTTGCTAACAAACATTCTAAAAACTTCCATCGAATGATGTAGGAAAAAAAAAAAAAAAAAAAAAAAACAATTTTTTCTCAAAAGAAATCGTTACATATTTGTTTATAGAAAGAGGATATATATCATTAAGAGGCAAAAAAAAAAAAAAAAAAAAAAAAAAAAAAAATCCCTAATTAAATATCTTCGAAGTGAAACATAAATTTAAAAGGGAGCATATTTTTTTTTTAAACAAGTTAAAATATGATTTAAATACGATAATTAGTAATTTAAAACAGGAAATAAATAAATTAAGCTTACATTATTAATCTGGGCGAAAATTATTTTCCTTTTCCTCTCTTTACATTATTGTTTATTTTTTATTAATTTTTTTATGCGATAAAACTTTTGTTTTCAGACAACTATTTTGATATTGTTTTAATTTGCAGTAGCTGACCTTGAATCAAGCATATATATATATATATATATATATATATATGATATCTCAGGTTTTTCAACTGTATAAAGCCTCATCGTTCAACCGACTGCTACGAAAATTAGTACACTTCTTGAGCAGGACAATATCTAACTAAAGCCTCATATATCTTAATATATATAAATCTCGTGTCACAATGTTTGTCCTCAATGGACTCCTAAACCACTTAACCGATTATAATAAAATTCGCACACCATGTGCAGTTCGATCCAACTTGAGAGATAGGATAGTTTAAATCTCAAATTATAGTCGCAATTTTAATTTATTGCTAATTATTTGTCTGTTATTATTTGACAGTCACAATTATCTGTTAACTCCAAATGATTCTAACAGATGTCGATACCTTTCGACTGGGTTGAAATGAAAGCTGAAATATATTTGGTGCTGCCATCTACACAAAGAATCTTCAACTTTTTAACCTATTAATAAATTTCGTATAATTCAATTATTTCCACTTTTTAAATTTTTGGTGTTAGCATAGCCGGCCACGTGTTACTTAGACTGAAGTGTAAATTGAATTCATATTATAATGAAGATAATACAGTGAAATTAATCCTGTTTTTTACTTATTTGTGCTTCATTGATCAAAACTTTATAATTTAATCTGTATATATATATAAATTACGTGTCACGATGTTTGTCCGGGATAAACTCCTAAACTAAGGAACTGATTTTGATGAAATTTTGCACACTGTGTGCAGTTTGATCCAACTTGAGAGATAGGATAGTTTTTATCTCAATTTATTGTCACAATATTGTTTTATTGCAATTATTTGTTAATTATAGACCTTTATTAAAGTTGCTCCAAAATATCTGTGAGTTCCATTAATTTAATTGTTGCCAAAAAAAAAAAAAAAAAAAAAAAAAAATACGAGTTCATTTTCTTTCGACATAAAAATAAATACATTTAATCAAACGTGAACGTTAAAAAATTATAAAAAGTTAAATTATGCATCTCACGAAAATTGACGTCATAATCAATTTAAAGATTTTATACACATTGATAAAGTGCTAATGTAGTTCTATCATAGATATAGTAATATATATAGATCTCTCATCCCCATGTTATCGTAGAAAGATTTTTGATGCCGAAAAAAGATAAAAAATAAAAGCTTTGGAAACAGCCATTAAGTGGTATTGAAAAAAAAAAAAAAAAAAGAAAAAAAAAAAAAAAAGAAAAAGAAAAGAAAGAAAGAAATATGAATTTGAAACTGTATCTGGAGTCTTCCATTCCCCTTTAGCAAATAAATTATTCATAAATTTTATTTGCTAAAATATTAGTATGTATTCCCGTGTGTATTCACTCGGGGAAAGACGGCCATATTTTGGTAAAAACGTCGTCTTTTCCCAAATGAAAAGGAATAACTTTTTTCTCCCCAATGATCACTCTATTCTATATATGCTATACTATATCTATGAGTTCTATACGCAAGCGAAGTGTGACTCACTGACCGTCTGTGCAGCCAAGAAAAAGATTTCCTATGTTAATTGCCCACTGGATTTTTTGTAAGAAATTATTAAAAATCGAGGAAATTTATTTCCCGATTTTAATCCTTATATTTGGGTATAGATATGTATTAGTTATCGCGGGTGTTAGATTGAATTATTTTGCTGTCAAATTGACAAAATTTTAATTTTAAATTTTTAAACTCTGTCGCCCTTGGCTTTTTTTATTATTATTATTATTATTTGGCGATCAAAAGCGTAACACGAAAATATACATGCCAGATGTATGCATTGTACGAAATGTAATATGTATTATTCATTGTACGTATGTATGACATGTAATATGTATTGTACGAAATATTGTTTCATATTATTCATTACTCTTTTAATATAAGTTGTTAAAATAACCATGATTTTTGAAAGGAATTAAATATTTTCGCCAGATAATTTGGCGATATTCTTTTTTTTTCGCCAAGGATGACAGAAATGAAATCTATTCCGCTGCAAAATATTAGTATCTTACATCAGATATTTTATTTAGACATTTGAAAACAAATTTGACTTCAAACTATGATAGAATATTTATCATTTTCCTTTTAATTTGTATATTATTAGTATATTAAAATTTAAGAGCATGGTATATAAAAAGTTTTTTTTTTTTTTTTTTTTTTTTTTTTAAATCTTATAATTATTCTTATCTTAATCCTCAATGTTTCCCATCTTTATTGACTTGAATTTACTATTAAAATTTTAACATACTCAAAAACTTCTCATCACTTCGTTAAAATACACTAAACTTTTCCAAAATCTTTTTGTATTTAAAATGATACATGTATTTACTTTAAATGTCCAATATTTCATAAGATTTCCAATTTTAAAGTTTTAAAATATTTATCAAATTTACTTATTTTTCTGGTTTAGCCTTATTGTTTTCCCTTTTATAACTACAGCTGTTGCCCTCTTTAAAATATTTAAAATGATGAGGTCATTTAATAGTAAAATTATCCATTATAGCATATATTATATTTCACTCCTCCATAAAAATTGATTTTAAAATCGTCTGTTTCTTTTATACTTTTATTTTAATAGAATTTTAATAGAATTTAATTTATATATTAGTCATTTTAGCAATTTTATCCAAAGTAGCATTAGAAATAATATATATCACTTCTCCATTAAAATTTATAGGACCCTACAATAAAATTAATTTGTGCTTAATATCAACACTACGAAAATTTTTATCAATCGCTTCCAAATTTTGACCTAAGTTTCAAATCTCAACCCTGTGGGTTTTTACATCGGCTACAACGTTTTCGTCTTTGTTCGTAAATAATAATTTAACTGTACTAAATAGTTTACAGCCGTATAATTCAACGTATAACTTAGTCACAGCAACGCGTGGCCGGGTCTGCTAGTATATATATATATATATATATATATATATATATATATATATATATATATATATATATATATATATTTAGGTCAATCAGATAACTGTTTAATATACTACATAAAAACGACATTTTAACTTTAATATTATAACATTATTAAATAATAATAATAATAATAATAATAATAATAATAATAAATGTATTTGGTATAAAAATAAACGTACTTCTTTTTATATCGAAAAAAAATGACACGTAATAATTTTCTTTTTATTTAAATTGAGGTACAAAACGCCTCTTTTTTTTCACGCTTTTTGAATATTTAGACCATTTAAAGAATATTTTTCATTTGTTCCTTCTCAAATCAAGTTAAAAAGTACATAAAACAAAATTAAGAAAAATCATGTTAAACAAATGGGGTTATAGGTCCTCTTGGCGAAATTTGAAATTTGGCATTGAAGTTGCTTGGACGTTTCTCACAACGATCGTGAAATACTCAATTGAGATAACCATTTTAATTTATCCTAAAACCAAACAACAAAATATTAAAGTCGCCAAGTAGATCCTATACTAAATCTATACCAAAGATATTTTAAGACATGGACATAATAACCGTTACTAAGGAACGGAACATGGTTACAACAAATCTTTATATAGAAGAATAGATTTAAATAAAGTCCTTTCGCACTAAATTAAAATTTGTTTTGTATCATTTGTTTCTATACCAATTAAATAAAAAAGCCTCTTTTTTCGTTTTTGTTTTTGTATCAAGTAGAATTAGAAATACTTTAAGTTTAAACTTTTAGATAAAGCAGATATTTACTTACAACACACAGAAAATCAAGAATCTCATTTTAATTTAAAGATGTTGACTCTTGGTTATAAATATATTTTCTCCTTCTTATTTATTAAAAATTATTCTGGAAGTAAAATGTAAAAAGGATTATTTATTATTTGTAACAAAAAGATTCCCATCTTTCTTGTTACAAATAAAATTTGCATACAGAAAAGTCACTAATATAGATCGATGCATTTTAAAAGGGAGCAGATGTTAGAGAGAAAAAAAGAAAAAGTAATTTAAATCTTCAAGAAAATAGCATCGGAAATTATGAATAAGAAATCGTGGCTTTAATAAATTTGGAAATAAATTCATCACATTTTGTTATTAAAAATCTTTCAAAATTAAAATATAAAACAATTAGAATTTTGAATGTATTCAATGCCAAAAATGAAATTGCGAAAATTTTTGCAGAACATTTTTTTTTTTAAATTTTATTTACATTTGTTTAATTAAAGTAATTATATATTCAGATATTTAAATGATCTTATTCGACCATATATTACTTTAAATAAACTTTTAAATGTGTACCTGCCATATATAAAAGAGTCTTTTCAAATTATAATAAAATTTTCCAGATAAGTATATTTTTTTTCTCTTTCAAAACATTCTAAATAGCATTTAAATTTTAAAACTTTAATATTAATAATAAAAAGGGGTTTTCTAGAAAAATAAATAATTAATTAATATCCTTCTAATAATCAAGGTTCATTTAATTTTATTCTACACACTTCTGTCTTAATATTATAAAAAATTAAAATTAATAAAACTAATCTTTTTCGGTAAACGCTCTAAAATATAATGTTTTACATGACCTGACAAATTTCAGGGACTACTTGTTAGTTTATTGGTCTTTAAATGGTATAATTAGTATATATGCTCTATTATTAAAAAAATAATAATAATAATTAAAAAAAATAATAATAATAATAGATAATCTCATTAGACTAATGTCGCCATTTTTTTCTTATTATATCATTGAACTGAGTCCACGAACTTAAATATTGTCCATTTTTAAATCTTATTTTATTTTTTATTTCATTTTGCGCGCGTGATTTTTCTTTCCTATTTAAAAAAAAAAAAAAAAAAAAAAAAAAAGTAAATAAGTAAATGAATAAATAAATAAAGACTTTGGTGAATTTCTGGCAAAAGCAGAATTTAGTTCAGTGCGGAGGATTAATAGTTTTTTTTTTTTTTTTTTTTTTTTTAATTATAGCATCACTTTCAAATTATTCAATTATAATTTCGATAAATTTTCGATTTCGATAAATGTCCAACTATCGTAAAACTGGTATCGTAAAACTCGGTAGATTGAGACTAATAGTCCTCAGTTCAAAAAAAAAAAAAAAAAAAAAAAAAAAGAAGAAGAAGAAGAAGAAGAAGAAAAATAAACTTTCTAATTTACTTAATTTAAAGAAAAATTTTTTCAGTTAGAACTTAAGATCAGCAAATGGTGATAATTTTTTGGTATGTATTGCTTAAGCTATCTCATAGAAATAAGTCACCATAGAAAAGCGCGTACAATAATACTGGCGGCAGCAAAATTATTCGAGCTCTAGCAATAATTCCTATATAAAAGAATGTACACCTTATTAACTTTGTTAAATAAAGTTTGCCGAGTCATGTTCTTAGTTAGTCGAAGAACATGATTCGACAAGAATTTATTTAACAAAACAGCATTAAGTGTACTCTTCTTAACATAGAAATTATTGCTAGCGCTCGAATAATTTTGCTGTTAAAAGTAAGCGGCTCAGCATAATACAAAATAATGTCCGCATACAGCAACGCCAAATGCTAAAAGAGGTCGGGCGGAAAATGAAAACAGTCCTTATACTTCGCATGACATCAAGATCTGTAGTAACTTCACAACGATTTAATTTAAATAACGATGAGGACGACAAAATAATAATAATAATAATAATAATAATAATAATAATTATGCTTAAATATATTTGAACTTATTATAAACTCCATTGCATTCAAAGAAATGCAAGTGGGTTCATGCTATCATGTGTGAATAGATTTTATTTATTTATTAAGATAGTTTACTGCGGTACTTTTATTTTTTAATTTATTTTCAATTTTTCTTTCGCGTGTTCTTAACTTTATTCTATTTCCCTTTTGTTTACGTTTAAATTAGGCTGACCAGATCAAAGTACCTTTATAATACAGAAGCGTTAAAAATTGCTACAATTATCCAATTATGGAGGTATTTTTTCATTCCTAATAAATAAGGACCAAAAATAAAGTATTAGTGATTAATAATTTACTTTCTACATTTTTTTTAACTTAGAAAAATGCCTTCAATAAAAAAAAAAAAAAAAAAAAAAAAAGAAGTTTGTCTTTTGTCTTGTCCCGTTTGTCCCCAGAAAATGGAGATATTTGGTCAACATAGCTTAAACCCAATATGGGTGGGGGAAAAATGGTAAAATATTATTATCATTAAAATAAACAGTCAAACAACAGTTATTTGTACAATCATTAACCAAAGTCACATATAACGACCATATAATCATTTCAAGTATCACAGTTATTGTTACTTTCTTTCTTGGCTGGTAAATGGGCTTTATATATATATATATTACTTTTTCAGGCATAACTGAAATATAAAATTTATTATTTAATTAAAATTGTATTTAAAAAACCACGAGGGAGTAGCTATTAAATAACAGTTACAATAATTCTTGATTAAGACGATTTTAAGAGTTATTAATAAAAACCTACCCCCACACTCCATTTTTTTTTTTTTTTTTTTTTTTTTTTTTTTTTTTTTTGAATAAAGTATAATTAATTTATAAAAAAAAAAGAAAAAAAAAATTCATTTACTAACAATTAAACATCTGAATGATGGTACAACAGAAAATAGAAAATAAAAGAGCATAATGACTATAGTAAGTTCTTTTCGTTTAACTTGCAATTATTTTTTGGACTAATTATATATTCGAATATTAAAGTCAGCTTATCCATTCTAAATTGCCAGAAGTTGTTTTAAAAAATGCATTTAACGCTAAAAAATATTTATCTATTTTTTCAGGTATTTATATACATACATAATGAGGATATATCTAAATGAAATATATTTGATTGGGAAAGTTTTAATAAAAATTGAAGAAATTGGTAAAATTTAACGCGATTTGGCAAAAAAGTTACTTTCCTAAGTTATTATTATTATTAATGTTAAGAAAAATGTGTTAAAATTTTCGGTGATAGAGAGTGCTACATAGACACAATAACAAAAAATAGAAAAATCGTTCGTCTTGAAACTGTAGAGTTTTACAGTTAATAGCTCAGTTTTCCTTTTTTTTTTTTTTTAACTTGCACATAAAATTTTATTTTAATCCACTTCCTTTGTTGCAGTTAAAGGATACCATTCGTGGTAAAAACTCCTGCAACTGTATATGATATATGCTACAGTTATCGGTGTTTTAATTCGCTTTTAAACTATAATTTATGGTGATGGCGACACATATCGTCTGAGTGATATGCTTATAAATATTTGTCTTCATTCAAATAAAAATTATTTTCTTCGGAAAATGTATGGTTTGATTTGGTACAGCGCCCTCAATTAACATAAATTTTAACTTTTTTCCTTTTATATAAATAAAGAAAAAAAGAAAGAAAAGTATAAGAA
The DNA here is from genome assembly GCA_963930645.1 of Salticus scenicus. Classification (NCBI taxonomy): domain Eukaryota; kingdom Metazoa; phylum Arthropoda; class Arachnida; order Araneae; family Salticidae; genus Salticus; species Salticus scenicus. Next base: position 7,713,133 of record CAWVNO010000001.1, on the reverse strand, counting down.
AACAAGAACGAAAAATCATACAGTACACATTGATTATTAACACTTTTCAATTGTGCCTACTTTATCACAAACTGACAGACAAAAGTACTGAAAGTTATACACATAGACTAATCAAATTCATAATCACTCTTAAACATTGTTGGAAAGCGTTAAAAATGAGTAATGCTAAAGAAAATGCAGCCCTTAGATTCGAATCGCAGCCCTTAATGTATCTAAATATTTTAGTGTATACCTTTAAATCTGAAGATTAACCATATAATATTTTACGCAAAACAACATTTTAGCGTATTAATAATGAACGACAATTTCTTTATGATTTTTACAGTACGTAGTTATTTAAATGGGATTAATAAAAATGTCTGTCCTAATACGCAATACATTCGCATCTTTTGGGGTGTCCCTGTACACAAACCAGTTGTAGAGGATCTCTTATGTCATTTCAAATAGGAAACATTCCATAGTGAAGTTGAATAACATGTATCATTAAAAAAAAAAATCTGTAAATGTTTACGGACACTGTAGGCGGGTAAACGGATAGATAGACACATGGATAGTCGGGCAGACAGATACACAAATTCAAATCACATTCACAAAAATCGTTAGAATGTGTTAAAATGCTTAATGTAAACGAATAGGCAATTCCAACAAATTTCAATAATAGCCATTAATATAACTGAATATTTTTGTATTGCCCGGTTAATCGTAATGCTAATTATGCTATATTCTACATAAAGCATCCTTTTCTGCATGTAGATAACATCAATTTCATTAAGGTTTGTGCAAAGTAAAGTTGTTATTAAAACTTGATTTCTAGCAATACATCTTATAGAATGCAATGCTTGGAATACTTTCGGTTACCCCTGTATACTCAAACCAGTGGTGTTATTTACTCCATAGAAAACATCCGATAGTGAACTTGAATAACATATTTAAATTTCGTTAAGATTTGTGTAAGGTAAAAGTATTAAATGTATGTTTATAGAAATATCTCTCATAGAACACAGTGTTTTGGAATACATACGGTTTTCATTGTACACAAACCAGCAGAGATATTCACTTCATTTTCAATAGGGAACATTTGATAGTGAACTTGAATAACATATATCATGTGCAAGTATTTCCATAAACATTTACGTGAGTTAGAGCGCGGATACACAGACAGACGTGCAGACAGATAGACGAACCGAAGTCATTAACACTTTTCAACCTTTTTGAAAGTTTCAAAAAGGAAAAGAAGAAAAAAAAATGAAAGAAAGAAAACTTTAGGAGAATAAATTTTCTCAATGCCTTTTAAGGATTTGAAGGAATTCTACCAATTCATTCAACATTTCAGAATTTTTAAAATATCTATAGATTTATGGGGCATGCAGTATACATACATGCACACATACATACATATATATATATATATATGTACACAGAGAAAACATATCTGTTATATATGTCTTTTGATTAACATAATTTAAGTTAAAATCGCTAAAATGTGGAACACAAATTTATTTAAATTTATGATTTAAGAATATTTGAATCTATTATACATACTTATTTACTTATTGAAACAAAAATTTTCAAATTTGACAATAATAATAATAATAAACATGTAAAATGGGGGATTGCAAGAGCTGGACAATTTCGCTTGACATTTCTCCAAATACGCCGGTACCTCTGTTTTAGAACTCAGAAGACTATCTGTACTGCAGTGATGCTGAGTGTCTCGAAGTATGGTAGCTTCGCGAGCATTAAAACTATGGAAGAAATTCTGTCTACGACAGAATTTAATTTAGTACGACATGACTACTTATATTTGTATTTTAACACCCTTTCAAATAAGTATATAAATAAATAAAAATAAAAATAAAACTGAAAACACTAGTCTAAATAATCAGGGAAGATTCAGCCGAGACCTGTTGGTTCTGTGGTCAGAGTACACAGCTACGAACCCGAAAGTTGTGAGTTCGATCCTCACCGATGGGAAGTGAAAAAAAAAAAAAAAATATGTATGTCTGAAAACACTAGTCTAAATATTCAGGAAAAATTCAACTAAGACCTGTTGTCAGGATACACAGCTACGAGCCCGAAGGTTGTGAATTCGATTCTCGCCGCTGGGAAGTGATAAAAAAATATATATGTGTTTACTGATTTCACAAAATATTTTAAGATAAAGTAAAAAATTAAATGGTAAAACTGGATATTGGCAGGCATTTTCGAAGTGGAACACTATAAATTGGTCACGACGCAAAATGCCAGATTGAAAGAAATAGTTCTGTCGTACTAATAATAAAAGAAAGAAATTGATTTGAAGCTTATTCTTATATAAGTGTCGTATCATCTCTATTTTCTTAGTAGAATTATTTACAAATATTTTCTTTTTCTTCTCGTAAATCTGTTCAAAGTAGCTTGTCTCTCTCTCCCTTTTTCTAAACATAATTAGTATGAAATTTTTCAATATTTAATTATCATTATATTTTAAATACCACGCGGGCGCAGCTGTTTAATGACAAATCATAAATCTTGTTTAAAATAATTTTAGGAATTATGAACAAAAAAATAGTCATAATAAATGTTTTGAATAAAATATCCCATAAAAAAAATTCTTCTATGATTGTCACGTAAAAAATATCTGAGTGATAATACGAAAAGGAAAGAAAAAAAAAAGAAAGATAGAAATTACTGAAATTGGCTGGAGGCTGTTCCTTTCGTTTATCTTGCATATATTTAATTACACTAATTATGTATTCAAATATTAAAGTTAGCTTATCGATTGTTAACTGCCTGGAGTTGTTTTAAGAAGTGCTTTTGATGCTAAAATTTAATTTTTTTTTTCCCTTATGTAATCATTTTTTTTTCTTTTTATATATAATAATAAAAAATTGAAAATTAAATATTATATTTTATTGGGAATTTTTTTTTAAGCTACATTTAGCTGAAAAGAAACTTTTTGTCATAACAAAACACCTTCTTCTACATTATTCTATATAAATTCACTCATAACAAATAAGTTATTAAAATTATTTTTTCTAGATATTCCCTAAAAAGTAAAATTTTTACTCCTAAATATAATTTAAATGGTTTTTATTGTTGTTGTTCAAAATTAAAAAAAATGATGATTTTGTTTTAAATTTTCGCAGATCTATACACACTGTATACATCTACTCTCCACAAATTATGGTTCAACTATTCGTTTGAAAGGTATTGACGAGTTCTTTTGAAACTATACCATAATGAAAATTTGTCCCACTTGAGTGACGAACATTCTCCCATGGGGAAAATGAGTTTGTCCTACGTGTCTAAAAACTGTCTCCTTCATCATTATTATTATTATAAATTATTCTTTTAAAATTTAGAAAGTTTTTAACAATTTAAGTTTTAACTAACAATAGTTCTCTAACAGTAGATTTCACTAACAACAATTTGCATTGTGCACTTTATACAAAATTTTGTCCTATACGTACGTTAAAAAAAAATTATAATGAGCGGGATGGCAACGCCACCAGTTGGACGATTTTTCCCAAAAAGTGATAGACACTACTTTAAGTCAATGGGCAGAACTTTATAATATTGTACGAAATTATGTGGAGTGTAATTCCTGAGATAGCGTTGCCAGAATATTGTTGTCACACACATAAACAGACACACTGAAAGCCATTTTCTAAAAATTGTCAAAACGTGTTCTAGGCATCTAAAAACCTGTAAATCCATCGAAAACCGGAAGTCAATAGTTTTTACGAAACCAATATTTCGTCTATTGAATATAGAAGAAAAGTACGTTGAATCAATTTGCGTGAATACTGGATAAAAAGCAGTGATGTTGTGCTTCAGTATTTTCCGTTTAAACCTATACGAGGTGTGGCTATTAAATAACGAGACTAATGCTGCTGCAGACGAACTACATATGCGCCAAATCCGAACGACCAACAGTTGTGCAGCGTAAAGCCTTCTCTGTCGATTGCAGTGCCTCCCGTGTTTCTAGAGAAATCAGTCTGGCCGTAACCTTCGTTTGTGTAAGAGATGTTTGTTTCGTTTTGCCGAAAATATGGCAAAGAATTGTCGAAAAAATTTGCATGAAACTTGGTAAAACCACTAGTAAAACTTATCTTTTATTAAAACAAGTTTATGGCAATGAATGTTTATCACGTGCGCGAGTTTTTGAGTGGTTCAAGCATTTCCAAGATGGCCGAGAAGACGTTGGAGATGATGATCATTTTTTTTTTTTTGACATTCATGGAATTGTGTACCTTCACTGGGTTCCTGAAGGTCAAGCTATTAATCAACATTACTATCTTGAGGTGCTTGCTCAACTCCGTGTAAGAATAAGGAAAAAACGACCCGAACCGAGGAAGAACAAGTCATGGGTTCTCCATCAAGACAACGCGCCGGCTCACACTGCATTGTCTGTCAAGACGTTTCTAGCCAAGTACATCATCCCAGTTTTAGACCATCCGCCTTATTCGCCTCACCTGGCCCTACGTGACTTTTATATGTTCCCCAAAGTCAAATCTGCATTAAAAGGAACAAGATTTGAGTCAGTTGAAGCTGTGAAAGAAATAGCGGCACGTCTCATGCACGAGCTTGCAGAAGAAGACTTCCAGCACTGTTTCGAACAATGGAAAATTCGCATGGAGCGTTGTAGGGATAGAGGAGGGGTGTATATTGAAGGTGATAGTAACTAAATATGTGTAAATTTAAAATAAAATGTTTTACAGCAATAGTCTCATTATTTAATAGCTACACCTCGTATATGAGCTTTTGTATATTTAAATGCGTCAAACTTGGTGTGTAAAAAACTTTATTGACTATGTTAGCATATGTAACGAACCACGGGTGGGCCTAATGTTATTCAATTTCACCTTTATTTCAGGGGCCGCAGTAGCCCAGTCGGTAGAGCACCGGGCTCGTAATTGGAAGTTTGTGGGTTCGGTACTCGAGCTGGCTAAAGACCGACGTGTACACTAATGGTGGTTGGTGCACGTAAATTCTGTTGTGGCCGCAATGTCCTCCATGTTCCCATCAAAATTATACCTCCCAGATAACAATCACATTTGCAGCAAGTTTAATTTTTATAATCTTGCCATGACAAATTTGATGCGACAAATTTGCCGTGAAATTGACGCAAAGTAGACAGAACATAAAACTCTATTTCGTTTTAATTAATATTTGTTTTTCCCCTTTCACACGGTTTTTGCTGCAAACTAAAATTGCTATGTAAGTATTTGAAATTCAACTATCTGAAGACTGATACTGAAGCGGTTTTGCGACTTTTTTTTCCTCTTGGTGTTTACTGGAGGAAGAAGCGTGACGTTGTCTGCGGGGGCTTCCAAAATGTTCGGAGTCTCGTGTTAACAAGTCTTATGTGAAATAAAAGTTATATTTACATGTTTCTATGTGTATTTGCAGATAGTGCGACGTGATAAGAATCTGAGTTTGCAATGCATTAGCAGTTGGTGTGACATGACATGCTCGCCTGTTGCAATGAATTTCCAGTATTCTTGATACGACAAAGCTAATTTTTCTACTAGTTTGCACGAATTTGCAGCAAATTTGTTACACTAAGAGTGCGACTTGCACGACAAGTTTGCTGTAAATTTGGCGTATGGTGACTTCGGAGTTTGCGCTAACTTGCTTCAATCTTGTTATGAACTTACAAGTTTGTCCCGCTGAACTTCCTGCAAGTTTGTTGGCTTACAAAGCAAGACTGCTAAAATTCCTTTGCAAATTGAAATTGCTATGTGGTCTCTAAGGGGTCACCGAAGCCGAAGAGCCATCCCTTCCGTGAAGGATCAAAATTGTGATGGCATGTCTCCGGACCACCTCTAGGGGTGAGTCCCAGACCGTCGTCAATTGCCCATTGCGCAGCACCAGTGCAACATAAAAATCCAACCATCCAACTTTTATTTCAGATGACTGTATCTCAGTTGCTGTTCGTTAATGTTTCATAAAATTGTAATTCTTTGTTGTAAGTTGCTAAATTGAGTAAAATTTTGTGCATGTGTCCTATCGTAGGTGGTAATATTACATAGAATATTAAGTTTTGTGTTGGTCACAACATATTTATTTTTAAATGCGTTTTTATAATGTAAAATAGCTTAAAAACATTACATCTCGCTAATTAAATTAAAAAAAAAAATGAATAAGAGACATTTGTTAAAAAAGACACAGTAAAATACAACTTAAAAATATGTCAAAACACATAAAAGCATGAATTTTTTTTTTTCCCCCTATCACCGTAAATTTAACATCTACAAAACAACAACATACAAGTGCATAAGCAATGAACTCAAACTAGGACTGCGTATTCGCACGTCACAGCGTCATTAACTGGAGCAAGTTGAACCTCTGTTAGCCGAAAATACGGGAATGGTAGTTATTACAGCCTGCTATAGGAATTCTAATAATTTGAAATGAAAAATACATAATACAGAATAAAATACCCTTCTAGCAATTTCGAAATATATCTCCAATATATTCAAATACTTTGCGTAGACCTGTGAACGTATGATGAATTATTTTAATGTACAATCTACACAAAACGGGTTTTTATGTACATAAAAAAAAAAAAAAAAAAAAAAAAAAAGTGAATTTTTATTTTATTTAGGTAAATCTGTAGACATTATGTATTTAATTGTAGTCCGGAATGAAAACATCTAACACAACCTGAAATATCTATCCAGTATTTTGCAAGTATTGTTTAAATAAAACCCATTTTTTCAGGTAGGCCAGTAAATGAGTGATTTCCATATCATATTCAACTAGAAATATGTGTTTATGCATATAAAAAAAATAAAAAAACAGCTCATTTCATTTTGTTCATTTTGCAGCTTATACATGTAAAAATGTATGTAGCAGATTTTTCGTCCATTTATGTAACATTCTTAATTTCTACAATATATTAAAATCACACAATCAACTGATTGGGAAGAAAATCATATTTGTTGAAATTTATTTTTCCGACTGAGTGAAAATAATGCCTGGACCGGGAGTGGAACCCCAGATCTTTTGACTTACAAAGTCAAGGCTCTACCAATTGAGCTATCCAGGCAGACAACCGGTGGCCATTACTCACTCAGACAACCATTAGGCAGAAACATCTGGTCTATCATGTAGATAGCTCAACAGAAATAAGCCGCAGGTAAAGGAAAACACCATTAAACAATGGGAGAAATAAATACAATATATTGAAATGACACAATCAACTGATTGGGAAGAAAATCATATTTATTGAAATTTATTTTTCCGACTGAGGGAAAATAATGCCTGGACCGGCAGTCGAACCCCACATCTTTTGACATATGTCCGAGTGAGTAATGCCCACCGGTTGTCGGCCTGGATAGCTCAGTTGGTAGAGCCTTGACCTTGTAAGTCTAAAGATCTGGGGTTCGACTCCCGGACCAGGCATTATTTTCACTCAGTCGGAAAAATGAATTTCAATAAATACTTAATTTCTCTTTGACGTCCCTGTACAGTGCACATGCACAGGAACCATTTCCTTGATCTTGGGAGAGTTTTAGTTTAGCATCTCTATATGATACAAATTCAGAATATCGAATATGGACTTCAACATAAATGTAACAATAACTTAATTTAAAAATATTTTCCCAAATGCAGTATTTTCTCTAATATGTATAAATTAAGAAAAAAAAAATAGTGCCAAATATTCGAACAATATTACTATCAAAGTTTAATAACACTGTTCGCCATGAAAATTGCTTCTGACACCATTTCAGCATATTCTTATGTTAAATGACCGCCTGAATCAGAATAGGACGCCCATTTCGCCCTATCACCCACCGTTTTTTAGAAACGACCCCCTTTTTTTTATCATTTTTGGTGATTTTATGGCTATAAATTTGATTTTTAGGAGAGGGGAGGATAATTTTAACCGTTAAATATCTTCTGAGAGGCTACAGAGTTGAAAATTTGTAAAACATGGACATTTGAGACTAGGGATTTTTTTCTTTTTTTTTTTTTTTTTTTTTTTTTTTTTTTGGGGGGGGGGGGATTTTTATATTTTTTTAATCTGTTATTAATGCTATTTTTAAAACTTTATATATATATATTGTTCTTATTGTTGTTTTTAAGTGTTAAATTAATTCTTTTTCATTCTTCAAATGAAATTCATGGTCATAAAATTATCGATGAGGGAAAGAAAAAAAACTGAGGGAAGGGCTGGAGCTTCTAAAAAACGGTGGGTGACTGAGCAAAATGAGAGTCATATTCGGATTCAGGAGGTCATTTTACATAAGAATCAGGAAGAATGGTATCAGAACCAGAAATATTTTTTTTTTTTTTTTTTTCGCAGAGCAGTGTAATGAAATAAAGCGTACTAAATCTCTAAAAATATTGCTTACTGCTATATTGTAAGCATTTGTCTGGCAAAATGTAAAGTTTTATTTTAAACAGTGTAATGTTTGTATTGTATTTCTTACTATATGTCTTTAAATTTCTCATGTAGAGAGAATTGGAGCTTTCGTGAAAAATGTGAAGGTCGGAAAAATCTACAAATGTGTAATTTTTAAATATCAATATAATAACTTAATGAAATTTATTTTATTAAACCATTCTCTATTTTATTTCTAAACCCTTAGATTAATAGATGTAGTAATAGCTATACTATGTTTACAAAGATTATACTGCATCATTTATCGAGAAAATCATGAGAATTTGACACGTTGGATTTAATCACGTGCACGTTATTTAATCGTCTGATCAATATCATTTGATAAATGATCGCGTAAATGAAGTGTACTAAAACAGCTGAATTTTCGTGAAGAGATGCCAATAAAATGGCTTATACTACGAACTGGAATTGTTTAAAATAAAATTTATTAATTTTAACTTGCTTTTCAAGAGCTGGTTAAAAACAAGGCCCCTTGTTCATATTATATTATATTGTATTGTATTTTATTTTCTATTGTATTTAAAGTTTTAGTGTTTATTATTAAATATTGCAAGAAAGATTACAGTCTTTTTGTACACTAAAGATTACACTGATTTTTACAATGAAATATAGAGAAAAACGAATTAAGCTATATTTAAAAGTGTTTTTCAAATATAAATTTGAATACCACTTTTTTTATATCATAATTTTAGACTTGACTAATCGCTAACATCCGTTGATAAATATTTAAAAAAAAATTACTGTATAAAAGTTCTGGTATCCAGATCTCCCTCTGTGTGAACCCTAACACTAAGATACACATAAGGTAATGTTAATGGCAATTGTAACTTCTAATTTTTTAATATATTCCTCAATATTGTCTTAGTAGATATAAATAAAACATCCTGTCAGCGACTATTTTGAAACAAATTACAGTGATGCCAGATGGTCGAAAATTATTTCCCCAAACATGCCTTTAAATTTGCCTAAATCAGGGTTTTTTGTCGAAAAAATCTCCAACTTCATTTCTACTAAAAAAAGAAAATAAAAAATTTTTCAAAATAATAATAATAATAATAATAATAATATCAAGCAGATTTAAGTGGATTTAAGCTCAGATTTTTCCCCAAATGAAAGCAATTTTTGAAAAAAATATTATATTAAAATATTATTTCAATAACAATAAAGCTATTGAAAATCCCTGGTCGTAAGGATAAATCATTACGTTGCCAACATTGACAGAAAATTGAAGAACTCCCCAGATTTGACCCCAAAAATTTTAGAATTCCCCAAAAAAGTCCCCGCAAACATTTGGTTCCCAAAATTGTTCCCAGAAGCCTCAAAAATCCCCAAAATGGGGACAAAATCCCCAATCTGGCATCACTGACACATTACTTCATTTTGTATAAAATTTTCGTATTAAATAATTTTATTAGAGTTTTCTATAATATTGTTATTAATTTTTGTAAACATAAATAGTTTAATGAAATTTCCTTTATTATATTTCTAAACTTTACATCGATAAATGCAGTAAAATCTTTACTCTGATTGAAAAGAATATATTCGCATCGCATATCGACAATGTCATCAAATTTTGACGCGGTAGATGCAATTCCAAGGACGTTATTTGATCTTCTGATTGGTGTCATTTGATAAATGATCGTCTCAATGAGGTGTCATTAAAACAACTCAATTTTAATGAACAATCGTAGTGATTGATAGGTCAATGTAACTTTTAATGAGTTGCATACACATTTTTGTATACAAATAATTATTGCTCAATAAGTTCTATAAATCTCATTAAATTATATGTACAGCGTGATCAATTTAAAAGAGTACCCGCTGGTTTTTCTTATTACCCTTAAATATGACGGACGTGGCAACTATTCTAACACTGAACTATAATTGTTTGAACCTTGTTTAAGTGTGGGAGACAATTTCCAACACTGTTGGACTGTTACAATTTTATTTGTGAGGTAAAACAGAAATGGAGACGCATAATGTTATTTAATCCTGTGATAATTTTATTTATGAAAAACAAAATTTAATTCAAATTTTTTACGTTATCATTCCTACATTATATTTACATTATCATTATTATTTTTGCATTATCATTTCATGATGTTTTCCAGAGAAGTCCTGCAAACATCAATGAATTAAAACATATTATAACTGAAGAAATCTCGTCAATAACACCAACAATGCTGCGAAGTGTGTCAAAAACCTGGTTCCGCGTGTTCATGTTTGCATTCAAAATGGTGGTGAACATTTTCAACATTTTCTGCAAGGAATGATAATGTAAAAAATTTGAATTAAATTATGTTTTTCAAAAGTAAAATTATCACAGTATTAAGTAACACTGTGCGTCTCCATTTCTGTTTTACCTCACAAATAAAGTTGTGACAATCCAACAGTGTTAGAAATTGTCTTCCACACTTAAACAAGGTTCAAACAATTATACTTCAGTGTTAGAATAGTTGCCACATCCGTCAGATTTAAGGGTAATAAGAAAAACCAACGGGTACTCTTTTAAACTGATCACCTTGTATATATACGTAAACTTTACAGAAATTTGTAAGAAATGTACACTGTTTTCAGAGATAAGATCATGAGATTTTGCCTTTGTAAATTAAATTAAAGGATGTTATTTAATCATCTAATCGATATCATTCGATAAATGGTCGCATCATTGAAGTATACTAAAACAACTGAGTTTCATGAACATTTGCAGCGACTGATATGCCAATAAATTGACTTATACTAATAAGAATTGGAATTGTTTGAATTAAAATTTGTTAATTTTAACTCAGTTTTTAGGAGTGTTTAAATAAAACGAGACTTCTGGTTTATACTTTATAATATTTATTTATTTAAATTTAAAATGTTTATTATTGAAGATAAAAAAAAAAAAAAAGTCATTTTTTAATTAAAGAAAAAAGCAAATAATTAAGTCACGTTAAGATGTACACATGGCAACGTTAATGATAATTGTACATTCATTTTGTATGCAAATTTCATATTAAATAATTTTATTAAATGTTTGCTCGAGAAATCCCAGTAATTTATGTACTTTAGAATTAAGTAGTGAAATTTCTGTATTAAATTTCCCTTTGTTATATTACTAAACCTTACATCGATTGATGCAATATAATCTTTATTCAGTTTAAAAAGAATAAACCGCATCAGTTATCAATAGAGTCATGAGATTTTGACGTGTCAAATGCAAACGCAAGAATATTATTTAATCTTCTGATCGATGTCATTTGATAAATGATCGTGTCAATGAAATGTCAGTAAAACAGCTGAATTTTAATGAACAATTGTAGTAATTGATATATCAATATAACTTATAATCACCCTAAAAGCACACTTATCCATAGTACGTCCTAAGGATGTCCATTGGATGTACTTTCAGCCATAGGATATCCTGAGGATGTCTTGTGGATGAGATGCGCTGTTAGGGCAGTTGCATTCACATTCTTGCATATAATTACACTGCTCTGCATGAAAATTGCCCCCAACACCATTTTTGCTAATTCTTATGTAAAATGACCACCTGAATCCGAATACGACGCCCATTTTACTCTATCATCTATTAGTTTTTCGGTACGGCCCCGTATTTTTATCAGTTTTCGGTAATTTTATAATTATAAATTTTACTTTTAGGAGGAAAGAGGATTATTTTAACTGTTAAATATCTTCTGGGGCTATAGAGTTGGAAAATTCTAAAACATGAGCATTTGCGGAAAAAGGAAAATTTAGGGGAGGGAGGGGGGGGGGGGGTGTTGCCACTAAAATTATGTATTACATTTCTTATATATATATATTTTTTTTATTCTATTACTAAGGTTATTATTAAACATTATACATTTTTAGTTTTTAAGAGTTAAATTAATTATTTTCATTCTCCAAATCAAATTCATGGCCATAAAATTACCGGACAGTAATAAAAATTGGGGAGGAGCTGGTGTCCGTAGAAAACGGTGGGTGACCGGGCAAAATGACAGTCATATTCGGCTTCAGGAGGACAAAGAATCATTAAGAATAGTATCAAAGCTCGATTTCTTTTTTTTTTTTTTTTTTTTTTTTTTTTTTCAGCACACTGTTATTGCTCTATAAGCTGTATACGTGTCGGAGTAATTTATATATACATATATATTACATATATTATCTTTGTATAAAATTGTAAGAAATCTATATTGTTTTCGGAAATTACACCGTTTTATTCAGCGATAAAGAAATGAGATTTTGATTTTGTAAATTAAATTAAAAGGATGTTATTTAATCATCTGATCAATATTATTTGATAAATGATTGAAATATTGAAGTAGGTTGAAACTAAAGCAGAGAAATTTTCATAAATGTTCGTATAGGTATTGATATGTTAATAAATTCGCTTATAATGAAAACTGGAATTAATTAAAATAAAATTTATTAATTTAACTAAATTTTTAGGAGCAGTTCAGTAACAATAGACTTCTTGTTTATTTTGTATGTTATAATTATTTAAACTTTAATTGTTTATTGCCGAAGATGAAAAAAAAATTCTAAATCACTTTTTAATTAAAGAAAGAAACAAATGATTAAACCATATTTAGATATATTAAAACCCGAATAAACTACTACGTCAGAAACGCCAAAGAAAAATATTTGAGATGCATACAGCTGTTTCGGTAGCCTTAAGCGTACCGTCTTCAGTGCAAAAAGAATTCTGAATCTGGAGAAGTGCACGTATGTATAGGAGAGGGACCGAATTTAGTTCAACCAATAGGATTACGGGAAAGGTGGGGAGAGTGGCCAATAGGAATTTCAGGAATGTTAGCTGTGTAAACAGTAGAAAAATTAAGAAAATGTGGACTGAATGTAAAATTTCCAACAATCAGACAAATAGGGAACAGCGAAATCAAAATTTACAAGGTTTTTAAAATTTTTATGAATATGAAAAGCTTCAAAGAAATCGAGTTCATGAATGGATTTAGGTCTGCAAATTATTTTAGCTGAATTAACCTTTCTACCCTGTATGGGTCGATTCGACCCATTTTTAAAATTGATCTTTCGATATCTTCTACAGATTTTAATTTTGATTGTTCAAACATTATGTATGCCTCAAAAATATGCATTTGTTTAATATATGATGTTTTCAGAGTCATTGGCTTGTTTTAAACCACCCCAAAAAAATATGTGACATATTACCTGTCTGGGTCGATTTGACCCACATTATTAACATGCATAGAAATGCTTAAAACACCAATTTTTTCTTTTGAGTAGACTTCATTTTCAGGAATAGTCAATAGATGGCGATAGTTGTCGGTAACGTAGATGTAAAATGAGCTCCATAGAAATTCTTTCTTAAGACCTAAATTCAATCTATATACAAAGTGGGTCGATTCGACCCATACAGGTAAAACGTAAAAATTTTTCAACAGGGTAGGAAGGTTAAATTTAAAATTATGATTTTCCTCCCAGCAACTGAAGACGGTACGCTTAAGGCTGCCGAAACAGCTGTATGCATCTCAAATATTTTTCTTTGGCGTTTCTGACGTAGCAGTTTATTCGGGTTTTAATATTCCAACGCCAAGTCTCCTGTTATTATTCACATTTAGATATGCGTATGGTAACGTTAATGGTAATCGTGATATCTTTTGTTTCTTTGGTCTATTCCTCAATATTGTATTAGTATAGATATAATTGAAACCTCTGGCAAACGACTGTTTTGACGTAAATCAACACCTTTTGTATAAAAGTTTCGTATTAAATATTTTTATTACATTTTTGCTCTACTTATTGTAATTATTTATAAACATCAGTAGCATAATTTAATGAAATATCTTCCATTAAATCCCCCTACCACTAGCCGAGCAGTGAAAACTGATAGACGGGAAGTGTCGGGTTCGATCTCAAGTCGAACTCGAGTTCGAATTTTTCCGTGGTTTTCTCCGAAACTCGCGTAAATACGAGCTAGAACACTCGAGAAAGACCCCCAAGGAAGGCATTCCACCCACGATCCTAGGATCATAGCGCAGTCAATCGATATTAACCCTATAATCAACCAACCATCCTGTAGTAAATCTGTCTTAATTATATTTCTAAACCTTTCATCGATTGATGCAGTAAAATCTGACATGGTGTATGCAATCCAAAGGATAATATTTAATCGTCTGATCAATACCATTTGATAAATGACCATGTCATTGAAGTGTCACTAAAACAGATGAATTTTAATGAACAATCTTAGTGATTCATATGTCACTATAATGGCTTATAATGAGTAGCATATACGTGTTTAAATTTGTAATCGTGTATATATGATACTTACTCTACAAATCCCAATAATGGATAAACAACAGTATAAGACGTTATGAAATTTCCTGCATCAAATCTCCCTTTAATTGATTTATAAACTTTGCATAGACTGATACAGTAAGAACTTTACAGTATTTATACAAATTACACCGTTTTATTTATCGATAAAATCATGAGATTTTGACACTGTGGATTAAATTGTAAGGATGTTATTTAATCGTCTGTCCAACATCATTTGATAAATGATTGTGTCAATGAAGTGTCACTAAAATAACGGAATTTTCATGAATAGTTGTAGGGATTTGTTTGCCAATAAGCTCGCTTATAATGATTGTATTATTATTACAGTTAATTTAATTCCTTAACCGTTTAAGTGTGAGTTATCTGAGATCAGCACTATATTAATGTCAAGCTATAATTAAAAAAAGGAAAAGGGGAAAAATAGGCTTCATTTAAAATATTTTATATGTATATATATGAGTGTCCGCTGTACTTTCATGAATAGTTGTAGGGATTTCTATGCCAATAAGCTCCCTTATAATGTTGGTAATATTATTGTAGTTAATTTAATTTCTTAAAATTTTAAGTGTGTGTTATCCGAGATCAGGAATTCGTTAGTGTTATAATATTCTTAAAAAGGGAAAAGTGGAACAACAGGCTTCATTAAAAATATTTTATACAAATAAATGCCAGCTAAATTTTCATGAATAGTTTTGTATTTAAATAAGATCGCTTATAATGATTGTATTATTAATGTAGTTAATTTAATTTCCTAAGCGTTTAAGTATGTGTTATCTGCGATCATGAATTTATTAATGACAGGATGTAATTATAAAAGGAAAAGGTAAAAATTGGGTTTCATTTAAAATACTATATATAAATATATAGTACATGAGTGAGTATCCGCAATAGTTTCATGAATAGTTGTTGGAATTTGTATGTCAATATGCTCGCTTATAATGATTGTATTATTATTGTAGTTAACTTAATTTCTTAAACGTTTAAATGTGCGCTATTTCGGATCAGGAATTAATTAACGCCATGGTATAATCAAAAAAGAAAAACAAGAAAAAAAAAAAAAGCTTCTTTAAAAATATTTTATGCATATAAATATCAACTAAATTTTCATGAATAGTTCTAGGTATTTGTATGTAAATAAGATCGCTTATAATGATTGTATTATTAATTAATTTAATTTCTTAAAATTTTAAGTGTATGTTATCCGAGATAAAGAGTCTGTTAATGTTATAATATAATTAAAAAGGGAAAAGTGAAACAACAGTCTTCTTTAAAAATATTTGATGCATATAAATGTGAGCTAAATTCATGAATTGTTCTAGGGATATGTATGTGAATAAGATCGTTTACTATGATTGTATTATTAATGTAGTTAATTTAGTTTCTTAAACAGATAAGTGTGTGTTATCTAAGATCATGAATTTATTAATTTCAGGATATAATTTTAAAAAGAAAAGGTAACAAATAGGCTTCATTTAAAATATTATATATACAGGGTGTTTCAAAAGTCCCCTTCACCCTCCAAACTCGAAAATGAGTCAAAATTTTGAAAAATTGCGAAACACGCATTTAATGAATTCGAGCGGGACCTCTTTTGGTGAAAAAAGTTTGGTGAAAGGTGTTATGCATCCCTGGAAAGGACTCTTCAAGATAATGAATTTTATATAAATAGTTTTGCTCTACGCTGATTATTAAAGGAGATACATGAGTTTTTAGACTTTTGAAATGTGAATTTTATACTTATGTATCCCCTTTAATAACCACTGCAGGACAAAACTATTTATACCAAATTCATTGTCTTGAAGAGACGTTTACAGGGATGTATCACAAGACATACATTCCCATTAGAAATTTTAAAAATGCACTCCCAAACATTTTTGGGCAAAGTATGAAAATTAAATGTGTACTTTTTGATATATTGAAGTTTAAAGGTCAAAATGTTTGATCTTAAAATGAAAATATTTAAAAATATATACATGTGATGTATCATTTAAAAGCCTGCATAATAAGCTTTCTAATGATACCAATTTTATATCCCTAAGTTAATTAGGAAACAAAATTTGGGGAAACTTACGTTATGTTAGTATGAAAATACTGATTTAGGGATGCATATTAATTTATAATTCAGCATCCCATGACCGTCCCATGTTGAAATTTGAAATAATTATAGATAATAAATATAAAAATAACATATAATTTTTAAAAGAAAATTAAATACTTTTTGAGATATTGGTGGTCAACAGTCAAAATGTTTGACCTTAAAGTGAAAAAATTTAAAAATTATACATGTGATCTATCATTTTCAAAGCATATATTAAAAGCTTTCTAATGATGCCAATTTTGTATCTAAGGAAATCTAAGTTAATTAGGAAAAGAAATATGAGTACATTTGTAGTAAAAGAATTTTGGAAATTTGCATTTTTTTACCCATTTCTAAAGCCTTATATATCAAAAACTAAAAGAGATAGAGACTAGTTAATTGGTATACATTCATTTCTCAATAGGAAAAATAAATGAGCCCAATTTTATAAAATATTGAGGGGGGGGTCAGGTTAAAAATGCTGTTTTTTTTTTTTTTTTTTTTTTTTTTTTTGTGTGTGTGTGTGTGTGTTGATTTGGCATGGAATGACTCTAATGTCATCTATACTTTTTCTAAGATTAATAGAAGATTCTTGGGGTAATATAGGAAATAATTATAACGCATATGAAGATAGTTGAAAATTCCAAGCAAAAAAAGTAATTGCATTCTATGAAATCCATGCTGGTAAAAAACTGCTACATATAGTGTCTAGTACCTTTGAAATTAAAAGGAGGTATATATGTCGGATCTAATGCTATAAATATCTTTCATGTTTTTTTTTCATGAATTTGACTTTATATTATTTATAAACTAACGGTACTATAAAATACAGTCAGTAGATAAAGAGTTAAAATAAAGGCAATTGTTTTTACCACCTTAAAAAAAATTAAAAAAGAATTTAGATTTTATTTTATTATATTTCTTTTATATAATTAATCATTTATTTATCTACTATTAAACATGAAGAAATGATTTAAGCCCTTTACTAATTGATTTAGACTGAGAAAAAATTCTGTAACTGGCATCTAGAATCTAAATTGTGGCTCTAGAAAAAAAAAATCCATGTCAACCTTATAAATTCTAGTCCCTTTTGAAAGCGAGTTCTAGAAACCCCTATTAGAATTCTAGAGTGTGCCTATATTACCGAGGTCAAACTTATTTTAAAATCTCTGTAAATAAATGTGAGCATACGAGAAGAGTTTTGACAACTGTAATCTTGGTGTATGTCCCAATTCTAGAAAATCAAGCGAGAATTTCTCGCAATACAAAGGATTCAAAACATTCAATATATTGTTTCACCATCAAGAAATGTTTATACTAGAAATTCTCGATCATTTCGTCTATTCAGCTTATTGGCGTGCCAGATACGCATAGCTCGGAAATGTTTATTGGATTTAGAAAATGGCCACTTATGGATTTAGAAATGACCACTTATTCGTTCTAGATGAAGGAGCTATATATATATATATATATATATATTTTTTTTTTTTTTTTTTTTTTTTTCACAGTGTAAAAGTAATGGAGAAATTTAAATATTTTAAACACATGCAATTTTATAAGTTATTATTATTATTATTATTATTATTTTTAGTGTTTTCTACTTCTGGAGTATGGATGCACATTTTTTTTTTTTTTTTATAATTGCTTGTATCTCTTTCTCTATAAATCTCTATAATTATAAACAGCACAATAACTTATAAATAACACAATAGAATAAATTGAGGAAATTTACTGTATGAAATATAACTTTATACTGTTTCTAAACCTAACATCGATCAATTCAGTAAGAGTTTCATTCTATTGCAAAGATTATACTGTATCATTTATTGATAAAGCCGTGATATTTTTGATACGATGGATCTAATATCGAGGATGTTATTTAATCCACTGGATTTGATAAATAGTCGCGCTAATGAAGTTGTTAGGTATTGATATACTTTTGCCTCACTAGAGGGCGCCAGAGGTCCCGTTGAGATAAAATTCGAAGAACATTTTTTTGTTTACTCGCTCGCGGGACATTAGTTTTAGTTTTAGTTTTAGTTCTGTTCTAGAATGGAGAGCAATGTCATGAAATAGTAGTTTGCTCTCGGGGCCTTTTTGGCCTGATTTTATTATTCATGGAGCTACCGTTGAAGAAATAGAAAAGTAGCTCCTAGATTAGATTAGTTTTAGTTTCGCTTTAGTGAAGAGAGCAACACAATGAAATAGAATGCTCTCAGGCCACCTTTGGCCTAATTTATTTTTATGGAACCACCATTGTCATTACGAAATAGAAAACTGGTGGCTTAGTTATTAAAATATTACGAATAGAAAATCCACCATTGTCATTACGAAATAGAAAACTGGTGGCTTAGTTATTAAAATATTACGAATAGAAAATTGTTTTCGTGAAATTTCGAATATGTAAATACTTTTTGTAAATAGTGTTATTTTCATCATGTAACTATTTTAGTTAATAAACTGTATAGATTTTATCATCTTAAAGAAGAAGCTATTATTTCTAGAAAAACAAGTGTCCGTTATTAGTCTTCATTTTTTAACGTCGAAGAATTCTACAGGTAAGAAGAATATTATTATATCAGTTTGAAGATTATTACTTTGAAATATAAAATGATTTGAAATTATTAAATAAGACATTCGATCAAATAAAATAACCTGCAATCTTTATATTACAAAGAATCGAGAAGATTCGCTTGAAGCCATTCAGTAGAATGGCGTTTTATAACATAATTTTATGGCGTCCGCCACATCAGGATGTATTGTTTATATTAAATACAGGATATATTGTTTATATTAACTGAAAAGAAAAGAATTATTTTCATTTGAAATAATAAATGGTTTAAAGATTATATTATTATTATATGAAATGTTTTTCAAAAGATATCTAAGATTGAAATTATTTAGAATATAGAATATTCCTTTTTCAAAGTAAATAAAATTAAAAGTGACTGATTGATTGAAATAAAACAAGATTTTTTATTCGTTCTATTATTTGTACATTTAAAACGTAAATTTATCAAGGTCAAAATAAGATAGTTGTTTTTTATGATTGAAATAAATAAAAGTAAAAAAAAAAAAAAGCAATTGAGTATTGAGTTGACCTTGAAAAAGAAGCATCATTTGATGAAAGAAGGAATAAAAGAGCATTTTTTCATGGTTAAATATTAGATGATGTCAAAATCTGATTGAAGTGAATTTTTATTGTTTTATTTTTTGTTTCGCAATGATTATGAAATAAAGTATTATTTTAGAATTTATGAATGAAAACAGAATGTGCAAGATAGAAGCTTCGATTTTAATTTATTTTTTGGATTACATTTGGTGATTGTTATATTCAATAAATTTTTACAGTTATTAAATAAATAAAAATTATCATTCAGTTGAAAATAAATATTGCTATAAGAGTAAAATAAAAAATAATAAATGGTTATTTTCTTTTGTTTACATTTTACGAAAAGAAAATGGCTCTCCAAATAGAATTTTTTACAAGTTGTTCTTTAAATAAAATCTTCTTGGTAAATAGAAAAGTGAAGGTTTTTACATTTAAAATAAAATGCATAAATAAAGAATAATTGGTTAATTAACATAAAACTGTTCTGTTTTTGTTTAAAAATCAGAAAATGGAAAAAATAAAAAGGCGTAGAACACCATTACGATCTTCCTTTACTAAAACTTTAAATATTTTAAAAACTGAACTAGAGAAAGAAGATCTTGAGAAGGGTATACTTTTAGATAATTTAAATAAATTAGAGGGTTTAATGACAGAATTAAAAGCATTTGATAATGAGATATTGGACATTATGTCGGAAGATAGTAAATGCGATGAAGCTTTGATTATAAAAGAAGCCGAAGAAAGCGAAGCATACTGTGATGAATTTATCACAGTTAAAAGACTAATTAATGAAAAGTTAAATTCAAATGTAAATTTTAATTACACAAGCCAAAATAAAATAGAAAGCGAAACAAACTTGAAAACAAAGCGATATAAATTACCAAAATTAGCTATCAAGAAATTTGATTCAAAATTGATAAATTATTTGTCCTTTTGGGCCCAATTTAAGAAAATTCATGAGGATGAAGAATTAGACAACGCTGACAAATTTCAGTACCTTTTACAGTGCGTAGAACCAGGAACTCGAGCCAGAGAATTACTCGAAAGTTACCCCGTAACATCAGAAAATTATTTAAAGGCAGTAAAGGCTTTTGAAGAACGCTATGGGGATAAAGATATCTTAATCGAAGTATATGTTCGGGAATTTTTGAAATTAATTACAGCTAATGTACAGACTAGGGGAAATAGCAAAAATTTGTGTAATTTAGTGACCAAGATAGAAGCACACTTGAGATCGCTGGAAAGCATGGGTGTAAACATTGATCAGAACTCTGCGTGGCTGTACCCCAAGTAGCACAGGAACGTTCTGTGAACGTCTAATAACGGTTTCAATAGTTCAAACACCGTGTTTCGTGTCAAAAGAACGTTCTAAAACACGTTTAGAAATGGTATTATTTAGAACGTTCTGAAAATGTTTGATTTGTACCATCTATAAAACGTACAATTCTAGTTCTATATAGAACGTTCAAGTGTAACACCGTCATAACACGTTCTGTAACAGTGTAATTATAACGAATATGACAAAATGACTTTTTAGTACTATTGGTTGAGAAACTAGGTTAATCATGAAAATTTTTGACTTCAGTTTTTGATTTTTTTACACGTTTTCTGGCGTGAGGAATCCGGAAGTCAAAAGGTTGGTATGGTATCGGCACCTATTAGCGTGATAGCCCGTTAGTCCATGTACACGATATCTCAAGAACAAATGATTGCAGAGAGATCGGACCAGTTTTAAAATATTGCTTATGATATTGATAAGAATCCTATTGAGAGATTTGAAACATTCTAATTTAAAAACTTCGTAAGTTATTCGAAATTTAAAATTTTTAGCTTGATAGAGAATAGAGCATTTTTTACATTTTCAGTTTAACGTTTTGTTAGCACGTCAGTAAAGAATGCTTTTCAAGAATCAGTAGCGGTGAGGTGAAAAAAAATTACAAAATTTTAAACTCATGGAAAAATTTTGTGAATTTTGTATTTCATGAATCAATGTATGGAATTCAACCAAACTTGTTACATAATTAGATCTTGCCCTAAATTGGAGGTTATTTAAATTTCATTTAGGATATATCGTCCGATAGATTGCGGTGCTATGTAATGAAACCCTCCATTTATGGGACGGCTATATCTCAGCTTCTATAGTGTACAAATGCATTAAACTTAATATATTGGTATATATCATTATAACATCTGCTAATACAATTTGGATGTATACATTGTCCAACAGGTGGCGTTGTAATCTGCAATTTAATCATTTTAACGGAAAGGCAATATTTTAACTCTTGAGATTTAACACTTAAATTTTGTGATACACTGAAGTTATAAGTGAAATCGATTTTATGTAAAGCTTTACTGGTCCATTTTGGATGCACATCGGCCAACAGGTGGCGTGGCTATGGTGCAATGTAATCTCATAACGGAAACGAAAAATCTCAACTTCTGTGATTTATAAATGTTGTAAATTTGGTACGTGAAATTAATATTACGTAAAACTCTACAGATTGCCTTTGGGTGCATATTGGACGACAGGTGGCACTGCCACGTTCCAATATTTTCCATTCACAGAAAGGCTATCTATCAGCTTCTGTAATATATATACTCACCAAACCTTCTGTGTGACATACATTTGATATACATTATTTATTCAATTTGGCTGTATAACGAGTAATAGTCAAACAGTTTTTTTATTATTATTATTATTCATAGGACATTGTTTTTCCCCTAGGAATAAGTATACGGGGATGGGAGAGGGGTGGATAAAAATTTTCACTATGATTATCTTTCAAAAGAATTCGATATCACCTTTAAAACGAATAATTGAACCATCGTTTTCTGATGATTTAAAACAAATTTACCGTTTTTTTTTTTTTTTTTTTCATTTGTCATAATAATAATAAACCCTTAGAAAAATAAATTTTCTAAGATCTTCTACATAGCATAAAAATGATTGTCTTCTGTCATGAAAATCTGCTAATCAAGGATGTTATTGAATAAATAATCTACTGCTTGATCAGCAAACTGCACAAGGTTCGGTCTGCATTGCATCAACATAATTGAAGAATGTGACAAAAATTTTCGCGCTTTAACTTAACGATAAGCAAGCATCTGCTATTACAGGAAGTCAAACGGTTTGGCAGTTTTATCGCTAATTTGGCTATTTTTTTCCTCTCTTTAATTATTGCTTATATTTTTCTTTCTTTTCTTTCTCTCATCCACAGATATGGATAAGAAAAATCCAAAATTTGACCCGAAAGTATTGTTTTTGGGTCAAATTTTGAAACTGATTTTTTGCAATATTTTTGCACATTTTGGGGTCCCCTGAATCCAAAAATCAGGTTTTTGTATTTGATCTGTGTGTGTGTGTGTGTGTCTTTGTGTATGCCTGTACGTGTATGCCAGTTATCAGCACATTTCAAAAACAAATAATTCCAGAATATGAAAACTTAGTATTCTACATTTGAATCATGTAAGGGGATGCTGCACTTAGCTTTTCCTTGAGATCAAGCAAATGCTTCGTGTACAGGGACGTCCAAGATAATTCAAATACATTAGGTATGTGAGCGAAATTTTTTTGCTATTTACAGTTTAATATCTGTAGCCTGTACTAAACAAAAATAAGTTAACATATATTTTTTTATATGCATAAAAGTATGTTTAGTGTAAAATATGGCATGAAAATCATTCCCCATTCATCTACAGGGCTACCTAGGAATGATAATTAATACTTCAAACCTACAGAGTAAACAAAGAAATTTTTTAAGTGGAAATTTTAACGCTTTTTTCCCCCTATAATTACACGTTTTGAGGTTCCCTGAATACTAAAATCAAATTTTTAATGGTTAATCTTTGTGTATGCCTGTTATCAGCTAATTTTAAAACAAATATTTGCAGATAATTCAAATTTTGTATTTGGAAGTTTATTTTGAGGTTGCTAAAAATGTTTGTTCAAGATTAATAAGCTTGAAAGAGTGGTGAGAAAGAAAGTTGACTGAAAAATTTGGAATGAACTTTTAAATTTAATAATAGCCAAGAATTTTTTATAGTAGGCATTATGCAATATATTTAAACGGGGTCCCCCCCCCCCCCTCCTCATTGAGAGAGTTATTCGTCAAATAATATCTGTTCCTAAAACTAGTTTGAAATTTTTGAAACGTAGATTTATATATAGTATTTGTTATCTTACACTTTAATCTGCAATCTGCATTTATAGTATTCAAATGCTAGGTAAGAGTAAGAGACAGCCATGTGAGTGTCCCACGAATTTATTATTAATATTTAAATAAAAACAGTCTTTTTTAAATACTGATAATGCATAATTAAGTAGTATTTTTTATTTTATTTTTATCTATTTATTTATTTGGGTTGAGAAGTGATGTGTCTGTCAAATGAAAGAAGAGATTTAATTGATGGTCTACATTCATGATGACGGTCGTTATAAAAAAAAAATAGCGATACCTTCAAATTTCACACATTATAAAATCCAAAATTTTGCTTCAAATTATCTTGGAATGGCGAATTTTGGTTGGTGGGTATTGATTAAGTGTATGTAATAGGCACTTCGGTGGTATTTCGCGAAACTTCTAACTTACCCGCCGAAGAGGGAGAGTAAAAAGTGGGTAAGACGCTGCCGAAAGCAATGGAAACCCAGACTAATCATGTTGCGAGCGGAAGAACCATTACCAAACGCAGCTGGAACATCAACTTAAGTTTCGATTGATTTCAGCGATTTTTTTTTTTTTCTTTTGAGATTTTGTTAATAAATGACATGGAATTTTGAGAATTTATTTAAATATACTATGCAGCAAAGCAGGCAAAGCCTGCTAATGTTTATTTAAAGCATACTTAGATATGCTACATGAAACGTAATAAAATTATCAAATACTGTTCGTATGCACATAAAACATGTTTCCTATAAAATATTTTATTGTTAGCTTAGGATTCATAAGGCCATATAGAAATATTTAGATATATTAGAGGATAATAAGCGAAAATTGATCGAAGTGTGTTTTAAATTTTGTTAAACGTTTTCAACTTTCCAACAAGTTAAAAATATGCTTAAAATTTAAGTTTGTCAACACCATTGTCTGTCTATTCGTTCTCTAATTTCAAAAATATATTTTATAATTCCTCAGTTACATCGTAACCGTGCTCATTTTTTATTGAAAGTATGTGTATACCGTAAGCGGTTTGATATGGGGACTCACTAAAATTTTAAACGTACAAATGTGTGTATGTTTAGGTGTAGGGTGCAGGTGTTTTATAAACTAAGTGGTCCGCATGATTTTTCTCTTTTGTTTATTACTAAATATAGTAAAAATGTAGCAATTTCTGTAATATTTCAATAAAAATATAAATATCTTGCGCATTAGTAAAACAGAAAAAAAAAAAAAAAAAAACTAGTTATACTGTGACGGCTTTAAAAGTTTTTTTTTTATTCCATTCTATATAATAGCGTCACCAACGATTTATTCGCACAAAATTTCAAGAAACTTAGCTTCTCACAATTAACTTTCTATACACATAATTTCGTACAATTTTCACCAATAGGTGCTGCTGTATAGGCAACTGGAAATCCCAGACACTAACAGCAACGCCACATTGTGGATAGATTACATCCGAATTGAATCAGCATACATTTTAATAATATAAATATCATATACCAATTTTGGTGGATTTAAATAACAATAAATAACATACGAAATATATATACCTTAGAAGAACTACCTACTCTGAGAAGCAAGGTTTTACCTTATCAGAAACGAAATTAAATTGTCGTTTGTTAGCTTTTTGTACACAAATAAAATCAGTACAGATTTACATGATTTCCCTCACATGTACAAGCTTAGTGTATTTATAACTATAGATGATTAGATGGAGCCTGTCCAGTAGGATTGCAATATAGAAGCAACATGTTATGAAAGCCACATATTAAAATCTAATTAGCAGTAATTTAAGTCTAGCCAAATATTAAGTTTGGTTAAATGCTGTCCACTGGTTCGTGAGAAACAGAGTCCAAAATTTTCTTTCTGATACACATACAAAGACATTTTCTAACAATAGTCGAATCATATTCCAAAAATCACAAACTGTGTGAATTTATCGAAAATCGAAAGTAGGAAATTTTCACGAATCCAATACTTTCTTCTTGACAGATGTAAGTAAAATAATAATAATAATAATAAACGGTAATCATACGCTTGATCAAATCTTGAGGTTGAAATAATTAAAAACAGCTAAAAAAAAATGTTTTATTTATTTATTAATTTATTTATGTTCTCCTATATTAACCCTTTGCCGGCCCTAGTGCTCTAAACCGCTATACATAGTATTGCCAAATTGAGGGACTCTTTTATTTAACGAACACCAATAATTTTGAGGAGTGATATTTGATATACATAATGGACGAATAAACTTCGAAGTGATTAGACAACCGATGCAGTAGAAATTTATTGGTGGATATTGAACAAAAAAAATCCTTAAATTTGACAACATTCAAAAAAGGAGAGGGAAATTCAATAGGACCGGCAAAGGATTAAATTAAAGGTTTAAAGGATAAAATTTCGATCCGTGCAGTCATCTAGAATAACGTTTAGTATAAAAATACACAGATTATTTTTAACTAATGGTTGTGAAATGATTATATATATATATATATATATATATACACAATACTGATAATTATTCAAAAAAACTTTTTGTACATTCGGCAGAAAAATTACTGAAGCACACATCCACGTTTCATATATACTAGCAAACCCGTGCGGTATTTTCGCACTTTATTTCTTTTCTTATTTACCTTTAAAATTTGAAACTTATAAATATTATATCAATTTCACCCCTTAATTAAAATTTTAATTTACCAGAAGCCAAATTATTATTAGATCCAAATAAATATTGTGCAATAGTGAAACCAGAATTATTCAAAGAAAAGCTTCAAAATAAAATTCATGGTTTATGACTCAGTTTTCATACTTCCGCAGGCAGTACGGTTTTAGTAAAGGACCCCTGTGACGCCTTTTAAATTTTAATCGCCAAGTATGCAATGGCATTTTATTTATTTTAGCGTAATTTTTTGTAAAAAAGAAAAAAAAAATCCTAGACTTAAATTGATAATATTTTTTTATGATTGCGTTTTGTAGCCAATTTATGATAATATATCATGTTCTGTTTATATCTTTGAAATATTGCTAGGTTTATACTGACTCTTGCAAAGATTTTGCAGAAATAACTTTCAAAAATACATTTCTCATAAAATAATGTCCTCAAACAAATATCGTCATGTTTTCTTTATTAGATCATTGAACTGAATCCGCGTGTTTAAATATTGTTCATTTTTAAATACTATTTTTTATCCTCACGTATTTTATTAATTTTACCACTATCGTATCATTTCAAAAAATATTAATTGAAATTGGTCCACGTTAGAGAAATATTATATAGATATTAGTTTGATCACTAATTTTTATCATCAATCTACTTTTTTATAAACAGCTTAAGACTAAGATTATGACTCGATAAATATTTACTCAACAAAACAGTTTAGGTGCAAATATTTTGATTTACTAGAGCTTCAATAATATTTCTGCCGACAGTATATGGAGTAGCATCATTCACAACCGCTCTTTCGTGCCGGCAAAATGTTTTTAATATTTTTTGAAATAGCTCACAATTTTTAAAATGAATAGTTGAATCAAGCTTCTGTAATAATTTGAAATAATTGAATTTATATATATATACATATATATATATATATATATAAACAAATAAATAATATTTTTTTCCATTATTGGTTTTTTTCCTTTCTCTCATTTTTTTCATAAATGTAAAATGCAGAAATAACTGCTTTTAATTGAACAACGTGGATTTGTTTAAGAAAATATAAAATACAGTTTTGTAATGGCCACGACGTACTAGCTTGATTTTGTAATTATCATCCTGTTTAGTTAGATAAGCTTTCCTTGAAGTGGCATTTTATGTAATTCAATAAAACAAGCATGCAACATTTTAAATACACCACGAATTTTTATATCTTGCCTCATCATAAAAATAAACTATTTAACAAAATATTGTTAAATACAAACTCTGTAACATAATATTTAAATAACATTTTTTAAATACAATTGTTGAGTTCTGCATTTTTCATTAAAGTAACTACATAAAACAAAAATAGTTTTTCCCCCCCCTAATAATTAAATAATGACTATGCCACAAAATGAAAAGGACTACTTGTGTTGTTTTATCTCAAAATAGAAAGCTGCCAAATTTGACTAGACCGCCAAATTACCAACAAGGGTTGCCAGTTCCATAATTTTCAGGCGCGAAAACCAAATGATTTCATATCAATTTTCTCATGTTGATGACTTTCTGATTATCAAAGAGAGACGTAAGAGTGAATTTACTTTATATATCTTACATACATATATTTTGATACATTATTAATACTTTATTCATACTTATAATAAAAGTTTGTATATAATTATTAATCAGATGCTAAATAGTTTGACTTGTTATTTTTAAGTTTTTTTTTTTTTTTTTTTAATCTCGAGAAATTGAAAAATGCTGTTAATGTAAATCTAACTACTAATTTTTTTTCTAACAGCATTTGAATATTAGTATTACCAATGAATAAATTTTACAAGCAAAACTTGTCACATAATAGTATTATGACATCAAATATTTTTTCTGTTATAAATAAGCGGGATTTTTGTGTAAAAAATAAACATAATTTAAATTTCTCATCAAGAGAAAAAAACATATATTAATTTCTTATAAATCTAATTTTAAGCTATGTGTGCTTGTGTCATTTTGTCAGTCTTAATAAGAGTATGGTGGACGTTGAAAATCTTTCTTTGAAATTATTGTCTTACAATTGTTTGTATTGCATATAATGGGTCGTTCAATGTAAAGTGAATTATTTCCTTCTAAATAGATTTTGAAATACGAACTTTTTGCAAATTTATATGTAGGAAAACAATTTAAGATTTTGTAAGCATTACCTATTTTTAGCGTTTAAAACAAATCAGAGTAGTAAGAATTTATAAATTATAAGAAAAATAACTTAGAAGTTTCATTTTTATAATTATTTAGAAGTTTTAGTTTTCTGAAAAAACAATGTCAGGCCATTTATGGGATTTTAATGCAATAATTAGAGGTTTTTCACTTTTATAATGAAAGATGTAACTAAATGTGGTAAAAATAAGCAAAAATATTCATATTTAAAAAATGTGGAGTTTACACCGGTTTCACAGCGTATGTTTCACAGTGTCTGTATATACATTGAAATGTATGAATATTAAATATATTAAAATTTCCTGAATACTACCAAAGTTTAAAAAATTAAAATTACAAATTTTAATCTTTTTTTTAAATTGTTTAAAATGCTTTAGTCTTAAGTTTTTACTTCGATCTTATATTATTATAGTTTATAATAAATATACTCTAAATGCATCTGTACATTTATTTTGTGGATTTATTTATAAATATATATATATATATATATATATATATATATATATAATTTTTGAATTAGAAAAAAAATAATTGCATGAAACTTCCACAGTTAAAAATATTACAAAAATAAAAATTAACTCATCAATCGATCCACAAAGTAAAGCACAAATGTATTCAGATTATACTAATAAACAATATTAGTGCAAAATCAAGGAGAATTTTCAAAAATTAAATAACGTAGATAATTTTTTTTTTTTTTTTATATTATAAATTTTATTCTTTTAATTTTTATAACCGTTTATGACCATGTACGTGTGATTCTACTGGTCAGACAGAAAATTATATTTCAGTTTCAATATCCATGTAATAAATGCTAAAAAAGAGATTATGTATTAGTTTTCTTAAATTCAATAACATCGATTTTCTCAAGAGATGTGAGTAAAAGCCTGCTTATAAAAATGCTAATTTAATTTAATGTTGTAAATGTTTACAGTCAGTTACGGTTAATATTAAGAGAACATGTTTAAAAACAGAAATTTATTAAGAAATAAAAACAGAAATTTTACAAGAAATTTTTATAACAACAGTTTCTAAAATTTCCGTTTTATGGCAGACTTTCTTCAGATTATTAATTTCTTATCCAACATTCATTTTAAATTCGTATATTTTTTAAAGTAAAAAAGTTTATTTTACATTTAGCTATTTAAAATATTGTACTAAGTTTCATGTTTTTATATTTTTGACAAAATATACATATATATATATATATATATATATATATATAGAGAGAGAGAGAGAGAGAGAGAGAGAGAGAGTTTGAAATTAAGATAATTTGTGAGTTGCGTTTTACTATATAGCAGTTCGTAAGATATCTTTCTTGTAAAATACTAATAGATAGCAGCACTACTCCGAAATTCACTTAAAATTTACGAATGCGTAGTTGCTTTAATAATATTTCGGTGCTTTCTTTTTTCACTTGAAGAAGAGTCGGACTGATAATTTGACCTGAAACAGCTATTGCGTTTCTTTTATTTTCAATTTATAACCTATTTGTCACCTTCAAATCAAATGGTAATGAAGTAAAAGAAAAAAAAAGTGCATTAAAATTTAAATAAAATCTTATTTATAACCGTTATGTTTATGCATAATGTATAAATTTCATAGTATAACAGCTTTTTACTTTTGTTTATTTTAAATAATTTCTTTAAAAGAGAAATCTTTATTATTTATTTATTTATTTATTTGTAGTATTTATTGGAAACAATGGTAGTATATAGCTGAAAAGATTAAACTTATTAAAATTAAAATTTAATTAAAATTAATTTGTTTGTTTTTTTTATTCATTCATTTCTTTTTAAAGGAAAATGTACTTTTTCGTTTTATTATATTCATCGAAATCAAATGGTAATATAATGGAAAGAGCAGGGGCTATAAAAAACATGCTTCAAAATCTAAAGAGGTACAGTTGACTTTAACATTGTAGTTCTTAAATAATAACAGATCCACCTGTTGTTGATAAATACTCATTTTATCATGAGATATTTAGATTTTTTTTTTTTTTTTTTTTTTTTTTTTTTAGCTTACTTACTGATTTTTTACCAAGCAACATACATTATATATAATATATATATATATATATATATATATATATATATATATATATATATATATATCAGTCGAACCTCGTTTACGGGAATCTCATGGGGAATAAAAAAAAATTGTTCATGTTATCAGTAGTTTATATTGTCAGTAACTGAGAAACTGACCTTTGTTTTAGCGGGGATTGTGGAAACTATTCACGATAAGCGGTTTACGTTAATTAGATTCGACTATATATATATATATATATTGTATCAGAAAAAAAAAGTAAAAAATGTACAAATTTAAACTCTCAAAGTACAGAGTATTGTTATAAAGTTTGGAATAAAATCACAACACAAAATATGGAATAGAGTTTCATATTTTTTTCCCTTTATTTTTCTCATATTCCATTTTCAGATTTAATGCATCTTTTTCAGACATGAATTTTACTGTAATAATTTGCTTAAGTCAACTCTGATAGACAAGTTTAATGCATCTGAATGTTTGCATACATGTATTTCAATTTAATCTTTAAAGCGTTTTTATTATACCTCTTTAATTAATTGATTACGAAAATATGTCTGCTATATTCAATATTTAACATTCTTCAATATATAGCTAATAAAGAAATTTCTAAAAATATTTCTTCTTGTAACCAAATATATATATGTTAAATGTGTAAAAGTTATTCTCACTTAACCCTTTGAGGGACAAGATAATTTTGATCATTTAAAATTATCTGCCACCAGTACGTACAAACAAATATAAGTGATTAAAAAGAAAAATGGAGTTTTTCTTCTATATTATTAAAGTAAAACTTTGTAAAAAAAATTCTTGGACAAGTTTTTACAGTTGGGAATTAAAATTAGGTTTGATATAATGTATTCCAAAGCCTTTGAAAGGGTTAAACGAATTTAAATAAATAAAAATGTATAAGTCTGCGTAGCTTTATATTTTTCTTTCATCTGAATTATATAGAGATCTACAAAAATATAATTAAGTGAACCTGAACATTAATGTTACAAACAATACTCTGGTTAATATAATCCTTTTTTTTTTTTTTTTGGTATCTGGTTGCGTAAAAACATTATGTAACATTGGGCATTATGTAAAATCACAATGCACAAGATTGTTTTAATTTAATCTTTTAAAGTTTTATTTTCGTATGCATTTCGCATTATTAAGATATATATTTTTGAAAAATTTAAACTGTTGTTCCGAATTTATCATTTTTGGTGTATAACGTACAAAACTCATAAATATTAAATATGTACATAGTAGACATACGTTGTACAGTATCTAAGAACTACAATGCCGTATATTTATTAAGAGTATATTGTACTGTATGTAATTAATGAATCTGTCAATTTTATGATTAATAATCAAATAGTAATTGAGATAAAGCTAGTCTGAATATACACAAGTGTAAGCACATATGTAATCCACAGAATAATTATTGTGCATCTTTATATACGTATACAGATAATGGGGGACCACATAAGAAAAAAAGCGATACTTTCGAATTTAAACATTTTGTCGGAAATATTGAGAAACATTTGATGGATACTTTGTGGGTGTAAATAACATGTTATATCACATATGTTTAAAAAAAAATACCCCAAAGATAAGAAAAGAACCACTAATAAAATTATATTTTTACATATTTGGCACCATCTTGTAATTAATAATGCTTGAAATTTATTGTAGTTTTAGCATGTTTTTATGACGCTCTTTTTAATTATCATTTATAATTCACCATCACAGAAAATTTCTTTAACGAAATTAAAGATTTTCGAGTGTTTATTATTTATAATAAGCACGGTTTTTAATTTATTATAAGTCATTTTTAGAAAACTTGACATAGTACATTAGACACAACATTCTGTAATCTGAGATTAAGAACATTAAATTTATGCAAAAAATGAGCATTTTTACTAAAAGATATTTATCTGCGCATGCACAAGATTTAACGAAAAAAATTTTTGGGTTTTATTTAGTGAAATGTATAGAACTCATGCAAACATTGTGAAAAATCAAAAAGATATCGTCAACAGAATTAGTTGAAATTTAAGCACTATGAAAGACAAGCAAAAATATAAGTATGTAATGCATATTTTTATTTTTAATAAGTCCTTGGGAATACACTGTAAGTTAATTAAATTGAAATCTTTATAAAACCACTTATCGTTCGCTTCTCTTTCATACTGCTTTAAATTTAACTAATTCTATCGATGATATGTTTCTAAATTTCCCTGATATTGCTTTGGTTATTTTTTCAGAGTATTTATGTATTTGGATAATAAATTTTGTAAAAAAAAAAAAAAAAAAAAAAAAAAAAAAAAAAAAAAACTTTGTCACCATTTGTGGATGCAAAGTTAAAACTTATTTAGAAAAAATACTCATATTTCATCTTATATTAATATTTTTATATTATATTTGTATTATGTTATGTCTAATGCACTATGTCAAATTTTCTAGAAATGGCATTAAATTGATCTGAAAACCCTTTATGTTATATAAGCAAAAAATGTTTCGCAAATTTTCAATAAAGTAAAAAAAAAAAAAAAAAAAAAAATATTCTCAATGAATGCGCGTGATACTGACAAAATTATGAATACACATAAATTAAAGAAGCCACATAAGAATAAATGCTACAGCTACAACGCATTTCAAGTGCAAATTTTTATAAATAAAAATTTACACCCCCCCCCCCCCCCCGTTAAGATCCCTTCTTTTCTTTCTGGACAAAATCTTTACATAAATATATGTGGAATAACATGTTTTTTATACCCATGAAGTTCTATGCACTTTATCAAGATTTCTCTATGTATTTGACAAAAAGGCTAAATCGGAAAATTACACATTATTTTGCCACTCGTCTGTATATCATGAAAATGGCTAAAAATTGACTTTTAAAGTTTGGAATTCAAGCATTCTCTGGAATAAAAACTATTTATATTAATGGATACAACACGATAAAATTGTTGTGAAATATAATTATATATATATATATATATATA